>CM036765.1:47951565-48399065 GCA_020796225.1 Arion vulgaris | reverse complement strand
AGAATGGAATTTCTGCAACAAACGTAACAATTTATGAACAAATATATAATATCTAGCACAATTTGTTAACAAGTAAACATTCTAAAACAACATTAACTTGTCAAAGTTTAACTGAGACATGGAATATTTTCAGTCCTTACTCGTACTAACTTTGATGTTATGTTTCACAGAAGTATGAATGACATTACCGTTGCTTGTTTGCTGTTGTTGTTTGTTGTTGTTTTAGGTTATTGGATGAATGGGCTGGTGGTCAAACTATTTTTGGGACTAAAACAAGTTTACTATACTCATATGTAGGCAGGTTTCATGACTGTGTTGTATGACTGTGTTGTATGACTGTGTTGTATGACTGTGTTGTATGACTGTGTTGTATGACTGTGTTGTATGACTGTGTTCTATGACTGTGTTCTATGACTGTGTTGTATGACTGTGTTGTATGACTGTGTTGTATGACTGTGTTCTATGACTGTGTTGTATGACTGTGTTGTATGACTGTGTTGTATGACTGTGTTCTATGACTGTGTTCTATGACTGTGTTGTATGACTGTTGTTTACTTGTTGTATGACTGTGTTGTACTAAAAACTGTGTTGTATGACTGTGGTGTATGACTAGTTGTATGACTGTGTGTATGACTGTGGTATGACTGTGTTCTATGACTGTGTGTATGACTGTGTTCTATGACTGTGTTGTATGACTGTGTTGTATGACTGTGTTGTATGACTGTGTGTATGACTGTTGTATGACTGTGTTGTAGACTGTGTGTGCTGACATGTTGTATGACTGCGTTCTATGACTGTGTTGTATGACTGTGGTGTATGACTGTGTTGTATGACTGTGTTCTATGACTGTGTTGTATGACTGTGGTGTATGACTGTGTTGTATGACTGTGTTGTATGACTGTGTTGTATGACTGTGGTGTATGACTGACTTCAATTCCCATTCCATGTTTCTATATTTCATACAACATGTCTGCGAAAGATCTTACACGTGTTCTGGCCAAATACTATCTCTAACCAAGAACTGCTTACACAGTGTCAGCAAGAGAATATGAACTGCTTACACAGTGTCAGCACGAAAATATGAACTGCTTACACAGTGTCAGCAAGGGAATATTAACTGCTTACACAGTATCAGCAAGAGAATATGAACTGTTTACACAGTGTCAACAAGAGAATATGAACTGTTTACACAGTGTCAACAAGAGAATGTGAACTACTTACACAGTGTCAATAAGAGAATGTGAACTGCTTACACAGTGTCAACAAGAGAATATGAACACCATCCAAAACAAACTCTGAGGATGTATATAACACGTGTTAAGCATGGACACTGTCATAAAAATTGCACTGCGATGGACACCAGAGGATAAACAAAAACGTGAAATATATAAAACGACCTGGAGAAGAACAGTACAACAAGAACTGAAAGAAATGAGCACAATACTCAACAAACAGTCCTTTCTCTGATGAGTTCTAGGCTGCACGAAGAAAGAAAGCAAATATTCTTTGTTATGTCCAAAACGACATCTGTCTTAAGTTGAAAAGTGCAGGCTATTTTCCTAATAGAGGCTTAAACAATCACATAATAAACTAACTGACAGAAATAAATCAATGTGTGACTACAGTTAAGTTGTATGGCTTTAATAGAATGTATGACTGCAGACATGTATGACTGTAGACATGTATGACTGTAGACATGTATGACTGTAGACATGTATGACTGTAGACATGTATGACTGTAGACATGTATGAGTGTAGACATGTATGACTGTAGACATGTATGACTGTAGACATGTATGAGTGTAGACATGTATGACTGTAGACATGTATGAGTGTAGAGATGTATGACTGTAGACATGTATGAGTGTAGAGATGTTGATGAGTGTAGACAAGCCTAAGTATCCTCAGATAAGTACCTGACCATTATTCGTCTTACTATTCTCCAGCATGATAGCTTCGTAAGTCACTGACATAGTACTGGGGGATAAATCTGTCAGATTTGATGCGCTGTTGCTTACAGTACCAAGCTGGATGATTGCTCGATCATTCTACAAGATAAATACATTTGTAACATTCAACTCTGTTATTCACACAAGTTAGTTTACTAAATTCAACTCTGTTATTCACACAAGTTAGTTTACTACATTAATTCAAGCTACAATGTTGATGTTCATCAAAGTGAGATTACTAAAAACAACTCACATATTAATTCAAGCTACAATGTTGATGTTCATCAAAGTGAGATTACTAAAAACAACTCACATATTAATTCAAGCTACAATGTTGATGTTCATCAAAGTGAGATTACTAAAAACAACTCACATATTAATTCAAGCTACAATGTTGATGTTCATCAAAGTGAGATTACTAAAAACAACTCACATATTAATTCAAGCTACAATGTTGATGTTCATCAAAGTGAGATTACTAAAAACAACTCACATATTAATACCAGTTCATTTTTTTTTAAAACCAGTCGTTACTGCCTGTAGTGCCGCTTTTTAGTACAGTGTAGGGTGGGGGGAGGGGAACATGAGACTGACGAACTAGCCGCATGGCTAGTGCAGTCGTCATGAAACTGTTCAGGTTAGGATATTTTGTTATGTCCCTGACAGAAAAATCCTTGACCTTACCGTGGATTGAACACTGGTCTCCAGCATTGGAGCCGCGCTCTAATCCATTCGGCTAGACTCTCCTCTGTTAATTGACTAAACTCTTGATATTCACCAGACAGGCAAGCAAATCTGTACAGTAAGGTACGGCTAGATAGCTCCCTCCCGGAGTCTCGGTAGTTTAGGGTTAAGTCCTTGCCTTGCAAATCAAAGGTGGTGTGTTGTACGGCTCGATAGATCCCTCCCGGAGTCTCGGTAGTTTAGGGTTAAGCCCTTGCCTTGCAAATCAAAGGTGGTGTGTTGTACGGCTCGATAGATCCCTCCCGGAGTCTCGGTAGTTTAGGGTTAAGTCCTTGCCTTGCAAATCAAAGGTGGTGTGTTGTACGGCTCGATAGATCCCTCCCGGAGTCTCGGTAGTTTAGGGTTAAGTCCTTGCCTTGCAAATCAAAGGTGGTGTGTTGTACGGCTCGATAGATCCCTCCCGGAGTCTCGGTAGTTTAGGGTTAAGCCCTTGCCTTGCAAATCAAAGGTGGTGTGTTGTACGGCTCGATAGATCCCTCCCGGAGTCTCGGTAGTTTAGGGTTAAGCCCTTGCCTTGCAAGTTGAAGGTAGTGTGTTCGAATCCGGAACGAGTCGTTCTGTTCACAAGTGCATTTTTTTCCAGAGAACCCTAGGATTGTTGCAGGAGATACGGAGTTCGCGGAGTGGGGCCGACCCATATGGGGTAAAACCTGGTGCAATGAAATCAAATCCTTCGGCTTTACAGTTAATTCCTCAGTATTTACACAGTTAATTCCTCAGTATTTACACAGTTAATTCCTCAGTATTTATACAGTTAATTCAATGCAGGTAAAAAACACATTTAAAAAAATTATAACTACTGCCAATATATAGACATATATATATATATGATATCTCTTATTATATACTAATTGTAAGAAAACTGGACAGCATATTAGAATAACAAGGTTAAAAAGTAGTAGAAGTAAAACTAGAAAGACTTCTTATAAGGAAACAACTCGAATAGCGCAGTGTACGGCGAATGGCGTTCAACGGAAATACCCTGTGACGCAGTGTGCAGTGATTGGCATGGAAAGAGTTTTCTCACATTCAAACAGTACATTCTACTTACGTATTGAGATCCGTCCAATGACTCCATCACAGGTACCTGTGATCCGGTCACAGCTAGATTACCTCCAGCAGTAACTAACACATTACATAGCGTCATAATGATATTGTCTGAGTCGGGGGCGAATAACTCCACCTGGAGACATCAGAACAAGATTCAGTTCGACAGGCAATAATGAAACAGTAATTAACCCGCCCCCTACTTTCCCTTTCTTGAAGATCCACTTATCACATATTTTCAGTGTTACTCCTCACATTGAGAAATATCATTATTGATATCTAAACACCATCATTGCACCCGCCTGCCAAGCGCATTCGTAGCGCGTTGAGCGACGGATGACAAGCCCCCTGTGAGTGCGGTTCAATTCCGTGGGCTGGCAGAAAAGCACAGGTTCTCCAGATTTACGGTGTTCGTGGCACGAGCCTAAGGTTACGATGTCCATGGCATCGAGCCCAAGAGCTGAAAGCTCAAGTGCTTCTGGATCGAATAAAAAACCACCATCATTGTAGCAAATATTTCTTCTTCTTCAAACGCTCCATATCGACCACTCGACACGAGTGCGAGGCTCCATATCGACCACACAACACGAGTGCGAGGCTCCATATCGACCACTCGAAACGATGCGAGAATTAGGAGTTGAGTTTGGACATACCAGACAGGGTCGTCTTCGTGGTAGAGGGAGAAGGTATACTTATCAACTTCTCATGGGTCCGGTGAGCAAGTGGACTTTAGGATGGCTGCTGCAGCGGAGGACAGAGCACGCACGGGAATGCACAATGTGCATGACGTCAATCGCACAACATAACATAACGTAACGATGAGCAGGCATCACCGCTGTATGGGTACGTTCCGTTCACAGCCAACTCTAAATTGGGCCATACAATTGACCGGGGAAACCTTAACCTAGTTTTTAATTGGGAGCTGGGTTTTGTATATATTTGATAGAACACTGCAAGCTTTATTGCAATTTTACACAATTCTATGAGTCTATGGTTATTTATTGATGAAAATATTAATAATATTGATATTCTTCTTCTTCTGCGTTCTCACTAGATTGGGATTTTGGATTCTCCAATAAAGGCAGCCGTCTGCCTGAGATTATCAGCCACGCCATACAGTTTGTCTTCTGCGTTCTCACTAGATTGGGATTTTGGATTCTCTAATAAAGGCAGCCGTCTGCCTCAGATTATCAGCCACGCCATACAGTTTGTCTTGGACGCTGGTTTAAGTGGGCCACCTCTTTCTTCTCAAGTCTGCATACAGGGGGCAGTTCTGTAGGATATAATTCCTACGATTTCTGCGTCCCCGTTTGTACCGACCTCTTCCCGCAGTAAGTTGGTCACCCTTGTGATGGTAGGTCTGACATTCTTACTGCGTAGCTAAATCTCCGACGCAGATTGGCGACCGTAGAATCCGTTATCCCATTCCTCATTGTGAGGGGTCGTTGCACCATGTTATGCGCCTTACGGCCTGGTGCATCCGTTTTCTGCAAGCATTTGTTTCGGGTTAGCATTCCCTAGCGAACACGTGCATCCAATTTCAGCCAAACCTCCTTAGTCGCCTCTTACGACATGCGTGGCAGGTAACAGTGGTTCTATTCTTTACACCCCACATTTGGGCCCCGGTAACCACTCGGACGATAATACTAATATTCCTTATTGTTAAACTTAACTTGTTACATAATATAACCATAATTTAGCATGTGTTTTTTTATGAATTCGTCTATATACAACAACACTGGAATGCGAGGTCACGCAATGGTAGTGGTATTATTTTCTAGAATATTTACCCGAGTCCGCCGGCCGTATGGTTATCGTAGGCTACGGTTTAGTTATGGTAGTAAGTAAGATATTCACTATCATGTGCTCACCTGAATATCTGTGGGCCCTAAAGGAAAGACGATATCCAGCCGGAACTGAATTCTTAGACCAACTCTGATTTCTGTGAGATTTGCAGCTAAACCGTATTTACTCAAAGTAAAGGTAACGTTTCCTGGCAACGTGACAGGTGTCGTCTATAGGTGCAGAATAAATAAAAGCAATTTTATAACAACAGGAGTCTGTAACATGTGAATTTCATCAAGGTTAAAGGTTAACATTCCTGACTGATAACAATGGCGCTGTTGATGTCAAAGTTTATATAGTAATCATAATCGCATTGTCAAAATACAGGGTGTTCAAGATAATTGCAGCCCCATTGACAATTCGAAAGTTGCCAGATACAAATTGAGTTGCGTTTATTTACTATTTAAACCGGTTCTGACTAGCTCGTCCTACGTCACATTTGTTCATTGCCCCTTTCCGCACTACAATTACACACCGTCACACAATCTTGACCTATACTACGTCAAAACTGAACCTTCTCATTTCCATACATATAAGCCAGATTAGTTCCATTTCGGGCTGCAATTATCTTGAACACTCTGTATGTATTACTAATCTTTATAATAATAGTGACAAAACGGTGTAGAATGATCATTAATATCTTTGAATGCACATGCTACAGAAGAATTCTTAGAATATCATGGACAGAGACATGAACAAATGCTTCTGTTCTGCAACAGCTTGATATTAGAGAGAGTTGGCTATTAAAGAACATAACATCAAGGAAAATTAAATATTTCAGACACAGCAAACGACATGAGTGCCTAGAGAAGATAATTTTGAAGGGAATGATGCCTGGAAGAAGAATGAGAGGAAGTCCTAGAAGACAATGAGTGCAAGATGTCATTGACGAGCTGAGAATGATTGCTGCTGGCGCCAGTCAACTTGCACATAACAGAGCTTTTTTTCAGGACTACTGTCATAGAAGCCAAGTTCCGGAAGGGACAAGCTACTTCATGATGATGATGATGATGATAATAGCTGTATATTGCAATCGATGATATTAGCTTCAGATGTGTGTTGTTACACCAATTTGGTGTGCGCGGAGGTGACTGTAGAGTTAAATGCTAGAACACGATTCCCAACCACAAGTGGACATGTTGGACATACATGATCAAGGTTGGACATGTTGTGTGTCTTTTTCGCGCAGCCGCGTTGTATACATCTCAACAGTATGGCAATTCTCAGATATGCGAGTTGCCCTTGTGTGGTTACAGTGCGAGTTGCCCTTGTGTGGTTACAGTGCGAGTTGCCCTTGTGTGGTTACAGTTATTACAGTATAATAATTATTTCATTATTATCATTGTTACTATAATTTTATTTCATTATTATCATGTTTACTATGTATGTCTTGATTTATTCCTTTCCGCTCCTCGTGGAGCATACAGCATCAACAGTTGTCCTCCACTTGTCCCGGTCTCTGGCTGTTTTCTTAATAGTCTCCCAGGATAGTCTAGCACTCTCTAGTTTCTCAAGAAGATTTTGTCTCCAGGTATGTTTAGGAAGTTCTCTTTTCCGTTTTCATTGTGGGTTCCACTCAAGGGCTTGTCTAGGAACATTCGACTGTGTCTTCCGTGAGGTATGACCAGCCCATCGCCATTTTGTTCCTCTCAACCTGGGTCATCATAGGTTCCTGTCATGTTCTTATCCACAGGTCTGTACATGTGACTATATTTACTACTAGTTCAGTTAAGTATAGCTCAGTGGTTCTTGACCTTCTTAATGCCGCGACCCCTTTAATACAGTTCCTCGTGTTGTGGTGACCCCCAACTATAAAATTATTTACGTTGTTACTTCATAACTGTAATTTTGCTACTGTTATGAATCGTAATGTAAATATCTGATATGCAGGATGTATTTTCATTGTTACAAATTGAACATAATTAAAGCATAGTGATTAATCACAAAACAATATGTAATTATATATAGTGAAATATTTATTTATAATAACAAATAAATGAAACTGTGTCTTGAAGTATGGTGTAGCATGCGTAACAGTGTTAATATAACAACAGTAAACTGTGTCTTGAAGTATGGTGTAACATGAGTAACAGACTTAATATAACAACAGTAAACTGTGTCTTGAAGTATGGTGTAGCATGCGTAACAGTGTTAATATAACAACAGTAAACTGTGTCTTGAAGTATGGTGTAGCATGCGTAACAGTGTTAATAGAACAACAGTAAACTATATTGCTACATTTTGCGACAGTATGCGTACAAAGCCAACCCCAGTGCGAAGTTTGAGATTGCTTCTTTCTCACCAGATCAGAAATTCTGGGGGCAGTCTTTGCAAGAGCATAACGAAGATCATCTTCCACAACAATATGTGTTTTCCGATGGTCTTAGGCTACCCCTGTGAAAAGGTCGTTCGACCCCCACAGGGTCGCGACCCACAGGTTGAGAACTACAAGTATAGAGAATATCACTAACATTGTTGCTGGCAGAATACTAAAAGAGATACCATTTCTAGATGAATGCAAGAGTTGACAACTGACAAAGAACTAGATGAGCTTAGAAATGATTAAGTAGACGAAAGTTTAGAGAGAACTACAATAGATAATAGCTTAGAGAGAACTACAATAGATGACAGTGGACATAGAACTACAATAGATGACAGTGGACACAGTACTACAATAGATGACAGTGGACACAGTACTACAATAGATGACAGTGGACATAGAACTACAATAGATGACAGTGGACACAGTACTACAATAGATGACAGTGGACACAGTACTACAATAGATGACAGTGGACACAGTACTACAATAGATGACAGTGGACATAGAACTACAATAGATGACAGTGGACACAGTACTACAATAGATGACAGTGGACATAGAACTACAATAGATGACAGTGGACACAGTACTACAATAGATGACAGTGGACACAGTACTACAATAGATGACAGTGGACACAGTACTACAATAAATGACAGTGGACACAGTACTACAATAGATGACAGTGGACACAGTACTACAATAGATGACAGTGGACATAGAACTACAATAGATGACAGTGGACACAGTACTACAATAAATGACAGTGGACATAGAACTACAATAGATGATAGTGGACACAGTACTACAATAGATGACAGTGGACACAGTACTACAATAGATGACAGTGGACATAGTACTACAATAGATGACAGTGGACACAGTACTACAATAGATGACAGTGGACACAGTACTACAATAAATGACAGTGGACACAGTACTACAATAGATGACAGTGGACACAGTACTACAATAGATGACAGTGAACACAGTACTACAATAAATGACAGTGGACACAGTACTACAATAGATGACAGTGGACACAGTACTACAATAGATGACAGTGGACATAGAACTACAATAGATGACGACACATTACAGACAAACTACATGACATCACAACTTAGAGAAAATTAGTTGAAATGAAAACTGATCTAGAACTACATCAGACGACAACTTACTGCTCTCTTGTGACGGGAATGTGGCTCTCCATCATGTTTGCTAGAGTAGCCAGTACTGAAGACATCATCTGACATGTCCAACAGGTACTTGTTAGAAGCTGATCTATCCCAACTTTGGTCTCCGTGTACTACCAGGTCCATTGTGTTATAGGCGTGACCATCATCTATTGCTCCAATCACCAACTGGTACCTTGATAGTCATAACAGATATCTCTCAGTTAGATGTTTGTACAGAGATATCTCTCAGTCAGATGTTTGTACAGAGATATCTCTCAGTCAAGTGTTTGTACAGAGATATCTCTCAGTCAAGTGTTTGTACAGAGATATCTCTCAGTCAAGTGTTTGTACAGAGATATTCCAGTCAAGTGTTTGTACAGAGATAGAAGTCAGGTGTTTGTACAAGAAAATTAGGATGTGAACAGGGAAAATCGAGAGGAAGAAAGGTGTACATAGAAGCCAGAAAAGAGTTAGCCAGAGACAATCAAGTGTACACAGAGAAATAGAGTAGTAAAATGTACAACAGGAAGAGAGAGAGAGTGAGAGTCATGTATACATGTACAGAGAGAGAGAGTGAGAAGTCATGTATCATGTACAGAGAGAGTGAGAGTGTCATGTATACGTACAGAGACAGAGAGTGGAGAGCATGTATAATGTCAGAGACAGAGAGAGAGAGTGAGAGTCTGTATACATGTACAGAGAAGGAGTAGAGAGAGTCATTATACACATGTACAGAGAGAGTGAGAGTCATGTATACATGTACAGAGACAGAGAGAGTGAGAGAGTCATGTATACATGTACATAGACAGAGAGAGAGAGAGAAGAAGAAGAAGAGAGAAAGAAAGAAAGAGAAAACCATGTATGAATAGAAAGTAGGAGACGGGCAAGCGTACATAGAGAATGAAAAACAATTAGATGTACAGAAATAGAGAGATAGAGATGTACAGATGTATATTCTGAAAAGGATATACAAAGATAGAAAGATATACAGAGATATAAAAGTTTATATATCTATAAGAATACAAAGATATGTGTACAAATAGTGAGGTACATACAACGATAGGTACAAATAGTGAGTACATACAAGATATATGTACAAATAGTAGGTACATACAAAGATATGGTACAAATAGTGAGGTACATATAGAGAGCAATGTATGGAGATAGTATAGATACAGACTGAGCAGTACATAATCATACATTTCACCTCCCAGTCTTCATCACTTAGGTCAGACGGTTGATACGAGGTGACATGCAGGAATCTTTCTTTCGGAAGAGCTCAATTTCTCTCGTGATTCCTCTACAATCCTCCCCAGTTCAGATAGCTCAGCTCGTGTCGAGTTTATTCATCTCGTGGATTTCCTCTACAATTCCCCCCCGTTTAGATAGCTCAGCTCGTGTCGAGTCTATGTGTCACCGTAGAGCGGTGCGGTTGATTATGTAATGCGTTTGACCGCAGCTTGACTGCAACAGTGTTCTGGCTTCAGATGGGGACAGCGTGCTAATGCCGCATTTTTGTTTATAACTGGTCTTGGGCGTAGAGGCTAGGTGCTCGTCTCTCATGCCAAAATGTACCAGGTTCGCTCCTCGTGGAGACATCTGGATATTTTTCTGAGATCTATGTTCTCAATGTAGGTGAGATCAAGTTCCTAGTCCTATCGGAGACGGACTATAAAACGTAGGTCCCATGTTCAATTTGAGCACGTAAAAGAACCCTTGGCAGTTCATAATGCAGAAGACCAGGCTTAAAAGCTGAAGCCCGGGTAAAATTCATGATAACAAAATTAAAAATTAAATTCCCTACAAATATCTTCACCATTCAAAATTCACGGACCTCCTGCAGGGTTCCACTGCAGCTGAGATTTCCTGTATAAGAAAGAGATTGAGCACACATGGTTACTCACCAAAGTGCAATGATGATGTCTATCAATCAATCAATCATAGCTAGTTTGCTCCGTTGTAACAACTGGATCGAGCCTACTGTGGGGTAATGACTGCATTCAATGCAGCTACGCACAATCGTATCCTCCGTCGAAAATATAGACTCAAATATTCCTAGACCTCTCAGGCTTGTGCATCTAGCCTTATCAAAGTAGATACTTGTCAGTAAATCTCAAGAATCTTTCCAGTCTGAGCAACAACAAATCTTGACAGCATAGTCAGGAGTATATGTTGACTATGTCAAAATTGAGATACTAACTTGTCTGTGGCAAACACTAAAAGCAAAGTACTGTAGTTTTGCAAAGTACGTAAACATATAATAGCCGTCGACAATCCAAGCAAATGATGACACACAATCCAGACGTCTATATGACTTACTTGTCAAGACAGATACGTAACTTGATCAATCTAGAAACAGAATGCGACACAGGTAGGAGCTTCAAAGTACGTAAACAATACACAGCGACGTTTCGACCAAATGCCTTTATCAAGCAAAGGATACACTAGAAGTGAAGAAATTAAGACTTCTTATATGGCAGACATAACATATTCAAACAGACATAACATATTCAAACAGACATAAATATTAAACAGAATAATAGAAAATCATTCAGATAAAGAGGAACATGATCGTATGGCTGTCACCTGGATATCCGAGCTACCAAATGGTAGTTCCATTGAAATGAGTGGCTACATGGCTCACAGAGCATTTGCGTATATCACGTAAATGTTGCCGAAACGGCAAAAACTTTTTGTTTTGTGATGTCAACCTTCAGTTAGTCTAAGATATATATATATATATATATATATATATATATATATATATATATCTTGACTAACTATATGATATATATATTTCTTCTATATATATATATATATATATAGAGAGAGAGAGAGAGAAGTGAGAGGGGGATCTTACTCGAATATAGAGTGAGACTGTCTCCATTGGCGGTAATATCACCAGTGTACTTGTCGATCTGGAAGCTGGAAGTCTCACTCTGGCTAACTATGAAATAGGTCACGTTAGAACAAGCGCATCCCTCGGGATCTTTACAAAATTCTGTCAGAATATATACGTATAAAAACATAAAATATACGTATTAAACACAAAATAATATTAAAAAAATATGTATTATAACATAAAATATAGTATTATAATGAAAATATGTCTATTTAATAATATAAAATTATGTATTGATACATAGAAAGCGATACGATATACAAAATGAGAATATAGTATATAACATAAAATATATGTATTAAACATAAAAATACGTATTAAAACATAAAATATATGATTATTGAAGAAAGTATGTCATATTTAATAATATAAACATGTTGATGTAGAGTATAGAAGAGGACAGATAGGAAAACAAAATGAGAATACTAGAGTATGCATATTTCAGTGGCAATGTATGGTGTGAGATGACATTTAACAAGGCAGTAGAAAACATATATCTGCTTTTGAATATAATATTACAGAAAATCCTCCGTATATCATGGCAGAGAAGAGAACAAATAGATCTATCAGAAAAACTACAAATCAAAGACGATTTAGTGATGCTAGAAGAAAATGTGAAATTGAATTATTGGACATCTCAATGACATGACATCTACAATGACAGAAGAGTTGGAGGAGAAATAGAGAGACATCCGACAAAGGAGAAGATGAAACCATGGAGAAAATGTATCCAGAGTGTGACTGATGATTTGAATGACATCAAAAGTGGGACATCTGGTCAACAAGAGAAATTCTGAAGATCTGTTAGGTAAGCACAGTTCTGCTCAGGAAAAACTGTTGAATGATGATGATGATGATGTGTTTGTGAGACTGTCCGTCTTGTGTTATGTTTTCTGCTCTGTCTATCTCCGTGATCTATATGGTACTGACACTGTCCGTCTTGTGTTAAGTTTACTGCTCTGTCTATTAACGTGATCTATGCGTTTGTTAATTTTTTTTTAAAGTTCACAATTATGCACAAACCTTGTCTGATCCTGCGCCATAGCAGTATAAATATGCTTCCGTTCAGCGTCATCGTCTGTAGAGGCCAGAACAGCTGTATCAGAGCTGCGCGCGAATGTTGGTGAACTTGAAGCTGTTAATTAAATTTTACATAAATCAATTATTTGATCATAAAACCGAGATATTGATAAACCCCCATTCACCCTCCACCCCACCTCTCATTGTTCACTCACTAAGACACGCCCATATGATTATACATGACTTCTACTCTATAATAATAACACAACATCCCGACATTAGACATCCCGACATTAGACATCACGACATTAGACATCCCGACATTAGACATCACGGCATTATATGTTATATGTCCTACACCATGAGTCGTGCATATGTTTGTAATTTCTGTTGGATGAATCGTGGCCCCCTGTAACATTAGACCGACGAGCTCAGTTAAACATTTTCAGAAATCAGACCACAAGTGTCGTGGGTCCCTCGCATTTCAGTATTGTTAGGTAGTAAGGAATTCATTTTAAAAAACGACACAACATGCAAGAATTCGGCTATATTGAGTTATAAATTAAGTTTAAAGCTAAGGAATATCAGTATTATTAACACATTTTATCAAAAGATAACAATGAACTCATAGACTTTTATAAAAATTGCTATAAAGTGTACAGTTTTCTATCAAACATATATAAAAGCCAGCCCCCATCAAGCAGGAATTTCCGATTTATCGGATAAGCTACTCGGTCTTCTGTTATCGGGGGCTGCGGACGAAATCTACTAGTAATCGTCTTTATTGAAGTCTTCTGATAAGTTTCATAAACTTTTTATAGTAGTAGTAGTTGT
This sequence comes from Arion vulgaris, assembly GCA_020796225.1. Lineage (NCBI taxonomy): Eukaryota > Metazoa > Mollusca > Gastropoda > Stylommatophora > Arionidae > Arion > Arion vulgaris. The sequence continues at coordinate 48,385,223 of CM036765.1, read as the reverse complement.
AACAAGAAAAAGTGTTACAGAGGTGTCCTCCATAGATCATGGACATAGTTACAGAGGTGTCTTCCATAGATCATGGACATAGTTACAGATGTGTCCCCATAGATCATGACATAGTTACAGAGGTGTCCTTCATAGATCATGGACATAGTTACAGAGGTGTCCTCCATAGATCATGAACATAGTTACAGAGGTTTAGTCCATATTACAGATGTGCAAGATCATGGACTAGTTACAGAGGTGTCCTCCATAGATCATGGACATAGTTACAGATGTGTCCCCCATAGATCATGGACATAGTTACAGAGGTGTCCTCCATAGATCATGGACATAGTTACAGAGGTGTCCACCATAGATCATGGACATAGTTACAGAGGTGTCCTCCATAGATCATGGACATAGTTACAGAGGTGTCCTCCATAGATCATGGACATAGTTACAGATGTGTCCCCCATAGATCATGGACATAGTTACAGAGGTGTCCTCCATAGATCATGGACATAGTTACAGAGGTGTCCTCCATAGATCATGGACATAGTTACAGAGGTGTCCTTCATAGATCATGGACATAGTTACAGAGGTGTCTACCATAGATCATGGACATAGTTACAGAGGTGTCCTTCATAGATCATGGACATAGTTACAGAGGTGTCCTCCATAGATCATGGACATAGTTACAGAGGTGTCCTTCATAGATCATGGACATAGTTACAGAGGTGTCCACCATAGATCATGGACATAGTTACAGAGGTGTCCTCCATAGATCATGGACATAGTTACAGAGGTGTCCTACATAGATCATGGACATAGTTACAGAGGTGTCCTCCATAGATCATGGACATAGTTACAGAGGTGTCCTCCATAGATCATGGACATAGTTACAGAGGTGTCCTCCATAGATCATGGACATAGTTACAGAGGTGTCCTCCATAGATCATGGACATAGTTACAGAGGTGTCCTCCATAGATCATGGACATAGTTACAGAGGTGTCCACCATAGATCATGGACATAGTTACAGAGGTGTCCTTCATAGATCATGGACATAGTTACAGAGGTGTCCTTCATAGATCATGGACATAGTTACAGAGGTGTCCTTCATAGATCATGGACATAGTTACAGAGGTGTCCTTCATAGATCATGGACATAGTTACAGAGGTGTCCACCATAGATCATGGACATAGTTACAGAGGTGTCCTTCATAGATCATGGACATAGTTACAGAGGTGTCCTACATAGATCATGGACATAGTTACAGAGGTGTCCTCCATAGATCATGGACATAGTTACAGAGGTGTCCTCCATAGATCATGGACATAGTTACAGAGGTGTCCTACATAGATCATGGACATAGTTACAGAGGTGTCCTTCATAGATCATGGACATAGTTACAGAGGTGTCCTACATAGATCATGGACATAGTTACAGAGGTGTCCTTCATAGATCATGGACATAGTTACAGAGGTGCCCTTCCATAGATCATGGACATAGTTACAGAGGTGTCCTTCATAGATCATGGACATAGTTACAGAGGTGTCCTCCATAGATCATGGACATAGTTACAGAGGTGTCTCATGGATCATGACATAGTTACAGAGTGTCCTTCATAGATCATGAACATAGTTACAGAGGTGTCCTCATAGATCATGGACATAGTTACAGAGGTGTCCTTCATAGATCATGGACATAGTTACAGATGTGTCCCCATAGATCATGGACATAGTTACAGAGGTGTCCTTCATAGATCATGGACATAGTTACAGAGGTGTCCTTCATAGATCATGGACATAGTTACAGAGGTGTCCTCCATAGATCATGGACATAGTTACAGAGGTGTCCTCCATAGATCATGGACATAGTTACAGAGGTGTCCTTCATAGATCATGGACATAGTTACAGAGGTGTCCTTCATAGATCATGGACATAGTTAAAAGGTGCCTCATGATCATGGACATAGTTACAGAGGTGTCCTCCATAGATCATGGACATAGTTACAGAGGTGTCCCCCATAGATCATAGACATAGTTACAGAGGTGTCCCATGATCATGGACATAGTTACAGAGTGTCTTCATAGATCATGGACATAAGAGGATGATCACGGAGGTGAAGTCAAGATATTACGATCACTTGAACATGAAGCTGCAGAGGACATCTGGCCTATGAGAGAAAAAATTACGAAGGATTGTTTGGGTGGCAAACTTCTGCACATAACAAACTATTTGATAATGAGTGTTTGTCAATCAATCATGTTTTTATATCGTCTATGTTTTCATCGAGCAAGTAGATTTATATACTTAGGTGTGCCGGATTTGTTTCCGTACTTTGACCATCTGGTGAGAAAGATTTTCTTTCGTGTTAATAAATAATTATTTGTTATTTATGTTTTTGTTTGTTAGCATTTACATTTTGTTGAGGTTTCTTTCTTCCCTGAGGGTGACTGGCGCTGGTTGAGCATAAATTTGATGTTTATATATACTCGTGTATAATTAATTCAAGAATATTATATTTATGCTGCAGACGTCAAACAACCGATTTTTTTCCGATCCAGAAGCACTTGAGCTTTCAACTCTTCGGCTCGGTGCCATAGACATCGTAACCCTTCGGTTCGGTGCCACGAACACCGTAAATCTGGGAAACCTGTGGCTTTTCTGCCAGCCCGTGAATTTAACCCGCACTTACAGAGGTCTTGTCACCCGCAGTCCAACGTGCTACGAACACGCTGGCCACGCGGGCAAACGGGATCTTTAAGCACATAACAGAAACAAAAACTAGATATGCACTTGAGTGAAACCCACAGCGGAAGAAAGAAGCTGGGAGGCCAAAAGACAAAGTGACAAGTATAGTACGGGAAAGACTGAGAGAGAGAGAGAGGCACATACTAATACGAGAATGGCTAGGTTACCGAAGGTCGTGGGTTTGAACCGAGTGCATTTTTCCACAGAGAAAACATAATGTTTTTTCCGGAACTACGAAGTTCGTGCTTTGTGCACTACTCTCGGCATGTGGTGTGTCACATCTACGGTGAGGGACCAAGCTATATAAGGTAAAACCCGGTGCAGTGAAGTCAACACTTCGACTTTGAACCCCTTTGAACCCTTTTTAAACCTCCCTTAAGTACTAATACAGGAAGGAATGAAAGAGAGACAAGTACAAAGATGGAAAAGACTGAGAGAGACAAATCTAAATATGAGAAATACTAAGAGATATTGTACTCGATAGAAATATTTTCACACAACAAAAGCGATATCATTAAACTCGAGTATTGATTCTCCATACAATAATCGATACTAGTTGAATTATTCTTAGACTTGTGTAAATGGACTGCTTGATTGTGACGATAATTTATCGATTCTGTTGTCTTCCTAATAATCGATACAATAGACGTTTCCAAACGATGTTTATTGACCTGATCAGAAACATGGCCGCTTCCGACAGGACAAAAGTAGTTCAGGTACAAATATGGCGTTGCTGGTAAAGATTGTTGAAAGCAGTAAATACAACAATACAAACAACAATTATATCACTACAACATTAGATTCAGTTAGCTACCGACACGCCGCTTTCGCTATGTTTTGAATACGGTAGACCGGGGTAGGTAAACCATTTAGCTAGAAAGGCAATCCGGCTATGGTAGGAGGATTTCAGAAATAAAACCTAAACCGTCGAAGTCGGAAGATGCATGCCCAAACGGCACGGGAATAATAAACGCGCATCTACGCACTACAACCGAAGCTATGCAACAAAACACTGCTCCGGTGCGGTGTCATGCTTACAGGTCGAGGCCAGGTAGGTTCTACACCAGGCCCTCATTCACCGAACAAATTATGGGGGACAGGCGAAGGCCTCAAGCGCACCGCCCTGTTTATGACACATACCGGAGTAGTCGCATAGCAGAAGTTGATCGCAGAAGAAGAAGAAAATGGCATTACAACATTAGAACCAATCATTATAATACGCACTACACATAGTTAGAACCAACCATTATAGCACTACAAATTAAAACCAACCATTATAGCACTATGCAACATTAAACCAACCACTTTAGCACTATAACTATAAACAAATGGATTCGTTTTTAGAGCCGTTAGGGATTTATTGTCATTATATTATGTTTGATGTCCAAGAAGTCTAAATTTCTTCGCTTCTGTTGCATCCTTTCCTTGATAAAGACCTTTTGGTGGAAACGTCGCTGTATATTGTTTTTGTACTTCGTAAAACTACAGTCAGTAAACTTTGATTAACCGTCACCGTCCAGACCAGGGCTGTGACGGATAGCAGAAATCTATTAATACACAGTAATGTGATTTCACTGCGTGATTGGGGCGAAAATGAAAAAATCTAAGTGAATAGTACATACATATTGTATTAATTATACAAATCGATCAATATCAACTTCAATATAAGAGTAGTAATGTACAGAAATGTATTGTAATACTATATAAACCTATGTTACTTTAAAATAATTTGTCATCTTTTTCTGTGTCTTTGAGGTCAGCTTTCTGCGCGGCGATGTTCGTATCTTACGCAGAAGTAGGATCGTGTTGCATTTTTCTGTGTCTTTGAGACTCAGCTTTCTGCTCGGCGATTTCCGTATCTTACGCGAAGTAGGATCGTGTTGCATTTTCCCTTTCATTTCAAACTAGTCGTTGTACTTTGATAACATTGTTTCCGCTTCTGAGTGGCTAGTTGTAGGTTTGTGGTTAAGCAAACTAGTCGATGCACTTTGATAACATTGTTTCCTTCTGGTGGCTAGTTGTAGGTTTGTGGTTAACAAACAGTCGATGCACTTTGATAACATTGTTTCTACTTCTGGTGGCTAGTTGTAGGTTTGTGGTTAAGCAAACCAGTCGATGCACTTTGATAACATTGTTTTACTTCGATGGCTAGTTGTAGGTTTGTGGTTAAGCAAACTAGTCGATGCACTTTGATAACATTGTTTCTACTTCTGAGTGGCTAGTTGTAGGTTTGTGGTTAAGCAAACTAGTCGATGCACTTTGATAACATTGTTTCTACTTCTGAGTGGCTAGTTGTAGGTTTGTGTTACAAACTAGTCGATGCACTTTGATAACATTGTTTCATTGAGTGGTATGTAGGTTTTGGTTAACAAACTAGTCATGCACTTTGATAACATTGTTTCTCTTTTGGCTAGTTGTAGGTTTTTGGTAAACAGTCGTTTACTTTGATAACCTTGTTTCATTCTGTGCTATTGATTTGTAAACTAGTCGTTGTACTTTGATAACATTGTTTCTACTTCTGGTGGTAGTTGTAGGTTTTGGTTAAGTAAACTAGTCGTTGTACTTTGATAACCTTGTTTCCACTTCTGAGTGGCTAGTTGTAAGTTTTTGGTTAAGTAAACTAGTCGTTGTACTTTGATAACATTGTTTCTACTTCTGTGTGGCTAGTTGTAGGTTTTTGGTTAAGTAAACTAGTCGTTGTACTTTGATAACATTGTTTCTACTTCTGTGTGGCTAGTTGTAGGTTTTTGGTTAAGTAAACTAGTCGTTGTACTTTGATAACATTGTTTCTACTTCTGTGTGGCTAGTTGTAGGTTTTTGGTTAAGAACTAATCCTTCATCATCATCCATTTCTTTTTCTTCAATGGTAGTCATACTAGAAAGAATTTCATAATCGTTCAAAATGTCAAAGCCTTCATCCATTTCGTCACATTCCAACCAATCTGTCACTTCTTCTGGCGTAATTGTCACTGTTTAGTCTTATACTGTTGCACAATTTCCTCAATACTTACAGTCTCAGTTCTTTCAGTTTGTTTAATCTTATACTGTTGCACAATTCTAATGACTTACGTCTCAGTTCTTTATTTATTAATCTTTACTGCTTAGCACAATTTCCTAACACTTACACGTCCAGAGTTCTTATACAGTTATTTGTAACTTAACTGTACATTCACATTTCCTCAACGAATCATGAAAAAGTCTGCTAGTTCTTTCAGCTTCTGTTCAATCTATACTGTCAGCCCAAAATTTCTACAGCATAAATTACAGTCTCAATTCTTCAGTTTCGTAATAATCTTACTAGCTCATTGCACAATTTCTCAACACTTACAGTAGTCAGTTCATTCATTTGTTTCAATCATACTGTTAGCTACAACTTCTCAGTCAAACATCTAGTCAACAGTCATCAAGTTCATCAGTCTCTGTTCAATCTTCTAACGTTGCAGCGGTCATCCTCAACATTATCTCAGTCTCAGTTCTTCAGTTTGTTTAATCTATAAACTGTTGGCATCAATTAAACATTATAGTCTCAGTTCTTTCAGTTTGTTTAATCATATGTTGCGACAGTCTAACTATTACAGTCAATAAACAGTTCGTTCAGTTTATTGTAATCTTCTAAATATGTATGGCACAAAAAATTTCCTCAAAAACTATGCAGTCTCAGTTCTTTCAGTTTGTTTAATCTTATACGTTGCACAATTTCCTCAACACTTACAGTCTCAGTTCTTTCAGTTTGTTTAATCTTATACTGTTGCACAATTTCCTCAACACTTACAGTCTCAGTTCTTTCAGTTTGTTTAATCTTATACTGTTGCACAATTTCCTCAACACTTACAGTCTCAGTTCTTTCAGTTTGTTTAATCTTATACTGTTGCACAATTTCCTCAACACTTACAGTCTCAGTTCTTTCAGTTTGTTTAATCTTATACTGTTGCACAATTTCCTCAACACTTACAGTCTCAGTTCTTTCAGTTTGTTTAATCTTCTACTGTTGCACAATTTCCTCAACACTTACAGTCTCAGTTCTTTCAGTTTGTTTAATCTTATACTGTTGCACAATTTCCTCAACACTTACAGTCTCAGTTCTTTCAGTTTATTTAATCTTATACTGTTGCACAATTTCCTCAACACTTACAGTCTCAGTTCTTTCAGTTTGTTTAATCTTATACTGTTGCACAATTTCCTCAACACTTACAGTCTCAGTTCTTTCAGTTTGTTTAATCTTATACTGTTGCACAATTTCCTCAACACTCACAGTCTCAGTTCTTTCAGTTTGTTTAATCTTATACTGTTGCACAATTTCCTCAACACTTACAGTCTCAGTTCTTTCAGTTTCCTCAATAGGTTCAGACATTTTTAAGACGATGACGGATAATAGAAAGTGACGGTTAATCGAAATTTAACTTTTTTTCTTTCATTCACACCACTTTGTTGTTGCCATAGCTACATAGCTTAAATGCAGTCTTCCCTTATATCGATAATAGGTATTAAACGTACACAGAGAGCAGTAACAGAAGTATATACCAGAAGACCTACCATATTGCGAACACGTGTCCCCAGTCCAGCACGAGTAACATTCACATGTTCCATCCGGCAACATGAATCCATGCAGACAATCTCTGGCAGTAAGAGAGTTACAGTTAGTTGACAAGCTTCCATAGTAAGTCAATAACTATACGTAGTCAGTCAATATCTATACGTAGTCAGTCAATAACAATACCTAGTCAGTCATTAGCCATACGTAGTCAGTCATTAGTTATACGTAGTCAGTCATTAGCTATACGTAGTCAGTCTATAACCATACGTAGTCGGTCAGTCAATAAACGTATGTAGTCGGTCAGTCAATAAACATACGTAGTCGGTCAGTCAATAAACATATGTAGTCGGTCAGTCAATAAACATATGTAGTCGGTCAGTCAATAAACATATGTAGTCGGTCAGTCAATAAACATATGTAGTCGGTCAGTCAATAAACATATGTAGTCGCTCAATAACTATATGTAGTCGCTCAATAACTATACGTAGTCGGTCAGTCAACAACTACAGACAGTCACTTAACAAATATACAGTCATTCAATCAACAACTCAGTCAGCAAGTCGACAATTATATACAAGACTATCAACTAACAGGTATAATAGTAACAGTTACAGTATGCTAAATGTGACTAGCTATGTAACTTGACGAAATGTCGCTTGTTTTGATGTAAATCAACGCCACGAGAAGTTGTTATATTCAAAAAATGGACGAAATGTGACCAGTATGTTAAAGACAAAAGAGACAGTGTGATCAGAAATAAACTGCAATTTCTTTTTATGATCTCATCAAGATTATGTTTCTTCTAATATCATGCACACATCGCATAACATGGACAGTAAAGTTACCTGTTTCCGTGTCCTGCAGCTGAGGATAATCAAGAAAGATATGTGTTACCTGACGTGTTAATGTTACTATTTCTGTGTTAATGTTACTATTTCTGTGCTAATGTTACTATTTCTGTGTTAATGTTACTATTTCTGTGTTAATGTTACTATTTCTGTGCTAATATTACTATTTCTGTGCTAATGTTACTATTTCTGTGTTAATGTTACTATTTCTGTGCTAATGTTACTATTTCTGTGCTAATGTTACTATTTCTGTGTTAATGTTACTATTTATTTGTTAATGTTACTATTTATTTGTTAATGTTACTATTTATGTCGTCCGCGTGGTTACCGTGGCCCAAATGTAGGGTGTAAAGAATAGAACCACTGTTACATACCATGTATGTCGTAAGAGGCGACTAAGGAGGTTTGGCTGAAATCGGATGGGGTGTCCTAAACATGTAGAAGTCTAGAACGAACAAACGAACGAACGAACGAACGCAAAGAAGAAGAAGACTATTTCTTTGTTGATGTTACTATTTCTTTGTTTAGTGTCACAGAGTCACTCATTTTCAAAATGGTGAATGATTTATCTCTCTCTCTTTTGTGCAATTTTAGTGTGTACAGGTTATCTCTAAACTACAAACTTTTGATCCCTAGAGCGATGACCCTGTTTTGTTTCGATTTCACTTTCACCGACTACTGTGTCACGTCGCGACTCTTTTAAACAACAGTGTTGTTGTTTATCGAGAGATAAGTCCGTCTGCCCAGCGTATTCGTAGCACGTTGGACTACGGGTGACTATCCCTCTGTGTGTGCGGGTTCAATTCCGCGGGATGGCAGAAAAAGCCACAGATTCCCCAGATTTGCGGTGTTCGTGGCACCGAACCGAAGGGCTACGATGTCCATGGCACCGAGCCGAAGAGCTGAAAAGCTCAAGTGCTTCTGGATCGGAAAAAACAATCAGAGATAAACGCTAATTCTAAGCATAATTTCCAAACTCTGTTATGCTGTATTTCTGCTGGGTGGTTGATATTTGTATCGAATATCTAGTTTAGAATGATACATTCCTAGCTGAATGTGACTATATAGAATCATCCCATTGACGACAGAAGACATTATCTGAATATTATCAACGACCGATTACATTATGTTTTGGAGATCTAATTAAGAACTGTAACATTATGCTATTGTAAGTTATGAGTTTACAAAGTAAATAATAGAACATATTATTAGGATTGAAATAAATTGCTCTTAACTAAATGCTGTTTATGCAATTAAGTTATGTAACCACAGAATAAAATTATTTATATAATATGTAGTAATTGCTAATCATTTTTTAGTATATATATATGGAACTGCAGTAAAACTATTTGATTGGCAAAACACGTAATTACAAAGTACTGTAGTTTTACAAATTACAAAACAATGACAAAATACAGCAACGTTTCGACCAACAAGGCCTTTATCAAGCTAAAACAATAGTGACAGGAAATTACATACACCACACATATAACTACTAACACTTTAACGAAACGTTGCTGTATTTTGTCATTGTTTTTGTAATTTGTAAAACTACAGTACTTTGTAATTACGTGTTTTGCCAATCAAATAGTTTTACTGCAGTTCCATAGACATTTCTCTGCAACTCTTCGTTGTGACGTATTAGGTAAGTGTTAGTAGTTATATGTGTGGTGTATGTAATTTCCTGTCACTATTGTTTTAGCTTGATAAAGGCCTTGTTGGTCGAAACGTTGCTGTATTTTGTCATTGTTTTTGTAATTTGTAAAACTACAGTACTTTGTAATTACGTGTTTTGCTAATCATTTTTTAATGATCTGTTTCAGGTTGATATATACACTTTCATACTACAACCGAGAGATACTACAAATTCAAATACTGCATCCTATATATTAACATGGCACATACATTGAACAAGCACAGCTCAAATATTCAAGAGCTATGTAGGATCTGTGGAGAAAAACTTATTACTCAAAAACAAAAACGATCATACCTCAAGCCAACACTGGTGTATACATGACATAAATGATATTTTGTATGTATTTGGATTAAATGTAAATAATGATTTGCCCAATAAACATTCAACAAGTATGTGTAGGAGATGTGTGTCTAGAATTAAACATATTCAAAGCACACTATCAGAATATTCACTCAGATCAGCACATGATATTGCTGATAAATCAAGGAATATATGGGCTGAATTTAACTCTGATGTTAGTGTTAATGAGTGTAGTATATGTTTTCATTACAAACAAAAATGTCTTGGTTGTACAGTTGTTTTGTTTTTCTGTATTTGATTTGTGCTTTGTTGGTTTTATTTTGTAGCTAAAGTTTTCTACCAGATGAAGTAACCAGCCCCACACTGAACCCTATCTTACGGCAGGCCTTGTAGGTCACAATATTACTATACTTTATTTTCCTTGGAAGCTCCGAAACACAGCTGGTAATCAGTCACTTACTAAACTCTGTTTCCCTTTTGGGCACTGACAACACAAGGAGGATGGTCAGACACTGTAACTAAACTTTGTTTCTCTTAGCCATGACAACACAGGGAGGATGGTCAGACAATGCTACTATACTTTGTTTCCCTTCTGGGCCATGACAACACAAGGAGGATGATCTGACACTGCTTCTATATTTTGTTTCCTTGTGAACCCGATAACCCAGGGAGGAAGATCAGACACTTTAACTATGCTTTGTTTCCCTTCTTGGCCATGATAACACAAGGATGATGATCTGACACTTTAACTATGCTTTATTTCCCTTCTTGGCCATGATAACACAAGGATGATGATCACACACTATAACGATACTTCGCATCCCTTGTGGGCCCAACGACACGCGGGCGATAAACAAACAATTATTCTACCGTGCTTCCCTTCAGGGTCCGGACAACACAAGAAGGATGATCAGATACACTTACCACAAATTAGAGACAGCATGAAGATAACAGCTGGCAGCCATCTACAATCAGAACATACAGATGTCACCAATGTCATCCTTTCTGTTGACAAAAACAGGTGTTACATATTAGTAGTAACAGCACCTGACAGCTATTTACCAGTTATCTTACTATGTACTATGGCATGTACAGAGATGCTTCATGGAGATCTACAGAGATGCTGTATTAGGACACAGCAGAGATGCATTACTATGGACACGTAAGAGTGCATGTACTATGGACACGTACAGAGATGCATGTACTATGGACACGTACAGAGATGCATGTACTATGGACACGTACAGAGATGCATGTACTATGGACACGTACAGAGATGAATGTACTATGGAGACGTACAGAGATGCATGTACTATGGACACGTACAGAGATGCATGTACTATGGAGACGTACAGAGATGCATGTACTATGGACACGTACAGAGATGCATGTACTATGGAGACGTACAGAGATGCATGTACTATGGACACGTACAGAGATGCATGTACTATGGACACGTACAGAGATGCATGTACTATGGACACGTACAGAGATGCATGTACTATGGAGACGTACAGAGATGCATGTACTATGGAGACGTACAGAGATGCATGTACTATGGACACGTACAGAGATGCATGTACTATGGACACGTACAGAGATGCATGTACTATGGACACGTACAGAGATGCATGTACTATGGAGACGTACAGAGATGCATGTACTATGGAGACGTACAGAGATGCATGTACTATGGACACGTACAGAGATGCATGTACTATGGACACGTACAGAGATGCATGTACTATGGACACGTACAGAGATGCATGTACTATGGACACGTACAGAGATGCATGTACTATGGACACGTACAGAGATGCATGTACTATGGAGACGTACAGAGATGCATGTACTATGGACACGTACAGAGATGCATGTACTATGGACACGTACAGAGATGCATGTACTATGGACACGTACAGAGATGCATGTACTATGGACACATACAGAGATGCATGTACTATGGACACATACAGAGATGCATGTACTATGGACATGTACAGAGATGCGTTTTCCAAGCTAGATCATACCGCCGGGTGTTGCCGTGACTCGCAAAAGAAGCAAAGAATAGTGACACTGCGACCTACAAGGCATGTCGTAAGAGGCGATTACGGTAGGGGCATAGGGGAAACTAATCAATAAATAAAAAGCGCTGCAAACGTCGGATGTGCTGGCCTACTTGTAGGCGCATAGCTGGCACAGCGTACAATCACTCAGATCACATACAAATCACAGAGAGTGGTTAACAAGGGGTCGATATGGAGCGTTGGAAGAAGAAGAAGAAGAAGAAGAAGAAGAAAAGATCATACTCGTGCAGCGATTGAACTCTTTTTCAGTGACTCATGATCTTAATGTAGGTGAAATCAAGTTTCTAGTACTATCGAAGATAACAACAAAAAGTGAGTGCTGTGTTCATGTCAATGAACCCTTCTCAGTTGAAACAAATCGATAAAAGTAGGCTGGAAAATCGCTGCCCAGAACAAAGTAAATAACTATTAAAATAAAGTTTCAATAAATTTTTACCATTATGAATATTACATGGAGAACACTGACCGGATTTCAGACACTTCCGCTGAGACCTTCTTGTACAGGAAAGATATCATTGTCACGACCGCCCGAGTGGTTACCGGGCCCAAATTTGGGGTGTAAAGAATAGAACCACTGTTACCCGCCAACGCATGTCGTAAGAGGCGAGTAAGGAGGTTTGCTAAAATCGGATGCACATGTCCTAAACGTGTAGAAGTCTATGCGTTTAGGACCTACCAAACCAATGTGCAACGTATACACGTTCTTGGCAAAGAGGACACATATCACAAAGAGTGATTAAAATTGGTCTTAAAGAACGAACGCAAAGAAGAAGAAGATTGTCACGACATTCAATTGTAGCTACATTGGATGTTAGTTAGTTCCTTTCGTGCCAAAGGCGGCACATAGGGCAGAGGTTTTAGATCTCCATGTGATACGGTTCTTTGCTAGCAGTTGGAGATCTTGTATGGTTTTACATCCCAATAGTTTACTTTCTAGTTGGATGGTTCTTCGAAGAGTGGTCTTTGGTCTAAAACATAGGATGGCTAAAACATATTTCTGTTGCTTTTATTTATTTCTAATGCATTTTTCAAATCAGTATATCACAGTTTTTTGTTATCGTTTTTTTTCGTGTGTGTGTGGAGGAGGTTATTCACGGGAATTTTTTCTCGCTATTGACACTATTTCAGAATGAATGTACTGCCTCAGATCATCTGCGAGACTGATTTTCACTGCTTTTCTTGCGTTGTTATATCCTCGTGCATTAATCTAAAACACGGATTTTCCCGTTCAATAGAAGTAATATAGTAACGGCCAGATTGTGTACTACTCGGTTCATTGTACGAGTAAGTTTGAGAGCATTCAGTTCGCTTCTATGTGAAGGAACAGACACGTCCATACCCTGCTAGCTGTATCATCACAGTGGTTACATTACTAATGAACTTCATTAAGAAACAACAAATTAAATTGTTCGGCCATATAAGCAGATTACCAACAGACAGTGCGCCTCAGAGAGCAATGTTGCTCCGATACAGTGGACACAAATCAAAAGGTCGGACACGCAAAAGGTGGATCTCAGAGATAACAGAGGCGACGAAAGACCTGTTTATGAAGCGCATACAAAAGCCCGTTCTGTAAATCTCTTCGTATACTGACACTGCGAGACAAAACAGGATTAGAGACAAGAAAGACAAGAAAAGAGAATTGTAGCGAGACAGGAAACTGATATCTCCGTACTAAATATGTCAATAAATTTAACTTCTCTCTATTATGTATGTCGCCGTTAACTTTGACGTCTCTTTAGCAAATATGTTCTTAAATGTGCTTTCTCTCTTTCATGTGTTTCATTACATTTTCCTTCTCTCTCTCTCTCTCTCTCTCTCTCTCTCTCTCTCTCTCTCTCTCTCTCTCTACTATGTATATGGCCCTTTTCATCTTTACAGACGGTCAATAGGCAAGTGTTTTACTGTGACAACTTCTGAGTTTTCGCTTTTCTCTCTTTTGTTCAGCTAGTACATAAGTCTCTTCTCAAAAGACTCTGCGCCCTTCCGTAATTTGGCTTTCCACACAACTCTGTCATCAGCTAGTCCCTCCCATGTGCTGGGATCTATAGAAAAGTTTTCATTGAGGTTTTACAGACATCTTTATATCTGAGCAGTGGTCTGCCCTGGTGCCTCTTCCTCCGAAAGTTCACAGAACAACATTTGTTTTGGTATGCGATAAGTTTCCATTCTTCTCACATGTCCCAACCATCTTAGTCGTCCACTGCTGAGCATGCCCATGATGAAAGGCAGATTTGCACGTTGTAGTACTTCAGAGTTGGTTATCTTGTCGTACCACCTGATGTTCATAATCTTGCGGAGACATCGAAGGTGAAAGATGTTAAGTCTCCTCTCCTGTCTTGAGTAGGCTGTCCATGTTTCTGAGCCATATAGTAAAGAACTAATTACACAGGCTCGATATATTTGAGTCTTCGTCTGCAATGTCAATTTTTGTTGTCCCACGCTCGCTTTGATAGTTTGCCGAATGTAGTAGCCGCACTCCCTATACGAGCGTTGATTTCTTCGTCAAGAGAAAGGCTGGCAGTGACCGTGGAGCCAAGATAACAGAATTTTTGCACTGGTGTTAGATGGTTGCCATTTAAAGTGATATTTGATGTCTTACCTCCTGACATAATACAACTGTTTTGGAGACACTTATTGTCAGGAAAAGAGGTCGCATGCCTTTGACAAATTATTAATTAGACATTGCAGTGTGGTCTCACTGTGGGCGACTAAGGCAGCATCGTCAGCGAAAAGGAGGTCCTGAGAAGTATTTCCGTCGTTTTTGTCTTGGCTCTTAAGCGAGCCAAGTTAAACAGTGAACCATCAGATCTAGTGCGGTTGAAAACATCACCATCAGCGTCCCCTAAGGCGTGGTTCAAAGGACTGCGAAGAAGATACCAAAGAGAGTGGGGCAAGGACACAGCCCTGCTTGACTCCACTCTTAACCTCAAAACTATCAGATTTCTGCCATCGAACTGTATGCTGGCTTTCATGCCCTCATGGAGGAAACAATCAATTGGAGCAACTTTGGGGGACAACCAATATACTTCAATATTTTATATGTAGGTGGCTAAATTCCTTATCTCTCTAAGAATATCACTAACCTGTGTTTCTCTCTCTCTCTCTCTCTCTCTCTCTCTCTCTCTCTCTCTCTCTCTCTCTACTATGTAGGTGGCTAAATTCCTTATCTCTCTAAGAATATCACTAACCTGTGTTTCTCTCTCTCTCTCTCTCTCTCTTTCTCTTTCTTGTATGTAGGTTGCTAAACTCAATTTATGTTTACAAAGAATTTCGTTAAAAGCCTATAGACCCGTTTCCCAACGTGGGCCCACCCACAGGGGGCATTTTCATCGTTAAAGGGGGCAATGGACTCGTTCATAGTTTAACTAATGTTCATGATGTTGCAAAACCGATATATCGGTTTTGGATGTCTGTTGACAAAAATGAATGTGGTTTCACAATCACGTTACTGAAGTTTAAAAAATAATATTTTTAAAAAAAGGGGAAGGAGAATTATTGAAAAGCTTTGGTGGGACATGGCACAAAAAAAGGTTGGGAAACACTGCTATAGACTAATGTCTCGTACGTTATCTTGCAATGACAAACATGTTTCAACAGAACTGGCCACACTAGAAAGACATGAGAAGGTATTCCAAAGAAGTTCTACAACGTCCAACTCTGGGTGAGCCTTAACGACATGCTTAAATAGTACGCACATCACCAATTCTCAGTATTTCCATGTCTGCTGGTGAATCTGAACACAATACACGTCTTTGCTTTCATGCGTGAGTCACCTCTGACGGTCTCTCAAACAGAAAGTCAGATCTGATACCATGTTACAGTATAATTCGGTAGGTGTGATATTATGAAGTTGGACTTTTCTGTTTGTAGAATCTTACTAATCTTACATCAGTACAAATGTATGTCCTAATGAACAATGTGAATGCGCTCGTGTGCGGGAAAGACAAGAATGAAACTGACGTACATATAGGTCAATCGAGGGTGTATCGTCTCAACGTCTACATCTGGCTGTAATGACTTCCCAAGTCCTTCAATTGCCCTAATGGTACACTATACCAGACTTTTGTCTGTCCACCTCCTGTTTCTCTCTTAATTGTATCTCTGCATTCCACTTGTTCTCCTGCTTTCTATTCTCGCTTCTAATATTGTTTTCAAAATGGTGTCGTGTCTTTCAGTGTGACCAAAATATCTCAATTATCTTATTTGTATCACCTTAAGCAGTTCTTTTTTATTGGCTTATTTGTATCACCTTAAGCAGTTCTTTTTATTGCTTATTTGTATCACCTTAAGCAGTTCTTTATTGGCTTATTTGTATCACCTAACAGTTCTTTTTATTGCTTTTGTATCACCTTAACAGTTCTTTATTATCTTATTTGTATCACCTTATTAACAGTTCTTTTATTATCTTATTTGTATACCTACGTTCTTTTATTATCTTATTTGTATCACCTTAAGCAGTTCTTTTTTATTGGCTTATTTGGTTTTATTCTTTTCCTCTTTTCATAACCTCGACCCATTCTTTGTATATCCACATTTCTCTCTCCTGATCCCATCCACACATTTCTCTCTCTCTCTCTCGCGATCCCATCCACACATTTCTCTCTCTCTCTCTCGCGATCCCATCCACACATTTCTCTCTCTCTCTCTCGCGATCCCATCACACATTTCTTCTCTCCGATCCATCCACACATTTCTCTCTCGCGATCCCATACACACATTTCTCTCTCGTGATCCCATCCACACATTTCTTTTCTTCTCCTCGATCCCATCACACATTTCTCTCTCGCGATCCATCCACATTCTCTCGCATCCCATCCACACATTTCTCTCTCGATCCCATCCACACATTTCTCTCTCCGATCCCATCCACACATTTCTCTCTCGCGATCCCATCCACACATTTCTCTCTCGCGATCCCATCCACACATTTCTCTCTCATGATCCCATCCACACATTTCTCTCTCTCTCTGATCCCATCCACACATTTTCTCTCTCGAACCCATCCACATTTCTCTCTGCGATCCCATCCCCACATTTCTCTCTCGCGATCCCATCCACACATTTCTCTCTGCGATCCCATCACACATTTCTCTCTCCGATCCCATCCAACATTTCTCTCTCGCGATCCCATCCACATTTCCATCCTCTTTCTCTCTCGCGATCCCATCACACATTTCTCTCTCTCGCGATCCCATCACACATTTTCTCTCTCTCGCGATCCCATCCACACATTTCTCTCTCTCTCTCGCGATCCCATCCACACATTTCTCTCTCGCGATCCCATCAACACATTTCTCTCTCTCTCGCGATCCCATCCACACATTTCTCTCTCGCGATCCCATCCACACATTTCTCTCTCTCGAACCCATCCACATTTCTCTCCGATCCCATCCACATCTTCTCTCTCTCGATCCCATCACACATTTCTCTCGGATCCATCCACATTTCTCTCTCCGATCCCATCCACACATCTTCTTCTCTCGCGATCCCATCCACACATTTCTCTCTCGCGATCCCATCCACACATTTCTCTCTCGCGATCCCATCCACACATTTCTCTCTCGCGATCCCATCCACACATTTCTCTCTCGCGATCCCATCCACATCTTTCTCTCTCGCATCCCATCCACATTTCTCTCTTCGCGATCCCATCCACACATTTTCTGCGATCCATCCACATTTCTCTCTGATCCATCCACACATTTCTCTCTCTCGCGATCCCATCCACACATTTCTCTCTCTCGATCCCATCCACACATTTCTCTCTCGCGATCCCATCCACACATTTCTCTCTCTCTCACATTCCCGATCCATCACATTTTCTCTCTCTCGATCCCATCCACACATTTCTCTCTCGCGATCCATCCACACATTTTCTCTCTCGCGATCCCATCCACACATTTCTCTCTCGCGATCCCATCCACACATTTCTCTCTCGATCCCATCACACATTTCTCTCTCCTGATCCCATCCACACATTTCTCTCTCGATCCATCACACATTTCTCTCTGATCCCATCCACACATTTCTCTCTCGCGATCCCATCCACACATTTCTCTCTCGCGATCCCATCCACACATTTCTCTCTCGCGATCCCATCCACACATTTCTCTCGATCCATCACATTTCTCTCTGATCCCATCCACACATTTCCTCTAGCTTCACATCCATTTCTCATCTTTTTGTCATTGCTTGACATTTCGATCCCATACAACAATGAAGATCATATGTCCTCTCTGACAAGACACACATTCACAGCTTTATCCTACATCTATTCATCCTGAACATTTTGCGCATGCCTATATTGTAATCGTTCGTCCATGAACGCATTGCAGTAAGTCGTTCTCTCTGACGCATGCATTCCATATGCGTAGTCTTGCTCTGCTGAACGCATGCCTATAGTGTGTAGAGTCGTTGCGTCTGCTGAACGCATGCCTATGGCAGTAGAGTCGTTGCGTCTGCTGAACGCATGCTTATAGTGCAGTAGAGTCGTTGCGTCTGCTGAACCATGCCTAGGACAGTAGAGTCGTTGCGTCTGCTGAACGCATGCCTATAGGACAGTAGAGTCGTTGCGTCTGCTGAACGCATGCTTATAGTGCAGTAGAGTCGTTGCGTCTGCTGAACGCATGCCTATAGGACAGTAGAGTCGTTGCGTCTGGTCCATCAAGCTCTCTTCGACGCATCAACATTTCTTCTCGTTATAGTTTCTTGTACACACCATTTTCTTCGTTAATGAGCTAGCTGTTATATATTTGATAGAACACTTCAGTTTTATTGCAATTTTGCACAATTATTTTCCTGCATTGTTATTTATTGATGAAAAGTGTTAACAATACTGATTTTCTATGTTAAATTTAATTTGTGACATAACCTGTTTCTTGTATTTGTAGTTTTAACATGAATGGGCTTTATCTAACAGTATTGCCTGATATCAACTGCAAGCAACGAACCGCATCACATGGATCTAACCTCTGCCCTATGTGCCGCCTTTGGCACAAAAGGAACAAACTAATAACTAACAATTGAAACGCAAGTATTACGTGACTGAGAGTCAGATTTTCGGAATATCCACAACCACTTAGCGAAATGCTTTATGACTCAGAGGTCATGGATAGATTCGCAAGATCTGTATACCATAATCTGATGGCGGGGAATGAGCTGGTGAACCCTACATTGGCTAGTGTATCATTGAAGAGCACAGCGAACTCGCTAGTGCTATAGCAAAGTAATTCTGGCTCTTGTCCAGGTTGGGTAGAGATTATACACACGCCCCAACTTGTCAATGTTATGACCTCGTGACTTTGGGTAGAAGAACACAATCGTAAACGCCACTGGATCATTGAAGAAGAAGCACAAAGACTCCACATTATTCTTTAGGATGATGTATTTCCTCCCGGTCATCATCCATCGTAAAGTAAAGTGTTTCATAGCAAGAGGTATATTTGTAATACAATGTTATGTCCGTATTTTTCCTAAACCGTCTACACAAGATGTGTTACCAACATGACACGAGCCTCAGTTACTTTTCAGCTCTTTTTTTGCTATCCCAATGAGCCAGGGTCGACCTGAGCGACGTTTCAGACGGCAAAAACATTTTCTATGGAATTGAACTCAAGACTACGCGACTTTTGAAGCGAGTGTACTAACCACCACGCTATTAGAACTCCATCATACTTCGATACAATTCTATCTTGTATTTTTCACTGATGGGAGTCCGTAGCTTAAGCGGTAGTGGACTTGATCACAACCCAAGTGCGGTAGGCAGTGTGGAATATAATTCGTTTCCGTGGATTTTTACGAACGGTAACAATAGACATCACCGTTCCGAAAGAAATGACAAACTACTGAACGTATATGTGGTGCCTAGAAAATCAAAGCCTCGTTTACTGTGGTTGATGGCTAAACCCTGTAAAGGATATGCCACGATTTTCATTTTCATATTTTACTAGATAAAGATCTTCACATCGAAACGTTGATTTAATTGTTGTATTTTGTAAAACTATCTTATTTCTTATTTTCATGATTTTATGTTGTATGCACAACCATTTTATTGGACATGTTCAACATTTTGAAAGAATGTTGGTTGAAGTAGCAATTTTCCCAGAGAATCAACATATAGTTGTGGTTTTTAAATCAAAAAATGATGTTGAAATACTTACAGAAAATACAAGTTGAGCAGCTCTGGCTCTGGTTCAGATCAAAATTGTCGTAGAAATGTCTGACTCGATGATGAACCTCAACTGATGACAGCTCTGAGAAAAGTGGTTGGGTAGTCAGCAAACACGTTCTGAAATATTCCCAAACCGGATCTGGTGGAGAACAAATAACTACTTCATCGATTTATTGATTGATTCAATAAAATAATGCAGAAAAAATTCTGCTATCGATCCTGAACGATTATTTTGTATTGATGGCTATGCAGCTATGGAAAACCTAAGATGGATATATATTTTTGTTATGTAAATGATACAATCTGGGAATTGAAAGAGGTCGGCATGATGGTTGATCACATTGCCTATCGTGTACATTTGAGAAAATACAGTCCAATCACATTATTTTTAAATAAGCCTTATGGTCTGAAAACGGGTTCTTTGTATAATTGATTTAAGTGATACAATATTTCTTCTTATTTCTTCTTGTGTCGTCTTACTGCTACCGGGTTGTTAGCAAGTTTTGTAGTCCTACTGCTACCGGGTTGTTAGCAAGTTTTGTAGTCCTACTGCTACCGGGTTGTTAGCAAGTTTTGTAGTCCTACTGCTACCGGGTTGTTACCAAGTTTTGTAGTCCTACTGCTACCGGGTTGTTAGCATGTTCTGTAGTCCTACTGCTACCGGGTTGTTACCAAGTTTTGTAGTCCTACTGCTACCGGGTTGTTAGCAAGTTTTGTAGTCCTACTGCTACCGGGTTGTTACCAAGTTTTGTCATCCTACTACTACCGAGTTGTTACCAAGTTTTGTCATCCTACTGCTACCGGGTTGTTAGCAAGTTTTGTAGTCCTACTGCTACCGGGTTGTTACCAAGTTTTGTCATCCTACTGCTACCGGGTTGTTAGCAAGTTTTGTAGTCCTACTGCTACCGGGTTGTTCGCAAGTTTTGTAGTCCTACTGCTACCGGGTTGTTACCAAGTTTTGTAGTCCTACTGCTACCGGGTTGTTAGCAAGTTTTGTAGTCCTACTGCTACCGGGTTGTTACCAAGTTTTGTAGTCCTACTGCTACCGGGTTGTTACCAAGTTTTGTCATCCTACTACTACCGAGTTGTTACCAAGTTTTGTCATCCTACTGCTACCGGGTTGTTAGCAAGTTTTGTCATCCTACTGCTACCGGGTTGTTAGCAAGTTTTGTAGTCCTACTGCTACCGGGTTGTTAGCAAGTTTTGTAGTCCTACTGCTACCGGGTTGTTAGCAAGTTTTGTAGTCCTACTGCTACCTGGTTGTTACCAAGTTTTGTAGTCCTACTGCTACCGGGTTGTTACCAAGTTTTGTCATCCTACTGCTACCGAGTTGTTACCAAGTTTTGTCATCCTACTGCTACCGGGTTGTTAGCAAGTTTTGTAGTCCTACTGCTACCGGGTTGTTAGCAAGTTTTGTAGTCCTACTGCTACCGGGTTGTTAGCAAGTTTTGTAGTCCTACTGCTACCTGGTTGTTACCAAGTTTTGTAGTCCTACTGCTACCGGGTTGTTACCAAGTTTTGTCATCCTACTGCTACCGAGTTGTTAGCAAGTTTTGTCATCCTACTGCTACCGGGTTGTTACCAAGTTTTGTAGTCCTACTGCTACCTGGTTGTTACCAAGTTTTGTCGTCCTATTGCTACCTGGTTGTTACCAACTTTAAAAAAGGGTTTAAAGCCGAAGGATTGACTTCATTGCACCGGGTTTTAACCCAAACGGCTCGGTCCCTCTCCACAGAAATGGCACGCCACCTGCCGAGAGTATTGCACATAGCACGAACTCCGTAGCTTCCGCAACAATCCTAAGGGGTCTCTGGAAAAAACTGCACTCGTGAACAGAACGGACTCGAACCCACGACCTTCGACTCACAAGGCAAAGGCTTAACCACTTAGCCACATAAACTCCCACTTGTTACTAAGTGTCATGGTTTTTCTGTTTTTGTCTTGCGCTGCTGTAGTGACTTGGGTGATATTTTGCTTGTTGACAGGATTCTTCTATGCCATCTAACCATCTTTTTCGAGGTCTTTCTCTTGCCTTCTTTCCTGATGAATATTTGCTACATTAGTTGCTATCTCAAAATGAGGGATTTGATTGTCACATACTTGATCAAATCATTAACTTGATCATAACACATCGGTGACTCAATCATTAGCAATTCAACCCTCAATCATCATTGATTCAGTCACGCTACATCAGTGACTCAATCATTAGCAATTCAACCCTCAATCATCAGTGATTCAGTCACGCTACATCAGTGACTCCATCATTAGCAATTCAACCCTCAATCATCAGTGATTCAGTCACGCTACATCAGGGACTCCATCATTAGCAATTCAATCCTCAATCATCAGTGATTCAGTCACGCTACATCAGTGACTCCATCATTAGCAATTCAACCCTCAATCATCAGTGATTCAGTCACGCTACATCAGTGACTCCATCATGACACATGAAATAATTATCCATAATCAATGGCTCAATCACCATACATCAGGGACTCAATCACCATACATCAGTGACTCAATACTCTCACATCCACTACTCAATCATCTCAAATCAGTAACCCAGACATCTCAAATCAGTAACTCGGTCATCAATCACTCTATCATCTCACATCAACTACGCAGCCATCTCACTTAAGTGACTCAGTTCTCACATCAGTGACTCAATCATCACACATCAGTAACTCAATCATCTCACATCAACTACTCAATCATGAACACATCAATAACAATCATCAACATATCGTTGACTGCATGTGATTTTCATGAATACATTGAACAAGATAGTTGATGGATATATATGA
This sequence comes from Arion vulgaris, assembly GCA_020796225.1. NCBI lineage: Eukaryota > Metazoa > Mollusca > Gastropoda > Stylommatophora > Arionidae > Arion > Arion vulgaris. Next base: position 48,362,048 of record CM036765.1, on the reverse strand, counting down.
GTAAGACAACTACAAGCAGTCAAACAAAAATTGGATGAAATATTACATGTTTGTTTTTCTTGTTACATTTGTTTTATCCTCAATTGATCACCCTAATCGATGTCCCGTCAACATAGTTGCCACCGGTCGACATTCTAGTGGTATTTCCGGTTCATTATTTCTGCTACAAAGCCACACAGATTTTCAGAAAATCAATCATATGTTATTATAAACAAATTATTTAGCATAAATCACTTGATTTATTTGTACTTTTTTATATCAAAGATCGTTAATGAAAATATGTACTGTCATTTTTTTCTGTTACTAGTTTGAAATAGTGTTTAAATATTCAATGTTGTCTCTTGTATAAACTTCACAGTTTTTTGTAGATCACATAGAGGTGGTCCTTGTAGTTTTATTTCCAGTGTTGTTTCACTTGGGTCATTGAGTTTGTTTCATTATATCATATTCAATGTACTCTTAACGTATGTGTTCTGCAGTCTGACGTGCATGTCCATGAGTATATACGAGGGTGCATTGAAAAGTAATGCCTCCAAGTCCATAACTTTGTTAATAGTGTTCGGAGGCAATTGACACCGATATCAGAAGAAAGTATATGTAAGTGTGTTTTCAGAACAGTAAGTGTCAAGTGTCTGGAATGTTGCGCATGCGCACAACATTATCCAAGATGGCGTCATACATGGAAATTCGGTTGAAGCAAAGAGCTGTGATTGAATTCTTGACGGCCGAAGGTTGTGTTCCCATCGACATGCATCGGAGAATGAGAGCGGTATATGGTGACGCCTGTGTGGATGTGAGTACTGTTAGGAGGTGGGCAAGGACTGTTAAAGGCGACAATCCTTTAAATTCAAAATTCAAAACTGTCGCGTCAGCGGGAAAAGTTTTGATGACCATTTTGGGACTGCCAGGGCGTAATCCACACATAATGTTTGGAACGCGGCAATACTGTCAATTCTGATCGGTATGTGGAAACGATGAAGAAACTACGGGCAAGACTGCTACGTGTTCGTCCTGGAAAATACGCAGTCCTTCAACATGACAATGCTCGTCCACACACCAGTAGACAAACAGCGGCAGCATTAGAGCGTCTCAATTGTGACGACATTTTAGCGCACCCACCATATAGCCCCGATTTGGCACCTTGTGACTTTTTCCTGTTCCAAAGCTCAAGGAACATCTCAAGGGAAACAGATATGCTTCTGACGAGGATGTGGCAGCAGATGTGCGTACCTGGCTTCGTGAAAATCATCAGATTTTTCTTCGACGGGATGCAACAACTAGTTCGACGTTGGCGTGTGTGTGGAACGTGGAGGTGACTATGTCGAAAAATAATGACTCTATTGTGTAGTGGACATCTCAAGCTTTCTGAAAATGTCAAAGTTATGGACTTGGAGTCATTACTTTTCAATGCGCCCTCGTATATTCTGTATTACCAATCTTGAATTTAGTGTACATCAGTTATCAGTTATATGAGGACTATCATCATAGCACTCCAGGCACGTCCATATGTTCTCCGATCTCGGCCTCAACAAATCCAGCAGCGTCCAGCGGCCCAACACGTCAGTTCGATGTTGATTAATAATCTCTTTGCATTATGGGTATGTCGTTCTGTTCGGGCTGCACAAATATCGACATCCATCTCTCTCAATCTGGTCTCTCAATTTGTATACATGTAGCTGGAGAGTTGACTGTGTCCTGTTCTGAAGCGCAAAATAACCACTTGTTCTAATCTGTTCTTTTTTTTTTTTCCGATCCAGAAGCACTTGAGCTTTTCAGCCCTTCGGCTTGGTGCCATGGACATCGTAACCCTTCGGTTCGGTGCCACGAACACCGTAAATCTGGGGAATCTGTGGCTTTTTCTGCCATCCCGCGGAATTGAACCCGCACACACAGAGGGATAGTCACCCGTAGTCCAACGCGCTACGAACACGCTGGGCAGACGAGCTTTCTAATCTGTTCAAATTTTGGTAGCTAATAAATCAAGTCCCATGCCTGCAGGCGTAGGCGATAATGTCTCTCCACAACTTTCTCTCTCTCTTTCTCATTGTTGCAGTTAATCAGTTCTGACGTCAATTTTTTGTTGAACCCCGATTTCAGACCATCCAACATCTTCTCCCTCTGTCTTCCATGATCTTTTCTTTCCTGAATTTTACCTGTTGTCATCAAATGTTCTAAACCTCCTCTCCGCATTATATGTCCGAAGAAACTTGATTGTCGGATTCTTATTCGTTTGATAAGATTTCTTTGTGTGCAGGCCTGATTTAAAACCTCATCATTTGTTTTCTTCGCTGTCCATGACATTTTCAGCATTCTTCTGGTAATAGCCTTGTGTTATTATTAGTAACTTTCTGATTATTTAATCATCCTATTTCTGACGATAAATCACAAGAGAAAGGCTGGCAGTGACCGTGGACCCAAGATAGCAGAATTTTTGCACTGGTGTTAGATGGTTACCATTTAAAGTGATATTTGATGTCTTACCTCCTGACATAATACAACTGTTTTGGAGACACTTATTGTCAGAGAAAAGAGGTCGCATGCCTTTGACAAATTATTAATTAGACATTGCAGTGTAGTCTCACTGTGGGCGACTAAGGCAGCATCGTCAGCGAAAAGGAGGTCCTTGAGAAGTATTTCCGTCGTTTTTGTTAAACAGTGAACCATCAGATCTAGTGCGGATGAAAACATCACCATCAGCGTCCCCTAAGGCGTGGTTCAAAAGGACTGAGAAGAAGATACCAAAGAGAGTGGGGGCAAGGACACAGCCCTGCTTGACTCCACTCTTAACCTCAAAACTATCAGATGTGCTGCCATCGAACTGTATGCTGGCTTTCATGCCCTCATGGAAGGAAACAATCAATTGGAGCAACTTTGGGGACAACCAATATACTTCAATATTTTATAAAGACTTGGCCTGCTGACTGTGTCAAATGTCTTAGTCAGATCCACGAAAGCAATACATAGAGGCTTGCTCTGCTCTCTGCACTTCGATGGCGTGTGGTCAAAAGATCAAATTCCACAGTTGGAGTAGGGTTTTCCCCATCACAAAATTGCTCTGGTCGACACAGTCTTACTTATGTACCAGAGAAACACAAGAAAGTAAAGACGGTCGACGTGACGTTGATTACATCATCCATCTTCTTCTTCACAGTTAACATCTAGAGAAGCATAAGTCCGCAACCAAGGTCTTCCAACCACTACTATCCAGTGCTTTTTCCCGATCTCTCCACTCTCTCCCCATTTTTGCATTCTCCTCCAACTCCCTGCCTCCTTGCGGATCCTTCTTCCTCGGGTGGCAATCAATGAAATTCCTTTGTTTTGGTTTCTGTAGCTATCTAGTGTTTTTATTGGGTGGGTAGCTAGCCCAACACCAACCTCCTTATTCGCCTCTTGCGTGACAGGTAACAGTGGCTCTACTCTTACACTAATTTCGACCTCGGAAACCACTCGGTCGTACATCACCCATTGTGTGTCATTATTCTTAGATCAATACGAATCTAACACAATATTCCTCGTTATTGCACCTCAAGGTAGGAAAACTGACAAAGTGTCCCCAAAACTCACCATATTCAGAATTACGTCAGTGCTCGCTATTCTGTGCTACGGACTTCGTGCATCGCCTCTGAAACATTTATGTGTAAGAAATAGATTGGAGCACACATGGTTATTCAATGAAGTGCAATGATGCTGGTCCTATCAATCAATCAGTCGACGCCATCAAAACTGAAGTCTATCAAGTATGAGACAGATTAACTAGAAATGTAGGAATTTTAATATCCAAATTAGAATAAATGATTATGATTATGGAGAAGACTTATTTGAAGACCTCAGCAGAACACATTTTATCATTATATTTTGTTTACTTAGCGGACATTGCAGACTCAACATAGACTAGGAGTAAGTCAAAAAGCTCTCTGTCAATGTCAACAGAAGAAACAGACACCGGAGCATGTCCTACACGACTGTCCTCTACTGGATGAGCTAAGAAACAATATGTGGCCACAGCTAATCGGCTCGAAAAATAAGCTGTGGTGAAACCTGATAGACCTGGAGCTGACTGCTCAGTTTGTTGTCCACAGTGGTTTAGGCACGTGACTATTCACAATAAAATGGCAGGACGAAATTCCAGATACCGAAGTACTCGTAAGAACAAAGATCCCAAACGTCAACACCCTGTTGCAGAAGGGCCTGGTGAGATGGGTCGGTCATGTTGCTCGGATTGCTGATAAACGCATCCCAAAACAGTCGATCTATGGCAAGCTTGAAGGGAGCAGAGGAACAGTTAGTGGACAGAAAAAACGCTTTAAATACACTCTTAAAGTGACTCTAAAATGCTTCAATATAGTCACCACGTGCTGGGAATCCTTTGCGCAAGATTGCCAACTGTGGCGCTGTAACAACACAAGAGGAACTGGCATAGCTGAGAATAGTCGTGTCGTTGAGGCGCAGAGAAAGCGAGCTGTGCGAAAAGACGGACACACAACACGTATATGTCTAATCTTGACCTGTGGTAGAGGGTTGTGCTTTAGGATTGGACTCCATAATCACCTCCGTACACAGACCAGAAAGATGCAACAACCCACTCCTGAGACTCTTGTCATCGTCGCCAGCAATAAGCGGCTATTAAGCGCTTGACCAGATATCGCCGAAAAAAGAGAAGAAGAAGTAAAAGAAAAATACATAAATAAAGTGTTAGATGATTGACACATGCAGAATGTGTTATATTAAAACCAGTTCTAGACGATCTAGTACAGCACGGCGTCACTTTGTTGTTTCAGTTTCAGTTTGGAATATCTTCATTGCACTCCGGACATATCCAAAGCTGCTCCGATCTCCTTCGCAATATCTCCAACAGCGTCCAGCTACTGACCGTACCAGTTCGATTTTGATTGATGAGCCTACTCATGTACCTGTTATGCTGTTCTTTTCTTGCTACTCCAATCTTCAAACCCAGCTCATGCAATCTAGTAGCTGATGTGGGTTGGTTTAAATGAAAATCTTCTTTGCGGCCACACTCTATGAGGGCGTTCAAAATATCAGCTCTTTCCATTGACTGGGGCCTCTGATATGGTGGCAGAGCCAGCCAGCCTGTCTGCTCTCTCATTGCCAACGACACCCATGTGCCCCGGAACGAAGATAAGTGTGATTCTGCAAATTGTTGACGCTTGTAGTGATTCAGTTGTTTATGTCCAATAGCGTGACTCGTCCCCCGGTACAGACTTAGAATGATCGATTAATATACGTTTAGTATCGACTATGACAATGTTGATAGCAGTGACTAAGCAAACAGCCATGCCCTCGGGTAAAACATAAAACATTAAAAAGGAGACCTTCTTTATGCCAGTTGATCAGATTGTATAGATCATAGATTCCCAAACTTTTTCCGCCCACCGCCCACTTTGCACAACGTAAACTTTTGTAACCCCACTCCATCTTTTCGACATTATAACAGTTCGCCAATGTCCCCCTACCATATAAATACAGCTCTATTTTATTTTTGACATAGAAAATTGATATATATTTCTGTCATACATGGTCAATAATATTCAAATGATTATATGCATGAAATAGAAAATTGATGAAAAAATGGATCGTGTAAGACGGGTATAAGATGAATTAACATGCATAATTCAAATTATAAATGATTATTCAATCTCAAAATCAGGAAAATAATTTGTTTAAAAATATTTATTATTAATTTCTTCTTTAAGGAGCCACTGACCCCTAATCGACCGAACACCCATCTAAATTCTTCTGAACCCACTAAACCCCCTCTCCCCGCCCCTCCTTTCCTAGAATGCTTCAGTGTCCACTGGGGAGGGGGCATACCCCACTTTGAGAAACGCTGGTATAGATCATTAATGCTGTGACGTCAACTGTCCCACTTCTAAAACCATAATCTCGTCTGGAATGTTGAGACGGCCATGTTTTAGGAATTAGAGAGTCGATCTTATTAGTATTACGGAATCGATTTCTCTACTGTTGTCATGACAGAACATTGTCAACTTCGCCGCAGGAAGACACAATGATGCTTTGTCTTTTCCGACTAACTACAACTGCAGAATTAGTCTATTCTTTGTTATGTTTAAGGGTGGATGTAGGGCGTGGGTGATGTATGTGGTGAGTGATGTATGTGATGATTTGGGATGTATGTGTGAAAGTGATGTATGTGACTAGCGACGTGAGTGATGTGTCCGTTGTTTGATTGTCCACCAACGATTTGTACTGTCCACGGCCGTTCTGTTGGCACATATTTCGACCCGCCACTCAGTTAAGAGTACTGAATCTAATGGATAAATAATATACAACAATATAGTACTAACAATAATAGACGTCCATCGCAAGCGATGATGACAACAGTCTCAGATGTGTGTTGTTGCACATATCTGGTGTCTGTGGAGATAAGTGAAGAGTTCAATCCTGGAACACAATCCACTACCAAATGTGGGGGCATATATGATCGAGTTTAGAGATGTGGGTGTTGTGTGTTCTGTCTTATCGCGTACATCGCTTTCTCTGCGCCTCAATAATTCTCAGACGAGTTCCTCTCGTGTTGTTACAGCTCCATATTTGGCGATCTTGCGCAAGAGACTCCCGGCACTTGGTGTCTATTTCGAAACATTTTAGAGATACGTTAAGATTGTCTTTAAAGAGTTTTAGCTGTACACCAACCAACTGTCTGTCCCCTTCAAGCTCGCTTTAAGTCAACAGTTTTGGGATGCGTTTACTAGGCATCCGAGCAACGTGACCGACACATCTCACCTGGGCCTTTTGCAACATGGTGTTGGCGCTTGGGATCTTAACTCTTATGAGATATTCGGTATATGGAATTTTATCCTGTCATTTTATTTTGAGTATTCTGCGTAGATAACTTGTGTGGAAGTGGTTTAGTTTTCTTGCGTGTCTGTCATATACCACAGCCAGGTCAAAAGGCCAGAGAACTGGCCGGGTATTCCTGACCTAGATAAGAAAGGATCCGGAAAATACAGATGTTTGATAGAACACTGCGCTTTGCAGTTTTACTAATTCGTGAGTCTATGGTTATTTATTGGAAAATATTTATAATATTGATATTCCTTATTGTTAAACTTAACTTGTTGCATAATATGACTTGAGTTAGCATTTGTGTTGATTTAAAATGATATCGTCTATACACCAATCTAGAATGCGAGGTCACGTGGTGTAGTTGGGGTCATTTCCATATTCTTACGAGCCTGAAGGCCTGGAAGTAGTTTATTTGGCTCTGGGTATACACTGTTCATGTCACGCTTGCGTACAACAGAGTGGTTGGTAAACTCTATGGCCTGGTAAACTTTCAGCTTTGTGGCTTCGCTTATCTCCTTCGCTTCACACAATAACACGGAGCCTTTCAAATAAAGCTTTGGGTATCCTATTGTTGACCTCAGAGTATATGTTTACCGATCTGAATAGGATGCTGCCAAGATAGACAAAGTTTTCATATGGCAGGAGACGATGGTGTTTTAAAATTGATGACTGGATCATGGTACTGCTCTCTATGAGCGGCTGAAACACGACCTCAGTTTTCCTGTTGTTAATGGTACGATCCATATTAATATTGAACAGCTTCAAGAACACATAAACTTACTCAACAATAGCTGCCTCAAACACAACAAGAAGATTAACATTTAAAAGACAGAAGGCATGACTATAAACAGAGAACATAAAGATATCAACATTCAAATAAACGACCAAACGCTAAAGCAGATGAGAGAATTAAAATACCTCGGACGTATCGTCACATCTGATAGTAGACTTGACAGAGAGATCGAAACTAGAATCCATCAAGCCAACAACATTACATACCAGCTTACCCCAATCTTGAATGGTTATTGGTTACTGGTTACTAAACTGACGTAATTGGACTCCGAGCAGACCCATGAGCACTCAGTCTTCCCCAACAGATATTGAAGAGTATGCATATTGATGGTTCCCGTGGCTCGCTGATTAAACACACTTCTAACTCAGCCCCTAAGGCATCCAGTTCTACATGTACACCGGATAACTCCAAACTTCCTAAATTGCTGGATCGATTCAACATTTATTTTAGTGTCCTCATCCAACAGACAGTCGCGAAAAGACCGAAGAACATCCCCCTTATCCATCTTTAACTCCCCAACAATCGATGCTGTTGATGCTAGCCTGTCCGCTCTCTCATTACCGTAAACACAAGCAAGCCCAGGACAGTATTTCCACGTAAGCCGCTGGAGGTTAGAAACTTCTATAGATGACATCCACTCATACCGAAACCTGCCCTTCTGGATCTTGTGAAGCATCGACTGAGAGTCAGATACAACAAATGCCCGTGTAAATAAAGTCCCAGAGAGCCAGTGGAGGTCAGCAGTAACGACCTCAACCTCCATCCTCATACTAGAAGTAGTTGTCCTATACCTTCCACTTCGCTCTGCAACAACCTTACCATGTGCATTAGCCAAGAAACTCCAGCCGGATTTCTCACCACGTTGAACCGACCCATCGGTATATACAACAACATCATCATTCCTTGCATTATCTTCTATCAGCTGATTAACTGCGAGATCAGCCTTCATGTTGCCCCAATCTCTACATTCTCTTCCAAGAGTAATGATAACGTTGAGATAGGTGGTCATGCTACCATCTGTTGGAATCCATTCTTTCCCCTTTGGTAGGGTCGCAACCGTGATCCCCTGGCCAATTGTCCTCTCAGCCTGAGTCATCCACGACATTCATCACCTTTCAACTCCCATCGGAGCACAGGTCTTCAACAAACTTCTTCCATCTCTTCCTCTCTCTTGCCATCCCTTCCAATTCTTTCCATGTTTTGCCTATCCTCTTTATATCCGCCTCCAGCTCTCTTCTCCAGGTCTGCCTAGGCCTTCCCTACTCCTCTTTCCCTGCGGGTTCCAAAACAATGCCTGTCTTGCGATGCTTCCGGTCGGTCTTCTCAATGTATTTCCTATCCATCGCCAGCGTCTTTTCCTGAGCTCTCTCTCCACTGGTATCTGCTTTGTTCTCTCCCTGAGTTCCTCGTGTGTAATCTTATCATACCATCTCAATCCACGACATGCCCCGCTTGATTCTCGTGCCCTTAACATCATTAGTATTCTTGTGCAGTGGATGTCTCTTATTCGCAATAACCCGCATATATGCCTTGGTTTGGGCGATTGCATGACGGAGGTAGTTACAGAAGGCAAGCATATATCTCATTTTCACAATGGGGGTGACTCTAGCACAGCCAAGGACTTTACGCATACCTTTATTCTGAACACGGTCGAGTCGTTCACATCGTGATGTTGATACTCCCATCTTGAAACACCCAGCAAGTCTAGTAGAGACTAAAAGACAGATTATAAATGCAATCTTCATACCAACACTGTGCTACCAGTGTCAAATATTGGCATTGACAAAAGAACAAGAAAGGAAAACTGCCACCTGTGAAATGAGATACTTGAGGAAAGTGGTAAAATAAACAATTAGCAGGGCCGTGTCGAGTTATGATACAGAGAGGCGGCCGCATCAGCGGCACCGTAAGGGAAGTGGGAAGGGGGAGGGCTGAAAAATCACAATTACAATTGAAGGTTTTTTTTAAGGAAAAACATTTAAAGGGCGGCATTTTGCAGACTTGCATCACACTGAGAAAATATACCGCACGGTCCTGACAATAAGAGATCATATAAGAAATGAGGAAATTGGAAGAACAGTCGGAACAACACCTGCTATTAGATTCATTGAACACCCGAGTGGTTACCGGGGCCCAAATTTGGGGTGTAAAGAATAGAACCATTGCTACCTGCCACGCATGTCGTAAGAGGCGACTAAGGAGGTTTGGCTGAAATCGGATGCACATGTCCTAAACGTGTAGAAGTCTATACGTTTAGGGGCCTACAAACCAATGTGCAAAGTATACACGTTCTTAGCAAATATCAAACATATCACAAAGAGTGATTAAAATTGGTCGTAAAGAACGAACGCAAAGAAGAAGAAGATTCATTGAAAAACAGAAACTCAAATGGTTTGACCACTTGGTGAGAATGAACCCAAATACACCAGTTGAAGAGCGTACAACCTGAAAATAGAATCATCAAGAGGAAGGGGCAGACCAAGAAAAAGATAAGTTGATGGAGTTACAGACATCTTAAAACTCCACAGTACCACAGCATATCAAGCAACCAAACGTGCACTATCTCGGAAACCGATCATCGGTTAAAACTGCTATGCCTAATGGCACAAAAAGCAGAGAAGCACAAAAGAAAGAAAGAATGGTAAGGACCAACAAATCACAGGCCATAGAACACATTTTCATGTGGTTCTGCATTTCTTACTCAGAGATGGTATCGACCACGCAGTTATCAACAAACAACAGGTTTGAGATGATTGATTCTTTCACCTTGGCATACATCTACAGCAACAAGGAAATATCTCATCGAACATGTTGATGATGAAAGATCTCATCGATGAGTTGATCGTCAACAGCTTTAACCATCAACTCACTTGTTAAAGTTATGACATCTTATGCCATCAGTATCTCCTTTCTCGGTCGTTCTATATATATATATATATATATATATATATATATATATATATATATATATATATATATATAATACGTCCATCGCAAGCGATGATGACAACAATCTCAGACGTGTACTGTTGCCCCTCTCTGGTGTGTGCGGAGGTGACTGTAGAGTCCAATCCTAGAACAGAATCCCCGACCACAGGTGGGGCATACATGATCAGGTTAGACATGTGCGTGTTGTGTGCTCTGTCTTTTCGCGCTGCTCGTTTTCTCTGTGACTCAACAATACGATGATTCTCAGCTATTCGGGTTCCTCTTTTGTTGTTACAGCGCCACATTTGGCGATCTTGAGGCAAGGGATTCCCAGCACGTATTGTATATATCGAAGCATTTCAGAGACACTTTAAGAGTGTCTTTAAAGCGTTTTTCTGTCCACCAGCTAAACGTCTGCCCCTTCAAGCTCGCTATACATCAACTGTTTTGGGATGCGTTTATCAGGCATTCGAGCAACGTGACCGACCCATCTCAGTTGGGCCTTCTGCAACAGGGTGTTGACGCTTGGGATCGTTGCTCTTGTGAGGACTTCGCTGTCTGGAATTTTGTCCTGCCAGTTTATTTTTAGTATTCTGCGTAGACAGCTTGTGTGAAATGGTTTAATTTTCTTGCGTGTCTGCTATATACTGTCCATGTCTCGCTTGCGTACAGCAGCGTGGTTAGCACATATATATATATATATACACAGACACACACATATATATATATATATATATATATATATATATATATATATATATCTTTCTCTTGCTAATAATAACAATTATACTAATCTGCAACTTGAATTCTTGGCCACTAGTAAATTTTTCTTTTTCTTGTTTGTTGGCCTTCACGCTATAACATAACCAAAACAAGGCTTGTCCTTGGGTTGAAAATGCGTGCCTCGGCTTAAAGAGGCTTTAATCCTCTATTTAACGAACAAATTTATTTCAAGCAGTTATTTCCGCTGTCACAATGTGGTCCCATATCTTCATGCTAAACAAAATATATTGTTGCTTCAGATGTTTGTCTGAAAGTTGATTTGTTTTCATTGACCTTTATCAGTTCATCTCTAACTTAGTTCTCTTAGCAACTCATTAGATTCTTAAACATTCTTCTGTAAAACTACATTTTCGTGGGTCGTTATATTGGCTTGTTTATTGTGCAAGGTTCGGCCCCACATGCATATGGTGGTATGGGGTCACCAGTGTTGGATGTTCTTGGCACTATAGACTATAGTATAGAACTCTTCTTTGCGTCACAATAGACAAACATTTGTTGATCAGGGGAAGCTATTCTGAAAGAAGTTATGTCAAAATGGACGGAGAGATTAAAGAGGCGGATCAGGGTACTAGTACTTCGGACTCTGACACAACTAATGTAGATTTGCTTGAAACAAACGAGATTCCTGGAAACAGTGACAATATAGTTCTTCTTGTCAGTGACTCATATGAAGATTTGAACTATGTAGATATTAATGACAGTATTATTAAAAGCCATAGAGGGACTATTAATGCACTAGTGAAAAAGAAAGCCAAACGGACCAATTCTAGTACACCACTACTACCGGATGAAGGCACAGATGATGATGTGCCTGGTGCAAACAATGTTGACAATGATTCTTCTGAAGTTTCTGTTGATGATTCACAAGAGGATGGTCTGGAGGTAACAGATTTCAATCTTATTTTATATTAGCTACCGTGGTCCAAGGTTCCAGCGGTCGAGAAGAAGCTAGAGTTTTCAACTCTCATGCTCTGACTCACTGACACTATATGACCATGTTTGAGCCAATCCAAGTGACTGTCATTTGATTTGACGTTATTGAGGGTCCGTGATTATGTAAGATTTCAGTGATCATATTATCTATTCATCTGCCTCCTGATCGTCCTTGCACACTACACTCAGATTTGTCTACCATTGTTGACGTGCAGTGACAGCTGATCTGACTCTTCTCATAGTACGAGGGGAAGTCAATAAGTAAGCCACAAATGGCTGTAGAAAAATAACTAAACATGATAACAACTTGAAACCAGTTTATTTTTATACATACATTGTTCCTTTATTTCTCAACATAATTTCCACCAACATTGATGCACTTAACTCATCGTTTTATCAGTCCTCCCAAACCGGCTGCATAGAACTGCGGCTCTGTTTTCTAAACCACGTTTTCACTTTACATTCAACTTCGGCGTCATTCACGAAATGTCTCCGCAAGTGGGTTTTCAGTGGACCAAAGAGGTGGAAATCGCTAGGGCTAAGTCGGGACTGTAAGGTGGATGTTCCAGAACTTCCCACCTTAGTTGGTTAATTTTCTCCTGAGTTAATCGAGCCGTATGTGGTCTGGCATTGTCATGAAGAAGCAACACTCCTCTAGTCAGCAACCCTGGACGTTTTTTTCTAATTGCATCATGAAGCATCGATAGAACTTCACAGTACGATTCGAATTCACATTGTCACCTTTCTTCATGAAATTGGTTAAAAGCACTCCTGACAATCCCAGAACACCGTCAACATAACCTTCCCTGCTGATGGCGTAACCTTGAATTTTTGACACAAGGCGAAGAAGGATGTTTCCACTGCATTGAAGCACGCTTTGATTTGGACTGGTAGTGATGCACCCATGATTCATCCCCAGTAACAATCCTGTTCAGCATCTCTTCTCCTTCATCTTCGTATCGACAGAGATGATGCAAGGACAGGCCAAATCGGTTCATTTTGTGTTCCTCTTTCAATTGTCTGGGTACCCACCTTGAGCACACTTTCTTAAATTTCAATCGATCATGCATTATGCTGTATGCTGAACCATGTGAGCACCCTATTGCAGATGCTACAGAGTCTATCGTTACTTGTCTGTCACCTCTAATCATCTCCTCCACCCGCTGCACTGATGCTTCTGTTGCAATCTCAACAGACGACCAGATCGGATTTCATCAACAATTTTAGAGCGTCCTTGAGAAAATGTTTCTACCCAACTATGCACCGTTTACGGGACAAACATTTGTCAGCATAAACAGGAAGCATTTCCTTATAATGTCCTTTGCAGGCAGTCCTTTTGCCCACAAAAACGCACAACAGCACGTTGCTCTTTGGTTGTACTCTCCGTAAGTACAGTCGCCATTTTGTTTATGCGCTTCACATGCGCATGAGACACATAGCGCCACCTGGCGAACGGGAATATAAAGTTGGATGTTGCTTTCACCTAATGACACTTTTAGAAAACACCAACTACATTTACCTACCATCTCACATAACTTTGTGGCTTACTTATTGACTTACCCTCGTAGTTGGAAAGACTCCAGAAACTATATATAATACTAATAGTAATATGCTAAAGACTTGATATCAAAACACAAAGTAACGAAGGTAGTTTTACAGTCATCATAGCACTTTCAATCATGCTATTTGACTCATTTCTCACATCTTTACTTCTTGTGTTAACTTTCTAGACATTTCTCTCCTCACTCACCTGTCCTGCCTCCAGACATCAATGTTGACTATACTATTGACATATTGATGAACATTTAAGGTACATCTTTCCCACAACACGATTCATAAACTTACTTAGCACTCATCTGATGGGATTTAGATCTTTGTATAAATACACCATTTAGAACATCACTGCTGCATGTCAGTGCATGCAACATATGGAAGTATCATAACTTCTGCGTAGATAAATTGAAACTGATATTTAAAATGTATTATGCTAAGAAAAAAATGACTACATAGATAAATAATGGCTAAAAAAATAAAAAGAGTAATATCTGAAAAGATGGGCTGCACATTTTTTTAAAAACTACTAAAGTTTGATGAAGAGGCAAGAAACAGCCTTCTGTCAATTAATTGAGAATTGATAAATTATACTGTAATCAAAGAGGTAATCCATTCCCTGGTGAACTATAAGGCTGCAGGCAATGACAATATTATTGTAGAAATGCTTAAAGCAGCTGATGATGCAGCAGTTAGTCAGTTGAAAGATCTATTTAATAAAAATTAGGAAGAAGGAAGTCTCAAAACAATGGAAGAGGGGAATAATTGTTAAAATGCTCCAAAAATATGCTTTCAAGGATTGCAATAACTGGAGAGGATTACTTTATTGTCAGTAATGACCAAAACCTTTTGCAAACTCATTCTCAATAGATACAAAAGGAGCAGGAATACACCCTGAGAGAAGAACAAGCTGGTTTTAGACCTGGGAGAAACTGCTTAGACCAAATAATTACCCAAAGACGTATCTTGGAGGAACATATTGAGAAGTAACTATGGCGACGTATACCAAATTGCATCCATTTCAAGAAGACTTCTGACATACTACACTGTATCTCTTTTTAGAACATTCTGGGATGTTATGGGGTACTGGCCAAGATAATAAACATTATCAAAATCTTGTATGATTCACAGTGTGCAGTACATTCTGACGATGTCCAAAGCAACCGGTTTATGGTTGAAATCGGAGTAAAGCAATGTTGCCTTTTACGTACACAGTTGTTCAATGTGGCCAATGTTGCAGTACTGAAACTGGCATCGTTTTAAACATCAATTTAACCTGCTGCACTTTTTAAAACTACCTTGCTATGTATTATGATGTTTTGCATCTATTCTCACAAGATGTTGAAACCATTTTAACTGTTGTCTTTCAATATATTCTGTATAAGGTTTACTTTCTACTATGTTCTCAAATAACTAGTGCTACATCTGGGATTGCACAGCAGGTGGTTAAAGAACAATCCTGGTGTTAGACAGGGGTGTATTATGTACCCATTGCTCTTCCTGGTTGTTATCGACTGGGTAATGAAGAAGACAACTCAAGGTGATGGCAGAATAATTATCTGGGGACTAATGAAGAGACTTAGAGATATTGACTTACTTGCGGACGACACAGCACTGTTAGCACACACTAAAGAGGAGTACACGCTAAAGAGGAGCACACGCTGGAATTTTTCACAGGGACTAGAGATTTTTCATGAATGGTCATGATGCTAATTTGTAAACAGTTAATAAACAAGGCATCCAATGTTTATATATTCATAAATGGATTATCAATATAAAGAGTGCAGTTTGACTTGGTTTATTCAGCCTATTGTTCATCAAGACCCTTCGTAAGTTGGAATTGTTTTCTTCCAATTTCAGTTTTTATTTTTAATGAATGCTAATATGTTTCCTGTATAGTTGACACTGAGGTCAACAATTTTAGATTCTGAGGTCAGCAATAGGATATCCAAAGCCAGTGCTGCGTTCGGAAGGTTACGTGTCACTGTGTGGAAGCGGAAGGGGATAAGCGTAGCCACAAAGCTGAAAGTTTACCAGGCCATAGTGCTAACCATGCTGCTGTACGCAAGCGAGACATGGACAGTGTATAGCAGATACGCAAGAAAATTAAACCACGTCCACACAAGCTGTCTACGCAGAATACTAAAAATAAACTGGCAGGACAAAATTCCAGACAGTGAAGTCCTCACAAGATAAAAGATCCCAAGCGTCAACACCCTGTTGCAGAAGGTCTAAATGAGATGGCTCGGTCACGTTGCTCGAATGCCTGATAAACGCATCCTAAAACAGTTGATGTATGGCGAACTTGAAGGGGCAGACGCTCAGCTGGTGGACAGAAAAAACGCTTTAAAGACACTCTTAAAGTGTCTCTGAATGCTTGATATAGAACCAGTGCTGGGAATCCCTTGTGCAAGATCGCCAAATGTAGGCGCTGTAACAAAAAAGAGGAACCGATAGCTGAGAATCATTATGTTCTTGAGGCACGAGAAAATGAGACTGCGCGAAAAGACAGAGCACACAACACCACATGTCTAACCTTGATCATGTATGCCCCACCTGTGGTAGGGGATTCTGTTCTAGGATTGGACTCTACAGTCACCTCCGACACACCAGAGAGGTGCAGCAGCACACATCTGAGATTGTTGTCTCATCGCTGCGATGGACGGCTATTATAGTTGACACTGCATTAAATCTGCTAATACTGTTAGTGTTTTGTGAAACTACATCCATTTGTCTTCAATTTCCTATATAATAAGTTGTATTTAAAATCTTATTTACAAACAATATTTTAATTTAGCTAAAGTGCAATTGTTTTGGAACTAACAAAAATTAATCCATCCAGAGGTAAAAATTCCTGTAGCGAATCAGTTAATGTATTCACACACTACTCCAGTGATACATATATACCACATCAAACAAGCCATATCAATATACTACCCAGTGATACATACATATCACCCAGTGATACATGCATACCACCCAGTGATACATGCATACCACCCAGCCATATCAATATACTACCCAGTGATACATACATACTACCCAGTGATACATACATACTACCAAGTGATACATACATACCACCCACTGATACATACATACCTCCCAGTTCTCATATCAATATACTACACCAGTGATACATACATACTCCCAGTGATACATACATACCACCCACTGATACATACATACTTCCCAGTGATGACACATACTACCTAGGGATACATACATATTACCTGTATACATGCATACCATCCAGAGATACATACAGTACTCACCCAGCATACATACATACCACTCAGTGATACATACATACTGCCCAGATAAATGATCCTAGAACCTTCCACAAAATTTTGTCCTGAGTGTGGATATTTACATGTGATGTTCTATATTTCAAGGCCAACCTGGCAGATCTCTCACTACAAGAAATTGAGGATGTTCCTGTGCCCCCACACCTTCTCTCTAGCACAGCAGACTCTGACTATGTCAACTCAATCCAGTGGAAACAGCAGCAGAAACATATTTTTATTCTTAGCGATTCTGGGAAACCAATATATAGCAGGTATGGGTCATTCTCTTATATCTCTTACATAGAAGATAAGAATATCATTGTAATTTTGACTTTCTATATCTGGTCGTGAGCGTCTGTAGCTCAAGCGGTAGTGAGCTCGATCACAGACCCAAGCGTACCTGGTTCAAACCCCATGGTGGGCAAGTTTGGAAACAAATTAGTTTCCGTGGGATTTTTACAAAAAGATAAAAATAGCCCACCTCTCTCAGCAAAGCAATTGCAACTATGCAACTCAATCAAGTGGAAAGCCTAGAAAAATTCTAGCGATTCTGAACCAATTTACAGTACTGGTCATTGCTCTTATCTCTTACTGAAGGAAAATTAGATTTTGACTTCTATATCTGGTCATTACTTGTGATCAGATCTCCAGATCTTTCTCTATCTGACTTTATCCTGTAGGGTGTCATGAAAAATTCAGTGTTAAAAAAACCCTGTTACTGCATGTAGTACCACTTTTAGGGCGTGTAGAACAGGATGGGATAGAGAGAGCCAATTTATGAGGTTAGTACAGTTGCAGTGAAGCTGTTCAGGTTAGAATTTTTCCCTTTATGCCCACAACAGAAAAAATCCTTGTCCTTACCGTGAACTGAACATGGGTCTCAGACAGGAGGGAGCCACGCTCTAATCCATTCGCCAGAAGCTCTTCCATTTTAGATAATTCCGACACAATTTATTTGAAGACATCCATCACAGAATATATTTTGGAATGTAGACTGTTCACTATTGAACAAAATGTTTGAGAACAAAGTTTGGCTCATTATCAAGAAATATCTAGAGACTGACTGCAACACTTTGAACATGTTTTATAACTGTATGTGATCATGGTAAATCTTCTTCTTCTTGCGTTCTCCCGCTAATGAATTCAGACATAGTCAAGGCACCTGGTATGGAGCTACTAACAGATTTTTTCTTGACAGTCTGCTTTTCTTGTTATCAGTTTCCCCCCGCCATACAGGTGTGCCTTCTCTAACTTCAGATGTAGTTTACACACAATGACCTGCAGACGAGAACAGCCACTATGTGCATGATCCAAGAAAACTACCATAAACAGTCTTGGATCTATGCCTACACCGATGGATCAGCAACAGATGCAATTAAGAATGGAGGGGCTGGTATCTATATTACAAATCCCAACAACCACACAGAGACACGGTACATGCCAACTGGTAAATTTTGTTCAAACTACACCGCAGAGGCTCAAGAACTACTGCCAACCGCAATCATGATCAATAGTTCCAACTCTGACTGCCAACAAGTGGTATTTTTCACAGATGTGCTATCCATTTTACAAGCTTTACAGAGTAAACATCCATCCCTGAGAAAAGAGCTCAGCAAGATTTCTACCAACTAAAGAGTTACACTCCAGTGGGTACCATCACACTGTGGGGTGCCAGGTAACGAGAAGGCAAACAAACTTGCTAAATAGGGAGCAGAATGTGAACAAATAGATAACGAAATCACATACTTTGAAGAAAAAGAGCTATCATGGACATTAGAAAAGAACCTAAACTATCCAACGATGACTACCACACACTTGACAGACAAGGACAGACTATCATCTTCCGACTCAGGATAGATCATAACAGACTGAACAAACACCTACACAGGCTAGATTGTCTCCATCCCTCTGTGCCCCTGTGGCACCGCTGATCGAACCACAGAACATGTCCTGCAAGACTGTCCCCTGTATGTCCTCCCTAGAAAGGAATTCTGGCCCTACAACACTACATTCAAAACTACATGGCACCAGAGATGAGCTCCAGACAACAGTCGACTTCATCATAAGAACGCGTCTAACGTATAATCATCAAAATAGCTATCACAAAGAAGAAGAAGATGTAGTTTAGATCCTCAAGAATTACTCTATCACGGTAAGTGATTTAAACTATTATTGTATACTATATTTAGTAAGTACACAGAGACATTTTTGACCATTGTTGGAACTCTGGACTTCTATTCTAGTTGTTAGATGATGTGATCTGCGAACAATAATGAACATAAAATGGAACAGAAGAGAGGCAGGAAATATCGGTCTCAGTTCCATGGAGGAGATTGAGCGAGTTGCCCATGATAGAGCGGTATGAAGAAATTACTTGCAGGCCCTATGTAACGTATAATGGTATGAGAGGAATTATTATTATTTATTATAATCTACTAGACCTCTTGACATTCTACATCTATCATTCTTGATTTGCTCTAACTAGAACTCACTACTGCAACAGATGATTGATGTGTCAGAAGCCCAAATAGATGTCTAAGAGAAATATTACTTACTGAGTGCAGTTATTATTTTGGGGTTTCTGTGGTATAGAGGCTAGGTGCTCGTCTTTCGTTCCAAAAGTACTCCATGGATTTTTCCATAGATTTCTGATCTCAGTGTAGGTGAGATCTGGTTCCTAGTCCTATTGAAGTAAAAAAAAAAAAGTAAGAAAAGGGAAACCCCTTTCATACCTTGTGGTATATAGGTCAATACAGTGTTAGGCCTGTATTTTTCATTGACCTTCGGCACATGATGGGTGATATGGTCAGCATCACGCCGGCCTTTACTTTCCCAGAGCATGTCTGGTACCCAGTTGAGGCTGGGTCGACCTGAGAGCCGTCGCGGTCGGGAAAATTCCACGCGCATTGCGGTAGCTGAACCCAGACCACCAGCCTTGCGAGCGAGTTCACTAACAACTACGCTACAGTGGCTCTCAGTCCTATTGAAGACTGATGGTAAAACATAAGTCCAGTGTTCAAGCTGAGCATGTAAAAGAACCCTTGGTGGTTAAAATTGATAAGGCAGGTGGAAAGTCACTGCGGCAAAATTCTTTCAAAGATTAAATAATAAATTCCACTAAAATTTTCTTTACCATCTTCTAAAATGACATTGAGAAACCTTCACCAATGCTATAGAGTTTGTACATTGCCACTGAGAGATCTTACTGTGTAAGGAAAAGATTGGAGCATACATAGTTATTCACTGAAGTGCAATGATGATGATTCTATCTATCAATTAATCATTCACTGTTTCATTACTTGTTGTGATCTTGTAAACTTGTGTTATTGCAGACATGGTAGTGAAGACAAGCTGGTCACCATCATGGGAGTCATGCAAGCCTTGGTATCATTTGTACAAGACAGTGACAAGGACAATCTCAGATCAATAACAGCAGGCGATCACAAATTTGTCTTCATGAGCAGAGATCATTTAACTTTTGTTGGAATCACAAGGGGCAGGGAGTCAACCCAACAAATGTTGTTGCAACTCACCTAATGTATAACAGGTAGGTTAAGAATGCAATATGTTTTTTTATTGATTCTATTGATTCATTATTTGTTTCTTTAAGTATGTGGTCCTTGCCTCTGTGTATTGTGATTCTTCTGCTTTATTCTGGTCATTGATTTTGTTAGAGGTGTCTGGGGTGCTGATGTACCATGTGAGACACTGAGGTATGGTTTAAGGCATTGAGGTGTGATGTGGTGCACTGAGGTATGATATGAGGCACTGAGGTACATTGGGAGGCACTGAGGTATGGGTTAGACACTGAGGTATGATGTGGAGCACTGTAGTGCGATTTGAGCGTTGAGGTCACTGAGGTATGATGTAAGGCACTGAGTATGAGACTAGTGCGATGTGAGTTGAGGTCACTGAGATACATATGAGCACTAGATCAATGCTTGCTTCTCATTTCAAAAGTAGTTCATTTCCCATGGAAGCAATCAATTATTTTCCAGTGTGATCTCTGATCTTATTGTATGTGAAACCAAGTTCCTAGTCCTTTCAGAGACAGATATTAAAACTTTGGTCTTGGGTTTAAATTAAGCATATAAAAGAACTCTTTACAGTGTAAAATCAATTAATAAGAGTGGGCTGAAAAGCTGCAGCCTGGGTACAAAAAATTATTAATAAGAATTAAAATATAATTCCTAAATAATTTTCTTCTTCTTCACCCTAGAGGCTGGTCAACCAAGTTTCCAAGCCCCTCCAAAAGCCTCAATCCTACTTTCTCCCAATTTTTTATTTAACTCAGGTAGCCTTCCTGCAGCCTTTCTTCATCCCCAGGTGGCCAGTATTACCTATTTTGTTCTCTGTAGTATCTAGGCAACAATGGAAGTGAGCCATGCCACAACTGCGTAACAGTTTCTTCTTTCAACCTCCAATTGAGCCCTCTCTAAATAATTTTACTATTCTAGAAAAATTACATTGGCCAGATGCACCTCAAGTGCCTTCACATCTCATTTCCTGAGATCTTCTTTAAATAAAGGAGCTTCAACACCATGAGTTATTCCGGGCCACAGAAGGTGCAAGTGTACTGATTTGGGCCATATGAATCATTGTCATTGAAATGAAACTTTGATATCAGATGGTAAGTCACATATTTATTGATCATTTATCAATTGAAACATCAAATAGGTCATTAGTGTGCTTACACATTCAACCTTGACACGAATCTTCAAACAACATCGAAACTATGATCTTCGTCGTCCACTCAGTGGAGCAGAGAAGTTTTTTGACAATTTGCTCAACTTAATGGATGTTGAACCGGGCTTGTTGCTAACATCTGTGAGATGTCTGCCATTGGATAGCTCTGTTCGAGAAATTATATCACAGACCATTGTACAGCATGCAAAAGTCAAGGTAAGATTAAAGGTGGCTATAGTTCAAGTCTGCAAATAATGAATGGAAACTTCTGATCTTGTTCTGACCAATAGACCATATGTACTCTAGTTTACAAACATACATACTCTAGTTTACAAACATATGTACTCTAGTTTACAAACATACATACTCTAGTTTACAAACATATATACTCTAGTCATAGATCATCCTGGTAACTATGTAAATCTAGTTCCAACACTACCTAGTATGTTTTCTAAGTACTGTAAAATCTCATATATAATACAACATAATTTTTACTCATTTTTGTCAGCGGAAATCCATATGCATATTCTTTCTTTCTTTTTCTTTAATCCTGTTTTGCCTCAATGCTTCAGGATAAGAAGATACATATTACATGCAGAGTATCATAACAAATGGTTCTCTATATAAAAAATTAACCTACAATTGGAAAGTCTGTTTGGTTTGTCACAATTTGACAGTGAATCTTGTTTGAAATTGAATGTGTCATGTTTTCTTGTGTCAGACATTGTTACAAAACACATTTTGCATTCTTGATCTTCAGTCTGTTTTGATATTAAATTTGGTTGTGAAGTTTGTCATTGCACTATTCTTGCCCTCAAAATTTGTTTGAGAAAATGTTATACTGTAGCAAACAATCTCTTAATTGTAACATGTGCAAATTTTAATGACAAGCGTACAGCAAGTGGAGATGTTTTACATTAACAAGTGCACGATTCGATTTTGGGGGAAAAACAAAGAGATGCTGAAAATGTCAAATATTTGAAGAAGAAAAATGAATCATTAGTCACCACTAGATCTTTCAAACCTAAGAATAAACATTATTGAAGTTGGTAATGGATAGAAAGCAACAAGACATCAATTTTTCATGCTTTGAAATCTGGTTTAAAGCTGAAACTTAACAACATTTTGTGGGCGTCTGTGGACATCAATTTTTCCTGCTTTGAAATCTAGTTTAAAGCTGAAACTTAACAACATTTTGTGGGCGTCTGTGGCTTAGCGATGCTTTGAAATCTAGTTTAAAGCTGAAACTTAACATTTTGTGGGCGTCTGTGGACATCAGTTTTTCATGCTTTGAAATCTAGTTTAAAACTGAAACTTAACAACATTTTGTGGGCGTCTGTGGCTTAGCAGTAGTGAGCTCAATCACAACCCAAGAGTACCTGGTTCAACCTCCTCTGCTGGCAGTGTAGAAGCAAATTTATTCCTGTGGATTTTTACAAACTGTAAAAATAGACCTCACCGTTCAGAAAGCAATGGCAAACTACTGAACGATAGGGAGTGTCTAGAAAATCAACAACTCGTTTACTGTGGTTGATGGTGACTAACTGTAAAGGATATGCCATGATATTTTACAGGCACAATCTCATTTACAATGCAATATGAATGGACAGTTTGTTTTATGAAGCAACATGGTCTTATTACATTTCATCAAAGAATGTGGTAGATGTTTTTGTGCCTATTTCTGTTTTATTATTGCACTTTGTTTTTCTAACAAATGTTGCATGGAAATAAAATCGTGGAAAAGTATTGTACATATTATACACAAATTTCCATTTTACCAAGTAATATTGAGCTAAATCAGACATACTAGGGGGACATGGTTATCTATTTAAAAGAAATCTCACTACATATGAAATGAAATGCTTGAGAAAGGTGGTGTAGTCACCAGGAAAGATAGACTATGAAACGAAGACATCAGAAGCAGATTGAGCATAACCTCATGCACTGAATATATTGAAAAACAACAAATACAGTGGTTCTGACATTTAATGAGAATGGAATACAACCAACCAGCAATAACAGTATACAATAAACAGAGATCAGGTACTAGAGCCAAGGAAAGACCACGAAAAAGATGGATAGACAAATAAAGACTGCACTAAACAAACACAGATGTAACACATCAAGGACGACTCATCTGGCCCTGGAACGCAAATTAAAGTTCCCAACCCTACGCTTAACGGCAAGAGTGGACAATCAACTCTATCATCTACCTGGGGAAAGACAATAGACAATCTATTAAACCTTTTGGTATGTGTCGTTTCCAATGTTTATATGTTGTTTCCTGTGTTTATATGTGTTATTTCATCATCTCATTATACTTCAATATTTTATCTGTACAGGACCTAGTGTTTGCTTTAATCATAGCACAGAACCAACTTGTGGCTCTAGTCAGGATGAAGAGGTACCACCTGCATCCTATGGACCTTCACTTGATCATTAATCTTATCAATGCTTCAGAGTCTTTCAAAACTGCAGAGTCATGGACTCCCATTTGTTTGCCAAAGTTTGATGCTGGGTAAGTGCTGGACATGTGTGCTTGTCTGTAACATGTATGTCAGTGCCAATGTCATGACATCTATATGTCACTTGTTTATGATGTTGAAGATGTGAGTCACTTTGGGGATGTGTCAGTTGTATTTGGGATATCTGAGTATCATATATTGGAGATGCAGATGGGATATCTGAGTATCATATATTGGAGATGCAGATGGGATATCTGAGTATCATATATTGGAGATGCAGAGGAACTATTTCACTATTAATCAGATGATATCTGATTTTATAGTGAGATGCATGATATCTGCAGGATCATATTGTCAAGGATATCAATTACATCTTGGAATCCATGATTCGTGTGTCTCCTTTTGAGGATGCCGATAATAGTCTTTTGAATCAGATATTCTGGTATCTTTTGAGATGCAATGGATATCTGAGTTATTCTTATTTGTAATAGTCAGTGTTCTTTTAATTTTGAGATGCAGATAGATCAATATTATTGGATGCAGATGGGCTACTATCCTTATATATTGTTATATTAGTATAGTATATTGGAATGTCACATGGTTCTGTCTCAATCATATTGGAGATGGCAGATGGACATCTGTATATTGGAGATCCAGATGGTATGCTTGGATTATTAGGAAAGAGGGATACTGGGTTATATACTTGACATGCAGATGAGAGAATTTTGAATGCAATTTCAAATATAAGATCATGGACATCTGTATTATATAACTGTGATTAGGGTTTTGTTTTATTACTCAGTGGATATCTGAGGCATTATATTGGATGAGAGTGCAGATGGATATCTGGATCTGTAGACATTGAAGATTCTATATTTATGTTGAGTGCAGATCGGAATTAGAGGATCTTATTAAGGTTTACTGATATTATATATTAGTGCAGATATATTTTCAGGTTTATTTGGAACTGCAGATGGAATATTGATACAGGAATTGGAGAGCAGATGGGAAACTGAGTATTATATAAGACTGGATACTGAGTATTTAGTAATGAAACAGTGTTTAGTATTATATCTTCATTGCACTGACAGATGGTATCTGATATTAATATCTCGCAACAGTGATAGTCTGTAAGTCGATGTTATTGGAGATGCCACATATACCTGTCATTGTTCTTGATCTGGGGCATCTCAATTTTGAATCAGAGGGAATCTTATTATTATGAGTCCAGATGGGATACAATCAAGGAATCGATGGGTATTGAGTTTTTTAGAAAACCTCTGCTGCACACTCTATTGAGGGCAGATAGATATTTACTATATATTGAGATGCAGATGGATACATGGTTATATCAGAGAGCAGAGGATATCTGAGTATCATATAATGGAATGCAGATGGGATATCTCATATTGTATAATGGAGATGCAATGGATATCTGAGTATTATATTGAGATGCAGATGGGATATCTGAGTATTATATATTGGAGATGCAGATGGGATATCTGAGGATCATATATTGGAGATGCAGATGGGATATCTGAGTATCATATATTGGAGATGCAGATGGGATATCTGAGTATTATATATTGGAGATGCAGATGGGATATCTGAGTATTATATATTGGAGATGCAGATGGGATATCTGAGTATCATATATTGGAGATGCAGATGGGATATCTGAGTATTATATATTGGAGATGCAGAGAACTTTGCCACCATAACAATCATTTGGAATTTCTCTCATAGCCTAGATGTCCTGTCTCTGGAGCCATCATGCTCAAACCATCAATTACATCTTGAATCCATCTTCCGTGTGGTCCTCCTCTTCCCCAGGATGCCTCCTTCCATAATAGTCTTCTTCAACCATTCCTGTCTTTTTAAATGTCCAAAATACTTCAGTTTTCTTATTTGTAACATAGTCAGTTTTCTTTAATTTTGAGTTCTTTCAGGATAGATCAATATTATCTGGATAGATACTACTATCCTTATTACTATTGTTATATTAGTAGTAGTAGTATTGCAATTGTCACATGGTGCCCTCGTCTCCACAATCATCAATTAGATGGGCAGCAGATACCACTGTATGACTGAGCCTAGATGCTGTTGGATTATTGAGGGGAAAAAAGGATACTTTGTTCATATACTTTGTACAACAACACAAGTTCAGATGAAGAATTTTACATATAATTTTCAAATGTAAGCCAGACACTTGTTTATCTAACTGTGATTAGTTTTTGTTTTATCCTACCTCCAGTGGTTTCCTGCAGGCCCATGTGTCATACTTGGATGAAGAGTGCCATGCCTGCCTGTTACTGTTGTCTGTAGACATTGAAGCCTTCTATATTCTGTCTGAGTGCAAGTCAAGAATTAAAGAGGTTTTTACTTAAGGTTTAAGATATTAACTTGTTACTGGCTACTATATTCTCAGGTTTAGTTTGGAACTGAAGAGGAAGTTGTGATACAGGGAACTGAGAAGAGTAGAGGGACTGTAGAACAAGACTGGACACATAGATTTAGTAATGAAACAGTTTAAGTTTGGAATATCTTCATTGCACTCCAGACATGTCCATAGGTGCTCTGATCTCCTTCACAATATCTCCAACAGTGACTAGCTGTACCAGTTCGATGTTGATTGATGTGCCTACTCATATACCTGTCATGCTGTTCTTGTCTGGCCACTTCAATCCAAGCTCTTACCTTCCTTTGCGTTCCCCAAGCTCTTACAATCAAGCAATTGATGTGGATTGGTTTTTAGAAAAACCCTCTTTGCTGCCACACTCTATGAGGGCATTCAGAATGTCACCTCTATCCATTGGCTGATCCCCTGATATGGTGGCTGAGCCAGCTGAAACAGTTACTTGGGCTTAGCTTTCAACCAGGTCTTGTCAGATGAATATCCTCCATATTGTTCCAGAGGAAGTGTAGTGTTCAATGGTTATCTGATAATCGTTAACTTGGGGCTCTCCCTTCTCTCCTGTTCTCTTTAATGTCTACACAAGCAAGATCACATTGGAACAACTAAGGAGCATGAGCAGAATCTTCTCTTCCACAGATGATATCCTGGTATTGTATCATTATACGTTACTTTGGGCCTACAAGCAATTTCAAGATTTCCTTTGGGCATCTTTTTGTTCTTGAGTAATTTGCCCCCCACATCAATGCCTTTTTGTGATTCTGTGATCATTTATTCTCAGAGTATGCCACACATATCTCCATCTTCTCTTTCTTATAACATTTGTTACTAGTGTTGCATCATGGAATGCCTACAGGAAAAAAGATAAAGCTGTCTTTTTTAGCATCGAATGGATACCAACATTATCATTTCTATCCATATCGCATTTAACATTAGTGGCATAGAACAAGTTCCTACTTTAGTAGATATGAGGTTAAGGCGATGTTGGATAAATACACAAAGGGTTGGGGTGTACACTGATGGCTCAGTGATTCAAAACAAATGGAGTGCATGGGCTTTTACTGCGAGCTCAAGATACAAAACTATCACAGGGGACACTGGTGCCGTTGCTGTAACTACAAGTAGCTTGATAATGGAGATCAAGGTGGCAGCCATCTGAAGTGGTTGATTACACACGACTTGACACATTTGTGTATACTGAGTGACTCAATGGAATATGCTCAAGAAAATTCAGGCTGACTTAATAAGACGGGAAGAGCATGAAACATTGAACCCATCCCAATGAACCATTTTACTTTAATTTTAAACAGATCATGCGGGAGTACAAGACAATCATCGAGTATATCATCAGGCTGATAAAGCATTGGCCGAGGAAGGACAGTTAATGGATAGTGCAGACATCATCAATGTCATAAGAGAAGCAGGGCATCTAGATGACTCTGAAGACATTTATGAATCTGCATCCCTATCCAGACATTGAGAAACAAAGAATGAAGTGGTTCGGCCACTTAATAAGAATGCAACTAAACTCCACTGTATACAGAGTCCCCAACATCAGCATAAGAGAAAAAGTTGGGACAGAACCTAGCTTGAATTACATTGAGAAACAAAGAATGAAATGGTTCTGCCATTTAATAAGAATGCAACCAAACTCTACTGTATATAATCTTCTACAACAGAACATCAGGAAAGAAGATGAGATCATGAAAACGATGGATAGATAACCTATCAGAGAGCAAAAATAAATATCACCCAAGCCACTAGAGCAGCGCAAAACAAAAACAGAAAAGCACAACACTGGGCAAGAACCCAGTAACAGTGTGACAACAATAGAAGAAGCTATCCAGGAAGACTGGAGTGAAACTGAGTGAAGCTAAACAATTTTAGGCATGAGACATTCATTATTACCCTGTCAGATCGTCAGAGTGAAAGAGCTGGAGAAACTGAGCTGCAGTCATAAACAATTTGTTTAAGGCATGAGACATTTCATTCATTAACACTCTGTCCAGATCTGTCCAGAGTGGATTGATGATGATCCTTACTAATCACTTGACACTAAGAAGGCTGCGGTGATTGAAGAATAAGCCTTGACACTAAAAAGGATTATGTTCACTGCTCATGTAATGTTTCATTGACTATGCCTGGTATTGTCTAACATTAATATAACTTATATCAACCAGATATCCTTGTAATCTAGTATTCATCTGTAACATTATCTTTTCTTCAGAGACTTGAGAGATACAATGCTCTTGAGGCAATCAACACATCTTTGAAAAAACGATCCTACTCTATTCAAGCCTGTAATATCACTGATCTCAGACACTTCTTGTACAAGGCTCGCAGTACGGCACAATACACCAGTCCAGAGTTTGAGACTCCTTACAACACCCGGGAGGAGCAGGAGCGATTGTTTGGTCTCTACTACTACCTCCATGACAGGATACACACTTCAGGCAGACCATTGAAAATATTATTTCATGTAGGACAGTACGAGACATTGTTGGGATGGGTAAGTAGTTATCTGGTACATAGATACCAGGGCTGTTCAATAAGTTCTGGGATCCATTTTTTTTTCACAAGTTTGTAGATTTCAAAATTAGTTGGTTTTGTCTTCTTCAAAGTAATACTCTTCTGATTGTATACACTTATTCCAACTTTCTTGCCAATGACGATAGTATATCTAGTAAGGTACTTCTGTAATAGCCCTCAGTTGTCTCATCTCGTTGGTTTGAATATCTTGAATATCACCAAATCAACAGCCTTTCAGTGTTTTCTTAAGTTGGGGGAACAATAAGATACAAGGAACAAGATCAGTGGAGTAAGGAGGGCACGGGAGAACTGGAATGCTATGCTTCTGAAGACAAAATGTTTGTGATGAAAGACCTATGAGCAGGGGCATTATCATCTTCTTCTTTGCGTTCGTTCTTTATGACCAATTTTATCATTCTTTGTGATATGTTTGATCTTTGCCAAGAGCGTGTATACGTTGCACATTGGTCTGGTAGGCCCCTAAACGCATAGACTGCTACACATTTAGGACATGTGCATCCGATGTCAGCCAAGGGCATTATCATGATACCGCATCCAACTGCCTGTGCGCCACTTCTCATTGCGATGTCTGCGCACACAGTAGTGGAGGTGTTGCAGGACTGTTTTTTTAGTATTCAGCATTTACAATGTAAACTCTAAGGCATACTCTTGATGAACCAGCTCATCAGTGTCAATGAACACAATCAACATGGTCTTGACATTGGATTTGACCTGCTGTGTCTTTTGTGGTCGTGGGGATGATGCTCTTTACCATTGGGATATTTTTATTTTTTTCACATCCATACACCCAAATTTCATCAATAGTCATAATCCTGGACGAATGATAATAATTGACAAATGTTCCTCCTTCTGCTCCACTGTCAAGAGACGATGCATGGATTTTGTGGCCACCCTTCTCATTTGTAAATCTTCAGTGGTTCTGTTTTCCTGCAAGTACCAAATGAAATTCCGACATCGTCTGCAACCTCTCTGTTAGTCAGACTTCGATCAGCACATAGGATTTCTTATGCATGTGACATGTTCTGGTCAGTGTGAGAGATGGATTATTTGTCTTGACATGGATCATCCTCATATAATCAGCAGTTACTTTGGAGATGAGAATATCACTCAAATATCTTTAACCAACTTAGGCAGGACTCTTCAGAAGCTGATTGCAGCATTTTCAGAACTAGTTTTTCCATGATGAAAGCAGAAATCAGTGCACACCCATTACTGAATACTTATGCCCATTTTCAAAATGCGCAGACACTGAGAGGTCACGGCCAATCATAGACTTCTAATCTGCAAATGTGTAGAGGTATCAGTTTCCAATTTCTCATATGTTTAGAGAAATGATTGTTACATATACTGTGTGATTGTTATTTAAATACATACTATAGTTTCCAACGACATAAAGAAATTAGTCTCTGAACTTATTGATCAGCCCTCACATCTACAACAGTATGAGACATTGCTATTGACAAAACTTGTGTGCATGATTGTCCTTGTGTGTATGAGAGACTTGTTAAGATACAGCAACTCAAGCTTGATCAAGAAATGAAACATTTGAAATTAAAGCTATTTGTGGCCACTCACTAGTTTGAACTTGAGTGTCGCAGTAGCGTACTTGCTAGTGAGCACGCTTCTTAGACTAATGGTCTGGGCTCAATTCTACGGTGGGCACAGAATTATTTTTCGGACGTAGCCGCTCTCAGGTCAACCAAGCCTCAATTGGGTATCAGGAAAATCACTGGGAAGTAAAGGTGGCTGTGTGAGGTTGACTACATCACACATCGTGTGCCGACAGTCAATGAAAAATACAGACCTAACACTGTATTACCCTATATACCATATGGTACAATAAGGGTTTCTTTACTTTCACTTTGTTTTACTAGTTTGAACTTGACCATCATAAACTGAACACATCATGTTATTATCATCTTGTATTTATCCAGTAACTAATATCCTTTCTTTTTTATAGGTGACACAAGGTTTTGAATTGTATGCTGTCTTTGGACCATTAGTTACGAAAATGGCAGCCATTCACGCAGTCAACAAGCTGCTGCGATGGATCAAACATGAGGAAGATCGCTTGTTTATTTTAAGTTCAACAACATTCTGAAGTTTGACAGTCCTCAGCAAATATAATTTATTAACAACACATGTTTTCAATGTATATTATGTTCTCAGCTTAGCATTTGTGGTTTATATTTGCCTGTGATGGAGACTAGATACTTACAACACTCGAGGAGTCATAGATTCCAGTTATGAGAGTAGATACTTGCAACACTCGAGGAGTCATAGATTCCAGTCATGAGACTAGACACTTACTATACTCGAGTCATAGATTCCAGTCATGAGACTAGATACTTACAACACTCGAGGAATCATAGATTCCAGTTATGAGACTAGATACAACACTCGAGGAGTCATAGATTCCAGTATGAGATAGATACTTACAACACTCGAAGTCATAGATTCCAGTCATGAGACTAGGTATTTGCAACACTCGAGGAGTCATAGATTCCAGTCATGAGCCTAGAACTTACTATACTCGAGTCATAGATTCCAGTCATGAGACTAGATACTTACAACACTCGAGTCATAGATTCCAGTCATGAGACTAGATACAACACTCGAGAAGTCATAGATTCCAGTCATGAGACTAGATACTTGCAACACTCGAGTCATAGATTCTAGTCATGAGACTAGATACTTACAACACTCGAGGAGTCATAGATTCCAGTCATGAGACTAGATACAACACTCGAGGAGTCATAGATTCCAGTCATGAGACTAGATACAACATTCGAGGAATCATAGATTCCAGTTATGAGACTAGATATTTACAACACTCAAGTCATAGATTCTAGTCATGAGACTAGATACTTGCAACACTCGAGTCATAGATTCTAGTCATGAGACTAGATCTACAACACTCGAGGATCATAGATTCCAGTCATGAGACTAGATACAACACTCGAAGTCATAGATTCCAGTCATGAGACTAGATACTTGCAACACTCGAGTCATAGATTCTAGTCATGAGACTAGGTATTTGCAACACTCGAGGAGTCATAGATTCCAGTCATGAGACTAGGTATTTGCAACACTCGAGAGTCATAGATGTGGCCATGGTGTCTTAATGCTGAGTGTATCTAGTAGATGGAGACATAATATATCCAAGCTGAGTGTATCTAGTAGATGGAGACATAATATATCCAAGCTGAGTGTATCTAGTAGATGGAGACATAATATATCCAAGCTGAGTGTATCTAGTAGATGAAGACATAATATATCCAAGCTGAGTGTATCTAGTAGATGGAGACATAATATATCCAAGCTGAGTGTATCTAGTAGATGGAGACATAATATATCCAAGCTGAGTGTATCTAGCAGATGGAGACATAATATATCCAAGCTGAGTGTATCTAGCAGATGGAGACATAATATATCCAAGCTGAGTGTATCTAGTAGATGGAGACATAATATATCCAAGCTGAGAGTTTCTAACTATGTTTTATGTGTACATTATATTAGTATTTATTTGTTTTTCTGAGTTTGAAGTCATGATCATGTTGAATAAACTTCTTTCATAGTCACAGAGAAATTGTAGTGTTTTATTCTAGTGAAGGTATCATGATTGTCTGAGTACTGTGTGTTGCTGGGCTACAGGAAACAAAGAATAGTACCAGTACAACCTACAAGGAATGTCGTAAGAGACGATTGATGTAGGACCTAGGAAAGTTACCCTAGTAAATAAAAAGCATAGCAGAAATTGGATGTGCTGGCCTACTTTTAGATGCATAACTAGCACAAATGTTCTTAGGCTGAGATCACAAACAAATCACACAGAGTGGTTAACAAGTGGTCGATATGGAGCATTCGAAGAAGAAGAAGATGATTGAGTGATATGTTTCAGTTTGAAATTTCTTGATTGCACTTCAGACATGTTCTTATGTGCTGTGATCTCCTTCACAATATCTCCAATAGTGTTCAGCGACTAACCGTACTTGTTTGATGTTGATTGATGAGTCTATCTGTTGTGTTATTCTTTACTGGTCCATCCAAGCTCTTGCAATCTAGCAGTTTACATGGATTGGTTTAGATGAAAGTCCTATTTACGGCCACTCTGTGAGAGAGTTGAGAATGTGAGCTCTATCCATTTTCTTTTTATATGTTTGTTTCGTTTTACACAATATTAAAACGATAGTTTTTAAAATGTTGAAGCAGCGCCTCACAAAATTTAGCTACAAGCTGCCATTGAGTTTGGACATATATTCAGTATGGGTGAGTACTGACCACCACAACAAGCCTGGAGGGCCAAGAATCCAGACCACCCCAGGATGACCCAGAGTGTGCTGGTAAGACAACACCCAACTTACACTGACTGATAGAGAACTGAACTGGAACAAAGGATAACAGCTGATAGAGATATATGATTTTCAGTCTGGTAAACCTCTATGCTCCAGGCTGGAAGAGGAGACTCATGTAGTACATATCCCTCGGAATGTCACTTTCATCATAGCCCGCCTGAAAACTCTCTGTTCTAGCAAGTTTTCCGCCTTCTTCAGCGTCATTTTCAAGATTTCTTTGATGTACTGCTGCCACCTTTGTCTTGGTTATCCCCTGCCTCATACTCCAGGAACCATGCCTTCCATTACCGTTCTATACAAAACAATGTGACGTTTAAAGTGGCCAAAATATTTAATCTTTCAGGACATGATGTTATTTATGTGCCAATGCTCCTTGATATGCAGGTCTTGTAGTATGTCTTTGTTTCTTCTCTTCTCTGTCCAGGATGTTCTTAGTTTCTGCATCAACTTTTCTTCTACACCTCCAGGCTAGAAGAGTGTCAAGTAAATTAGATAAACACAATAAACATATAACATGTCAACAACAAACACAACATAACAAATAACACCTTGCAAGTAGGTGAAATGACACAAGTTTTTTATTTTGAAAAAGTACAAAAATATCTTTTATCTCTTTGTTCTGTTTACAAAAATGATGTCCAAATTTAATTTTCTTTCCAGTAATTATTTGTCACCATAATTCATTTGTCGACATAATAATTGTATAGAGAACTGCATATATGTTTGTGTTGCGTAGATGAAGCGATGAAGTGTCTACGCAGAATGCCGGGGGGTATCAAGAAGAGACCGGTTTAGAAATGAAGACATCAAGGAGGAAAAGTGGGTACACCACCAATACTGAACTTCATCAAGAAACAACAAATTAAATGTTTCTGCTACATCAGCAGATTATCAACAAACAGTGTGCTTCATAAAGAAATTCTACTCCGAAACATTGGATACAAAGCAAAAAGTCATTCATGCAAAAGATGAACCGTAGAAATAATAGAGGTAGTGAATGACACTAGTTATGAGCGCCCACAAGCCCATTCTATAAATCTCTTCTTATCCTGACGCTGGGAGGTCTCTTGTTAACCTGATG
Organism: Arion vulgaris; assembly: GCA_020796225.1. NCBI lineage: Eukaryota > Metazoa > Mollusca > Gastropoda > Stylommatophora > Arionidae > Arion > Arion vulgaris. The sequence goes on along the minus strand of CM036765.1, from coordinate 48,327,398 downwards.
CTGGGAGGTCTGTTATCCTGATGTTGGTAGTCTCTTACCGCTGTGAGGTCTCTTCTTACCCTGTCGCAGGGCAGTCTGTTATCCTGATGTTGGTAGTCTCTTACCGCTGTGAGGTCTCTTCTTACCCTGTCGCAGGGCAGTCTGTTATCCTGATGTTGGTAGTCTCTTACCGCTTGGATTTTCTCTGCTTATCCTGACGCTGTGAGGCAAAACAGGATGAAAGAAAATATAAAAAAAATGAGGTTGCGTAGAATAATACCACTATAAAAGTGAACTTGTTTTCATTATCACTGTAAATTGATGGAGGACATCAACGGAGCACTCAGTCATTCTGTCATGGAGACAGGTTCAGTCAGATAAGTTAATCTAACAATACATCATTATATCAATCAATTCTGATTATTCAGTGAATGTTATTGAGAGAAGGTAAGTCAGTCACTTTGTCATTGACAAGATCACTGCATTAAGCTGTCCATGAAAGAAGATTATTCTGCCTGCATGTTGTCAGGGCTCACAAGGGAGCAAAAATAGTAACACACAGGGGGCTCGTCATTAAGGGCCAGTGGGGCCCAGCCTCACCAAAAATTGTATCTGATCTCACCAAGAAAAATGACCATGTGCCACCACTGGTAACACTGTAACCTACAAGGCATATCATAAGAGGCGACTGAGGTAGGGTCTAACAAAAAACGTTACCCAAGTAGCCATAAAACTCATAAAGTGATTTCTGGCCCACTGTATGTCAGTAGTTCAAATAGTCCTAACAAAGTTACCCTAGTAAATAAAAAGTGTCTGAGAAATCGGATGTGTTGGCCTACTTGTATGTGCATAACTATCACAACATACTATCCCCATAAAGCTCGGATCATGTACAAATCACAAAGAGTGGTTAACAAGTGGTCATTATGGAGCGTTCAAAGATGAAGATTCCATCTTAGAGACATTCTGTAGAATAATGAATACACAAACACATACATCATGTAGAAATAATGAAAAGAATAATGACTAAACACACACAAACATCATGTAGAAATATGGACATACACAGTTATTAAATGTGAACATACACAAAGTTCATGTAGAAATATGAATACATGTGTCATGAATATGAACATACACAATGTGTCATGTAGAAATGTGACATACACAATGTGTCATGTAGAAATATGGACATACACAATGTGTCATGTAGAAATGTGAACATACACAATGTGTCATGAGAAATATGGAAAATACACAATGTGTCATGAGAAATATGGACATACACAATGTGTCATGTAGAAATATGGACAATGTGTCATTTAGAAATGACCACTACCCAACATAATCTTCTTCTTCACCTTTCAACCCCCAACAGATCACAGGTCCTCAACAAACTTCTTCCAGCTCTTGCTCTCTATTGCCATCCCTTCCAATTGTTTCCACTTCTTGTCTACCCTTTTGATATCAGTCTCCAGCTCTCTTCTCCATGTATTTCTAGGCCTTTCTCTACTCTCTTCCTGCTGGTTCCAAAACATACGCTATCTTGCAATACTTCGTTCACCTTGCTCATATGCCCTTCACATGATACTTTGTTAGATGTTTCAGTTCTGTATAGAAAATAGTCATTTAAAATAAAACAGACTTGCAGACAAAAGTGATGTATTGCCATCGAATGTGATATGTAATAACATTTGCATTGTATAAACTTTGGGAGAAAGATATTCTCTGTCTACGTCCATTCAGGCAGCCTACAACCAACATTATTTTCTGCAATTATCGGATAATAAATGTGTTAATCTTGAAATGAGTGTCTAATTAGCATAGAATCAGTCATTGAATTAATAGTCATAGAATCAGTCATTGAAATTAAATAGATTGTCAGTCATTGAAAATTAAATTAGTCATGATCAGTCATTGAAAATTAATAGTCATGAATGTAAAAATTAAATTAGTCATAGAATCAGTCATTGAAAATTAAATTAGTCATAGAATCAGTCATTGAAAATTAAATTAGTCATAGAATCAGTCATTGAAAATTAAATTAGTCATAGAATCAGTCATTGAAAATTAAATTAGTCATTGAATCAGTGATAAATACAGTTGACATACAATCATAGATAGTTCTATTTTGTTATTGCAGTGTGATCATTTTTGCATACACTTTCTGTCTCACAGTATCTATGTGACACATTACTGGTGTGACATATCTCTTTACACTATATCTCGATTCACAGTATCTATGACACATTACGGTGTGACATATCTCTTTGACACAGTATATCTCTGACACATTACCGGTGTGACACATCTCTTTGACACAGTATATCTGTGACATACTATCTCTGTCACTCAATATCTCTGCACACTTTGACACAGTATCACTGAATGTCAATTGTTGTTGATGTACCGTATTAAAGAGAATTAAAAACAACTAACATGCATGTCATGTCCAGAATGTATCACAAATTATCATACACAGTTGCTACTGGCTGCAACTGCTTTATTGTTTAGTTTAGGTAAAATAATAAAGTTTAACAAAGTTTAGGAGCTCTAGTATTTGAGAATAGATGTCAAGAGTAAATTTGACTTAGTCAAGTTTTTAGTCACTATTTCTGATTTGCAAATTCAGTTTCAAAGTGTAAATGTGATTGAACATCTATCTCTGTTTCACTTTTTATCATCTCTCCATCTTGTTGAGCTGCATCTCCATACTTAGAGCTCTGCTCATTGTCTTGCAAACTACCATCTGTTGTGTCAGTCATTCGAATCAAAGTAGTAAACATTTTTGGATCTGTTGTCGATGTTGTCAATGCAGTCTGGTCTCCTATCATCAGCTACTGGTAAAATTGTATTGTTTTCAGTGGTCAATGATTCTTCATCTTCATATTTGATTTCTGTATCACAAGCTAAGTCTCTGATGATTGTTGTATTGTCTGCGGTGGTTACAGTAGGCAACCCAGTCTGGTCTCCTGTGATCACTTCTGTCAGGGTTGTCTTCTCCGTGATTGTCGCTGTTCCTTTGTCTTCAAACTCAATTTTTTTATCACAAGCAAAGTCTTCTGTGGTCACAGCTGTCAATGCTATCTGATCTTTGGTTGTCATTGCTATCTGATCTTTGGTTGTCAATGCTATCTGATCTTTGGTTGTCAATGCTGTCTGATCTTCAGTTGTCAATGCTGTCTGATCTTTGGTTGTCAATGCTGTCTGAGCTTCGGCTCTCATTTCTGTCAGCATTTTCTTGTCTTCTATGGTCGCTGCTGTCAACATTGTCTTTTCTCTGGTGTTCGAAGCTGTCAATGTTGTCTGATTTCGAGTACCGTTGCTGTTAACATTGTCATGTCTTCTGTAGACACCATTGATTTATCTGTATTGCAAGCTAAATCTCTAATTGAAACATCTTCAGTTATTCGAAGCCCACATATATCTATTGGATGATGCGCATCACAAAGTGATGACCTATCGTTTCTGTGACAGATATCACCTGTTTTTCTAGCCATTACTATTTCTGTGCATTGTTCTTTTCTGCCCATGCCTTGAATAACTTCATTCATATTTTCAAAATATACATTTCTTTCACCAACCAGTTTGTGGGCACCATCTATCTCTCCATCGATATCAATGTAGTTATCATGAGAATTACCTAGTCTGGACAATATATTGCTGGCAAGCTTTTGTGACGAGTCAATCTCATTATTTACAAGAGTATCTCTGCTTCCAGTAGCCACATCTATCTGGCATCTGCTATATTCTGCTTCCCTGTTTCTAAAAGACACTTCCATCTGGTGATTGCTACATTCTTCGTAAGTTGGTAATTTGTTGTCAAGAGATTCCTGTGACACAATCAGTGGCAACCCTGTTTCTGGCTGTTGTTGCCCAAGTGCCCCATTCTCCCTCCTGTGTCTTGCAATCAATTCTTGGATGTCCACAAGAACAGGTAATCCACAGTGGGCTGACTTCCTCGCTGTACTGACGTATAAGGAATTGACCATATCAATAGATTGTGCTGAAGAGGCCAGGACACATCACATGATTGACATCTGGTGAATGTTCGCATGACATCACGATAAGCTGGAGGTGGGAGACCTAAGTTTGAAGCAAGGTCTTGAGGATTGTCGAGGTCAGTCTCCTCAGTCGCTGTAGAATTCTCCAAACCATTCCTGCATTGATTGGCTGCTTTTGCCGCTTCAAGTTTTGCTGAAACACAAAAACATAGTTCAATCACATCCATCGTCGAGTTTAGTTTTGAAGATAACATATTAAGACAGTGATGAGCGAGTATTGTGTTCTGTTCATAATTGAAAGATCAAGAGAAGATCCTTGCAATGTTTTTATCACTACATGCCATCAAATGAGTCTAAAACGATATTCAAAATTTGTTATACAAGACATTAACACTACAGTCGCGTTTACGTAAAATTACCAGCTGAGAACGGCTATTAAAGTCAACCCAATACAGCATCAGAAATAAGATTAATATATACCGCAGCTGTGAGCTATCAACTTTACTATATGGATTCAGAATGCTGAAGAAGGACAGAACTAGATTTTCCATCTTCCAAACATCATGCCTGCGAAAGATCTTATGCATGTTCTGGCCAAAATACTTTCTCTAACCAAGAACTGTCTGTATAGTGGGAACAAGAGAATATTAACATCATCATCAAAAGAGATGGATCAAACACGTGATATGCATGGAGACTAACTCTGTCTCAAAAATTGCACTGAATTGGACACCAGATAGTAAACGAAAACGTGGAAGACCCAAAAGGACCTGGAGGAGAACATGAACCGAAAGAAATGAATGGAACACAATACAGAGGACGGCCAAGAACAGAGAATAACAGCAAAGAATAATAAGCTCAAATGACTTCACAGGTTAGAGAGAGAGAACACACTATTAAGCACTATTTTTGTTTGGTAATAAAAATTTTAATTTATTATAAATTTCTTATGTTAAACATCAGAATATAATTTCATATTTTATAAATCGAAAAATTTAGAGTGAAAACTAGATTTGATTCAATTCAGATGATTTATTCTACAAAGAATTATACACAAATAGCCGAAAATAAATCTAGTGAATAATGTTCTTTCTGTTTTGTATTGTGTTTGAGATGGCTTGTAGGAAAATTGGTACTGCCAGAACGGTTTGTCAGGTGAGTTGTCGAATCATAAAATTTAACAAATGACATACCTATTAAAGATAAGATGATATCTCTACTTCGAAGTTCATCTACAGTAGAACTCCAACAATTTCTGTCCATTTCCTTGGTAGTGTATTTTGTCAAACTGTTTTTTGTCCATCTTTTGAATCATATTGTTATCTTTCTCTTGTCCACCCACCCTTAGTCCTTCCACTCAGTGCTGTTTCCAACTATATAAAATATTTGATTTGTGTATGTTTATTTTACAATACTTCTCTCCTCGTTTCATATTTTTTATTATGACATCCTCATTTCTATTTTACTGTATCCATGATATCTGCCTCATTCTTCTCTAAATATTAAGGGCTGTAATGTTATCGTCTACCTGCTTGTTCATTGTCCTTCAGTCTATTATTATCTTGACGCTGTGAAGCAAAACAGGATTAGAGAAAAGAAAAAGATATTGATCCTCAATCCATCTGTCAGAGTGATATCCTTTCTTCCTCTTCCGTTCGCTTGAAATATTGTCTATATATTCAACGTTGTCTCTTGTATAAACTTCGCTGTCTTTTGTACCTCACACAGAGGTACGTCTAGTTTTCTGTTGAGTGTTGTTTCGTTAGGCCAGTGTGTTTGTCTTAGTATATCATATTTGGGGCAGTCTTGAAGTATGTGCTCAGCAGTCTGATGTGCATGTACACATGTACACATGGCTGAGTTGCCAATCTTGAATTTTGTATACATGTGGCTGCGGATTGGATTGTGCCATGTTCTAAGGCGCAGAATGACAACTTGTTCTAATCCCAGAGCAATATGACTTTGATTCAGTCATCCAATAGATGACCTCATTCATAAGTTATTGATGTTACACCATTACATTACAGGGAAGGAGTCAGACTGTGGGTGTAAAGATCACACAATATGGACTAGTCAGGCTGTAGTGTAAAGATCACACAACATGGACTTTTTTTCCCCCAATCCAGAAGCACTTGAGCTTTCAGCTCTTCGGCTCGTGCCATGGACATCGTAACCCTTCAGTTCGGTGCCACGAACACCGTGAATCTGGGAACCTGTAGCTTTTCTGGCAGCCCCGGAATTGAACCCGCACACACAGAGGGCTAGTCACCCACAGTCCAACGCGCTACGAACACGCTGGGCAGGCTGGCCACAATATGGACTAGCCAGAGTGTAGTGTAAAGATCACACAATATGAACTAGTCAGACTGTAGAGTAAAGATCACACAATATGAACTAGTCAAACTGTAGTGTAAAGATCACACAATATGAGACAGCCACAACAACATACCAGCAGCCTCCAGTTCTCTCTCTGTTCTCTTCATGAAGATATAGCAGGCAATGACAAGTACAGCAATGATGACACCTCCACCAACCATCAGTCCCAGGTAGATGAACCTGTTTAATTCATGACATATATTCTATGTTCTAGAATGTTGTACATGTTAAAATCTATTTAACTGTATAAAATAGTATAAATCATAGTTCACACCTTCTTGACCTTTCACCCCAAGGGAGGCCTAGGTCCCAACCAGTTTTCCAAGCCTCCTATCCAAGGTTATCTAATTTCACACATTGTTACAATGAAATATATGTATTATGTGTGCGTTGTTTTTGTTAAATTATCGAAATGAGAAGTGATACCAGCTGTTTTATTTGCATACATAATGATAGATACTAGCTAACTTATATGTGTACATATAATGATATATACTACTAACTGTATATAATGTAGATACTAGCTAACTGTACATATAATGATAGATACTAGCTAACTGTACATATAATGATAGATACTAGCTAACTGTACATATAATGATAGATACTAGCTAACTGTACATATAATGATAGATACTAGCTAACTGTACATATAATGATAGATACTAGCTAACTGTACATATAATGATAGATACTAGCTAACTGTACATATAATGATATATACTAGCTAACTTATATGTGTACATATAATGATATATACTAGCTAACTTATGTGTGTGTATAATTAATGAATGGTTGATAAATGATTCTACTTGACAGATCTTCAAATGTTTATTGATTAGTAAGACCATCATCATTGCACTTCGGTGAGTAACCATGTGTGCTCCGATCTATTTCTTACACAGGAAGATCTCAGCTGCAGTACACGAACTCCGTAGCACCGTCAAGGGTCCCCGGTGTAATTTTGAAGATGCGAAGATATTTTTGTAGGGATTTTAATTTTAATCTTTTCTTATGAAATTTGCCCGGACAGCGGCTTTCCAGCCTGCTCTTCTCGATTTTGAACTGTCAAAGGTTCTTTTACGTGCTCATATTTAGCACGGAACCTACATTTTATCGTCCGTCTCCGATAGGACTAGGAACTCGATTTCACCTATACTGAGATCAGGGATCTCTGGAAAAATATAAAGATGGCTCCACGAGGGAGCGAACTTGGTACCTTTGGCATGATACTAGCTACTTACATAGTATATGAAGCGTATCTGGTTCAAACTCAGCGACGGGCAAATTTGGAAGAAAATTAATTCCCTTGAATTTTTAAGAACGATAAAAATAGACCTCATCGTTCAGAAAGCAATGGCAAACTACTGAACGTATAAGTGGTGCCTAGAAAATCGATGACCTGTTGACTGTTGTTGATGGCTAAGTCCTGTAAAGGATATGCCACGATTTTCATTTATTTTCATTTGATTTCTATATGTACATAATGAAAGAGACAGACTAAACGAAGTTTGAACACTTACCCTGTGTACTTGGAGCAACAATATGGTATACCAAAGTCAAGGTCATGACAGCATTCTTCCTCACAGACCAGGTGTTCGTAACACATTGTCCTTGTGGCGTTAGTGGATAGAACTGTTACAGAGAACAACAGACATGTGGAGTTAGTGGATAGAGGTGTTACAGAGAGAACAACAGACATGTGGAGTTAGTGGATAGAACTGTTACAGAGAGAACAACAGACATGTGGAATTAGTGGATAGAGCTGTTACAGAGAACAACAGACATGTGGAGTTAGTGGATAGAACTGTTACAAAGAACAACAGACATGTGGAGTTAGTGGATAGACGTGTTACAGAAAACAACAGACATGTGGAGTTAGTGGATAGAACTGTTACAGAGAGAACAACAGACATGTGGAGTTAGTGGATAGAACTGTTACAGAGAGAACAACAGACATGTGGAGTTAGTGGATAGAACTGTCAGAGAGAACAGACATGTGGAGTTAGTGGATAGAACTGTCACAGAGAACAACAGACATGTGGAGTTAGTGGATAGAACTGTTACAGAGAACAACAGACATGTAGAGTTAGTGCATAGAACTGTTACAGAGAGAACAACAGAGATGTGGAGTTAGTGGATAGAACTGTCAGAGAGAACAGACATGTGGAGTTAGTGGATAGAACTGTCACAGAGAACAACAGACATGTGGAGTTAGTGGATAGAACTGTTACAGAGAGAACAACAGACATGTGGAATTAGTGGATAGAGCTGTTACAGAGAACAACAGACATGTGGAGTTAGTGGATAGAACTGTTACAAAGAACAACAGACATGTGGAGTTAGTGGATAGAACTGTTACAGAGAGAACAACAGACATGTGGAATTAGTGGATAGAGCTGTTACAGAGAACAACAGACATGTGGAGTTAGTGGATAGAACTGTCAGAGAGAACAGACATGTGGAGTTAGTGGATAGAACTGTCACAGAGAACAACAGACGTGGAATTAGGGGATAGACGTGTTACAGAGAACAACAGACATGTGGAGTTAGTGGATAGACGTGTTACAGAGAACAACAGACGTGGAATTAGTGGATAGACGTGTTACAGAGAACAACAGACGTGGAATTAGTGGATAGACGTGTTACAGAGAACAACAGACGTGGAATTAGTGGATAGACGTGTTACAGAGAACAACAGACGTGAAATTAGTGGATAGACGTGTTACAGAGAACAACAGACATGTGGAGTTAGTGGATAGACGTGTTACAGAGAACAACAGACATGTGGAGTTAGTGGATAGAACTGTCACAGAGAACAACAGACATGTGGAGTTAGTGGATAGACGTGTTACAGAGAACAACAGACATGTGGAGTTAGTGGATAGACGTGTTACAGAGAACAACAGACATGTGGAGTTAGTGGATAGACGTGTTACAGAGAACAACAGACGTGGAATTAGTGGATAGACGTGTTACAGAGAACAATAAATTAGGATACAAGCATTGATTAAGTAAATGATAGTGGTGAGGTCGCCGATTGCGAAGTTATTAACAATCAACGTTAGTTATCACGTATCGTAAATGTTGGTGTTCAAGGTTAGTTTGTGTTCAACCAGGAGCACATGAATATATTTGAAGACAAATGCTATAAGAGCATTGTCACCCCCACCCCTCTCCTGGCCAACACTATGTTACCAGTGTAACACATGGTCAATAACAACAGCTAATGAGCGGAAAATCATAACGAAAGATATGAGGAGTCTTAGAAGAGCTGCAGGTGTGACAATAAGAGACAAAATTAGAAATGAATAAATCTTACGAAGACTAGGTGTGAAACCAGTCATGCAATTCATAAAAGAACAACAGATTAAATGGTTTGGACACCTAACAAGAATGCCCTGGTATCGCCTAGCACAGAAAGCCACACAAAAAGTATAACGAGTACAAAGCACGAGGGAGACCACGCAAAAGATGGAGCGACGGCATCAAGAACAGCCTTACGAAAATGAATATCATCTTACAAAGTGCCTTAACACAAGCACACACAAGATCACTACGTCCCTCCTTCCCCCAACACTTCTATAAAGATTTAAATGGTGGAAGAGAAGAATAAGAAGAAGATGATTCTGTTACGTAACTTCAACACGTGACCAACGTTTTATCATTTGTCTTCAATAGAACTAGGAATTCGATTTCATCTGCATTGAGATCAGGGATCTCTGGGACGATATTCCGATTGTTCCACTCGGGGAACGACCCAATTACATTTGGAATGAGAGACGAGCACATTAGATCCACGCCGCAGCTACCACGTCTTATTTCTGTGCCTTTATTCTAGCAAATTTATCTGAGAAATAAATTCTGTGTCAATGGTTCTATTATGTTACAATAACTCTCTTCTGTCTTCTGTTATATAACTGTTGTTGCAGTGAGCATATAAATTGATATCAGTGATGTCTTCTATTCTATAACTGTTGCTGCAGTGAGCATATAAATTGATATCAGTGATGTCTTCTGCTCTATAACTGTTGTTGCAGTAAGCATATAAATTGATATCAGTGATGTCTTCTATTCTATAACTGTTGTTGCAGTAAGCATATAAATTGATATCAGTGATGTCTTCTGCTCTATAACTGTTACTGCAGTGAGCATATAAATTGATATCAGTGATGTCTTCTATTCTATAACTGTTGTTGCAGTGAGGATATAAATTGATATCAGTGATGTCTTCTATTCTATAACTGTTGTTGCAGTAAGCATATAAATTGATATCAGTGATGTCTTCTACTCTATAACTGTTGTTGCAGTGAGCATATAAATTGATATCAGTGATGTCTTCTATTCTATAACTGTTGTTGCAGTAAGCATATAAATTGATATCAATGATGTCTTCTACTCTATAACTGTTGTTGCAATGAGCATATAAATTGATATCAGTGATGACTTCTATTCTATAACTGTTGTTGCAATGAGCATATAAATTGATATCAGTGATGTCTTCTATTCTATAACTGTTGTTGCAATGAGCATATAAATTGATATCAGTGATGTCTTCTGCTCTATAACTGTTGCTGCAGTGAGCATATAAATTGATATCAGTGATGTCTTCTATTCTATAACTGTTGCTGCAGTGAGCATATAAATTGATATCAGTGATGTCTTCTATTCTATAACTGTTGCTGCAGTGAGCATATAAATTGATATCAGTGATATCTTCTGCACTATAACTGTTGTTGCAGTGAGCAAATAAATTGATATCAGTGATGTCTTCTATTCTATAACTGTTGTTGCAATGAGCATATCAATTGATATCAGTGATGTCTTCTGCTCTATAACTGTTGCTGCAGTAAGCAAATAAATTGATATCAGTGATGTCTTCTATTCTATAACTGTTGTTACAGTGAGCAAATAAATTGATATCAGTGATGTCTTCTATTCTATAACTGTTGTTGCAGTGAGCATATAAATTGATATCAGTGATGTCTTCTATTCTATAACTGTTGTTGCAATGAGCATATAAATTGATATCAGTGATGTCTTCTACTATATAACTGTTGTTGCAATGAGCATATAAATTGATATCAGTGATGTCTTCTGCTCTATAACTGTTGCTGCAGTAAGCAAATAAATTGATATCAGTGATGTCTTCTATTCTATAACTGTTGTTGCAATGAGCATATAAATTGATATCAGTGATGTCTTCTATTCTATAACTGTTGTTGCAATGAGCATATAAATTGATATCAGTGATGTCTTCTACTCTATAACTGTTGTTGCAATGAGCATATCAATTGATATCAGTGATGTCTTCTGCTCTATAACTGTTGCTGCAGTAAGCAAATAAATTGATATCAGTGATGTCTTCTATTCTATAACTGTTGTTACAGTGAGCATATAAATTGATATCAGTGATGTCTTCTATTCTATAACTGTTGTTGCAGTGAGCATATAAATTGATATCAGTGATGTCTTCTATTCTATAACTGTTGTTGCAATGAGCATATAAATTGATATCAGTGATGTCTTCTACTATATAACTGTTGTTGCAATGAGCATATAAATTGATATCAGTGATGTCTTCTGCTCTATAACTGTTGCTGCAGTAAGCAAATAAATTGATATCAGTGATGTCTTCTATTCTATAACTGTTGTTGCAATGAGCATATAAATTGATATCAGTGATGTCTTCTATTCTATAACTGTTGTTGCAATGAGCATATAAATTGATATCAGTGATGTCTTCTACTCTATAACTGTTGTTGCAATGAGCATATCAATTGATATCAGTGATGTCTTCTGCTCTATAACTGTTGCTGCAGTAAGCAAATAAATTGATATCAGTGATGTCTTCTATTCTATAACTGTTGTTACAGTGAGCAAATAAATTGATATCAGTGATGTCTTCTATTCTATAACTGTTGTTGCAATGAGCATATAAATTGATATCAGTGATGTCTTCTATTCTATAACTGTTGTTGCAATGAGCATATAAATTGATATCAGTGATGTCTTCTACTCTATAACTGTTGTTGCAATGAGCATATCAATTGATATCAGTGATGTCTTCTGCTCTATAACTGTTGCTGCAGTAAGCAAATAAATTGATATCAGTGATGTCTTCTATTCTATAACTGTTGTTACAGTGAGCATATAAATTGATATCAGTGATGTCTTCTATTCTATAACTGTTGCTGCAGTGAGCATATAAATTGATATCAGTGATATCTTCTGCACTATAACTGTTGTTGCAGTGAGCAAATAAATTGATATCAGTGATGTCTTCTATTCTATAACTGTTGTTGCAATGAGCATATCAATTGATATCAGTGATGTCTTCTGCTCTATAACTGTTGCTGCAGTAAGCAAATAAATTGATATCAGTGATGTCTTCTATTCTATAACTGTTGTTACAGTGAGCAAATAAATTGATATCAGTGATGTCTTCTATTCTATAACTGTTGTTGCAGTGAGCATATAAATTGATATCAGTGATGTCTTCTATTCTATAACTGTTGTTGCAATGAGCATATAAATTGATATCAGTGATGTCTTCTACTATATAACTGTTGTTGCAATGAGCATATAAATTGATATCAGTGATGTCTTCTGCTCTATAACTGTTGCTGCAGTAAGCAAATAAATTGATATCAGTGATGTCTTCTATTCTATAACTGTTGTTGCAATGAGCATATAAATTGATATCAGTGATGTCTTCTATTCTATAACTGTTGTTGCAATGAGCATATAAATTGATATCAGTGATGTCTTCTACTCTATAACTGTTGTTGCAATGAGCATATCAATTTTGATATCAGTGATGTCTTCTGCTCTATAACTGTTGCTGCAGTAAGCAAATAAATTGATATCAGTGATGTCTTCTATTCTATAACTGTTGTTACAGTGAGCAAATAAATTGATATCAGTGATGTCTTCTATTCTATAACTGTTGTTGCAGTGAGCATATAAATTGATATCAGTGATGTCTTCTATTCTATAACTGTTGTTGCAATGAGCATATAAATTGATATCAGTGATGTCTTCTACTATATAACTGTTGTTGCAATGAGCATATAAATTGATATCAGTGATGTCTTCTGCTCTATAACTGTTGCTGCAGTAAGCAAATAAATTGATATCAGTGATGTCTTCTATTCTATAACTGTTGTTGCAATGAGCATATAAATTGATATCAGTGATGTCTTCTATTCTATAACTGTTGTTGCAATGAGCATATAAATTGATATCAGTGATGTCTTCTACTCTATAACTGTTGTTGCAATGAGCATATCAATTGATATCAGTGATGTCTTCTGCTCTATAACTGTTGCTGCAGTAAGCAAATAAATTGATATCAGTGATGTCTTCTATTCTATAACTGTTGTTACAGTGAGCAAATAAATTGATATCAGTGATGTCTTCTATTCTATAACTGTTGTTGCAGTGAGCATATAAATTGATATCAGTGATGTCTTCTATTCTATAACTGTTGTTGCAATGAGCATATAAATTGATATCAGTGATGTCTTCTACTCTATAACTGTTGTTGCAATGAGCATATAAATTGATATCAGTGATGTCTTCTGCTCTATAACTGTTGCTGCAGTAAGCAAATAAATTGATATCAGTGATGTCTTCTATTCTATAACTGTTGTTGCAATGAGCATATAAATTGATATCAGTGATGTCTTCTATTCTATAACTGTTGTTGCAATGAGCATATAAATTGATATCAGTGATGTCTTCTACTCTATAACTGTTGTTGCAATGAGCATATAAATTGATATCAGTGATGTCTTCTGCTCTATAACTGTTGCTGCAGTAAGCAAATAAATTGATATCAGTGATGTCTTCTATTCTATAACTGTTGTTGCAATGAGCATATAAATTGATATCAGTGATGTCTTCTATTCTATAACTGTTGTTGCAATGAGCATATAAATTGATATCAGTGATGTCTTCTACTCTATAACTGTTGTTGCAATGAGCATATAAATTGATATCAGTGATGTCTTCTGCTCTATAACTGTTGCTGCAGTAAGCAAATAAATTGATATCAGTGATGTCTTCTATTCTATAACTGTTGTTACAGTGAGCAAATAAATTGATATCAGTGATGTCTTCTATCCTATAACTTTTGCTGCAGTAAGCATATAAATTGATATCAGTGATGTCTTCTATTCTATAACTGTTGTTGCAATGAGCATATAAATTGATATCAGTGATGTCTTCTACTCTATAACTGTTGTTACAGTGAGCATATAAATTGATATCAGTGATGTCTTCTATTCTATAACTGTTGTTACAGTAAGCATATAAATTGATATCAGTGATGTCTTCTATTCTATAACTGTTGTTGCAGTAAGCATATAAATTGATATCAGTGATGTCTTCTATTCTATAACTGTTGCTGCAGTAAGCATATAAATTGATATCAGTGATGTCTTCTATTCTATAACTGTTGTTGCAGTGAGCATATAAATTGATATCAGTGATATCTTCTGCTCTATAACTGTTGTTGCAGTAAGCATATAAATTGATATCAGTGATGTCTTCTATTCTATAACTGTTGCTGCAGTAAGCATATAAATTGATATCAGTGATGTCTTCTGTTCTATAACTGTTGTTGCAATGAGCATATCAATTGATATCAGTGATATCTTCTGCTCTATTACTGTTGTTACAATGAGCATTTAAAGTGATATCAGTGATGTCTTTATTTGGACGTGACTCAGTTCCGATAGTTTCTTCTCTAAACAATGAAATCTGACAATATGATACAGTAGAATTTGGTAGATGTAGTACAATAAACTGGGATTTTATGCTCGTAAAATCTTATTAGTAAGGACGGATGGAAGGAGGGATGAATAGAAGGAAGAGAGAGAGGAGAAAAGGGAAGGAAGGAAGGTAAGGAAAGGGAGGAGATATGAAGGAAAGAAGAATGAAGGAAAAGATAGGGGGAAGAAAGGGAGTGAGGAAAAAGGGAGGTTGGTAGGTAGGGAAGGAAGGAAGGTGTAATAAATCAAAGGAGGAAGAAAGAAAGAGAGAGAGGGAGGAAGAAAGAAGGAAGGAGGTAGAGATGGTAATAAGGTGGAAGGAAGGAAGTAAGGAAGGGAGTAAGGGAGGGAGGAAGGAAGGGAGGGAGGGAGGAAGAAAGAAGGAAGAAGGTAGAGATGGTAATAAGGTGGAAGGAAGGAAGTAAGGAAGGGAGTAAGGGAGGGAGGAAGGAAGGGAGGGAGGGAGGGAGAAAGAAGGAAGGAGGTAGAGATGGTAATAAGGTGGAAGGAAGGAAGTAAGGAAGGGAGTAAGGAAGGAAGGGAGGGAGGGAGGGAGAAAGAAGGAAGGAGGTAGGGATGGTAATAAGGTGGAAAGAAGGAAGTAAGGAAGGGAGGGTGGAAGGAAGGGAGGAGGGATTAAGGGAGGAGGAAGGTACCAACTCAGTACCAACTATCTACAAGACACATACACATATCCTTCAACTACTATCCACACACACACTACTTAACCCTTCTGATCCAGTATACAGACTCGCATTATTTGTGAAGATGACACAAAAGCCAGTACATTTTCAGCAATATAAATAGTCGGGAAATCAAAAACAAAAACGTGTTCAATGAAAGATGTTATTATCTACAATAAACACAGACCCCCTAGTATTTATTATCTGCAATCAATATAGACCCTCCCCACCCTCCAACTATTTATTACTATCTGCAATATACATCGACCCACGCCCACCCCTCCCCTCACAGTATTTATTATCTGCAATCGATATAGACTCTCCCACTCCCCTCCCAGTATTTACTATCTGCAATAGACACAGATTTGTTTTACATTTGTAAAATGCACCGTTCACAATTAATGGCGTTTCCTATATTGCACACACACACACACGCACACACACATACATGCGTGACACACACGTCATGAACAACTTGTGGCGGTTCGTGGTAAGTTTTCTTGGTTGGGCCAGACACAAATTTTCGGAAAAATCATGTTTTTTTTTAGTATTTACTATTATTTGCCTATTCCGGGAAGTTATTATCCCTTTCAATCATTGGTGGGGCCGAGCCCCACTGGCCCTCAATGACAAGCCGCCCCTGTATTATATATATATGCATTTAATCAATAATCGGTAGGTTATGAAATCTCTTTTCCATTTAAACACTTTTTTTTTTTTTTTTTTCCGATCCAGAAGCACTTGAGCTGAAAGCTCTTCGTGCTCGGTGTCATGGACATCGTAACCCTTCGGTTCGGTGCCACGAACACCGTAAATCTGGGAACCTGTAGCTTTTCTGCCAGTCCGGAGTTGAACCCGCACATACAGAGGACTTGTCACCCGTAGTCCAACGCGCTACGAACACGCTGGGCACGCGGGCGAAAACTCTTCTAAAAAATATATGTCGTTTTCAAAAGGTAGGCATCTGTAGCTTAAGCGGTAGTGAGCACCGTCACAACCTAGGTGTACTTGGTTCAAACCATGTGGTTTCAAGCAAATTGGTTCTCGTGGATTTTTACGAAAGGTAAAAATACCACCACAGAGATGTGGTTTTACAGAAGAATGCTGAAAATTCCATGGACAGAGACTAAAACAAATGGGGTTTTTCATCAGGCCTGTACGCAAAGAAACCTTTTGTGTGTGTTTCATAAATATTGTCTATCACTCCCTCTGTTATTTCTGTGGTTCATCTTTTGCGTGGACAACCTTTTGCTTTGTATCCACTGTATCCATCGGAGTAACATTGCTCTTTGATACGCACTGTCTGTTGGTAATCTGCTTATGTGCCTAACCATTTAATTTGCTGTTTCTTGATAAAGTTCAGTACTGATGATGTACCCAATTTTGTCCTGACGTCCTGATTTCTAAACCGGTCTCTTCTTGATACTCCCAGCGTTCTGCGTAGACACTTCATCTTTGTCACAACTAATTTTCTTCTATCATTTGGTGTCAGCATCCAGGTTTAGTACTGATAGCATAATGTCAGGAAACAAATTGTGTTGAACAATGCTCTTATAGCAGTCGTCGTCAAATATATTCACGTGCTCCTGGTTGAACAATGCTCTTATAGCAGTCGTCGTCAAATATATTCATGTGCTCCTGGTTGAACAATGCTCTTATAGCAGTCGTCATCAAATATATTCATGTGCTCCTGGTTGAACAATGCTCTTATAGCAGTCGTCGTCAAATATATTCATGTGCTCCTGGTTGAACAATGCTCTTATAGCAGTCGTCGTCAAATATATTCATGTGCTCCTGGTTGAACAATGCTCTAATAGCATTTGTCTTCAAATATATTCATGTGCTCCAGGTTGAACAATGCTCTAATAGCATTTGTCTTCAAATATATTCATGTGCTCCTGGTTTGATTTTAAAGTGTTCACATCTAAAAGGGGAGCGTCTGGTCGAATGGGTTAGTGCGCAGGCTCCCATGCGGGAGACCCTGGTTCAATCCCCGATAAGGCACGGAGTTTTTTTTTTCTGTTGGGGGCATAAAGAAAAATCATAACCTGAACAGTTACGCGGCGACTGCACTAGCCATGCAGTCATTAAATCCCACAGACACATGTCCGCCCCCTGTACTACATCGTCCTAAAAAGTGATATTACAGGTTATCACGAGTTGTTGTTGTTTTTTTTCAGATCTCAAAGACATATGTTGTGGTAACCGGGGCCCAAATTTGAGGTGTCAAGAATAGAACCACTGTTACCTGCCACGCATGTCGTAAGAGGTGACTAAGGAGGTTTGGATGAAATCGGATGCACATGTCCTAAATTTGTAGAAGTATATGCGTTTAGGGGCCTACCAAACCAATGTGCAACGTATACACGTTCTTGGCAAAGATCAAATCATATCACAAAGAGTGATTAAAATTGGTCGTAAAGAACGAACGCAAAGAAGAAGATTTGTTGTGGTAAACAAGATGCACGCCCTTAACTCTTTCCATAAGATGAACGTTACTGAGTTATGCGCTTAGTATCTCTATGACAAACGACTTTTATCACATACAGATCTTGTGTTGACGTTGCTTGCAGTCGATATCATATAACACAACATACTCAGACAAGTAGTAGCATTTCCCTTGTTGAAAGTTAGTTTCGTCACAGCCCGCCTGAAAAACTCTCTGCCTCTAAAAAGTTCTCCCGTCTCCTCCAGCGTCATAGTCAATGCGTCTTGTTCATCCAATATAATATTTATATATATTTATTTGTCCAATGTTTAGCTGCGTTCAAACCTACAGGATTTAGAACAATGTGAAAACAAGTGATCTATTAGTTTAGTTTAGTTTAGTCGTAGGATCACCATCACTGCACGTCGAACAAATTAGTCCATAAGTGCTCCGATCTCTCCTCAGTATGTCCATCAGCGTGTGGCGACTAACGACACCGGTTCTTTGTTGGTTTACAATTCTTCTTTGTCTGCCAGCATAGCGTTCTTGTCGAGCTACACCACACTTAACTTTGAGTTCTTGCAGTCTGGTTAGTGTTGTGGATTCACCGCTATTACGTGAATCATGTACACGCCCTCTCTCCTTAAGGAATTTATAATATCAGCCTGGGCCATTGCTCGTCCGCTTTGGACAGCAGCCATACCTGCAAGTCTATCCGCACGTTCATTCCCCTTTACACCTGCATGCCCTGACACAAAAATAAAACTGATCTTTGTCAGCCTAGACCTCCCCAGCGATTCTATCCAATGTCTCCTAGAAACAAGTAATCTATGCTTCACTGTAGTGTCTAGTGGTGCAGACTTCTACGCTACTAGAGAGTGTTTATTTATATGGATAGTGTTCAAAGTATACTTTTTTGTCGGTTTTCTCTGTCCCGTTACAAAACTACCCAAAAAGTAATAATAATAATTAAACAAACAAAAACATAAATAAGTACGCCATTACTTACAAGAAAAAATGTCTGCTAAACTAACAATACTGTCCCTCATTTCTAAATGTATAATAGAAAAAAACACACACACACACGTACACATCCACCCAATACTCCGCCTCAGTACTAAATGTCTAGAATGAACACATACACCTCCACTCAATACTCTCCCTCAGTACTAAATGTCTAGAATGAACACATATACCTCCTCTCAATACTCTCCCTCAGTACTAAATGTCTAGAATGAACACATAAAGTGATATACCTCCTCTCAATACCCTTCCTCAATACTTACTGTCTACAACAGATACGCATCATAAATGTTGAAGTCAAAGATGAGAACGATGATAATACAGATGATATTTGAATATAAAACATATCACAAGTTATCACATTGCAGTTATTCTCAGAATAGAAGTTTGCCATCTCGTGAAGTATCAGGCGTTGATCACAGTTCATATTACAAACAACAGTCCCAGGCAGATAGCTAATCAACTTTCAGCCCGCGCGCTTTCTTATCGTTTATACTGGCCAGGATTCTTTGTTCCGTGCCTGGTTCAACTGCCTACTAAGTGCATCCATTTCTGCATATGGTATTGAGAATACCAGATATCTGAGTGTCTGGCAGACGATACCGCCACAAACCTAGTGCCCCACTTCCAATATTATGACAATGTGTGAACTGTGCGAGATCACAAATCCAGTTAATTACGTTCTCTCGTAAGGACGACCTAGATAGTGGCGCATAAATTCAATACAGTTACAAAAACTCCTACATGTTCCGGTGAAAGTAAACCACAGAACAAGAACAGTGAAGCGACAATGTTCGAGTTCATGGCCGAGTTACATATAAACATAAGTAATGATTCCTCTCTCTGCACACCTCAATTTGTATACATTCGTTTAATGCCATACCGGATATTCGGCAGTTTATTTTGTGTCAAACCGTGACCCCCGATAACATAAGGCTGAAGAGTTCATAACTTTCGGAAATCAGACTACTCAAGTCACGTGACACTATTTCCAGTATTCTTAGATAAAGATGTATTCATTTTTTTTTTTAAAGTAAAATTCGAGAAAATCGTTATATTATGTCACACATTAAATTTAACGCTAAGGAATATCAGTATCCTTAACACTTTTCTAAAAAAATAATTTCCACGGACTAGCAGAATTGAGTAAAAATGCAATAAAATTGACAATTTTCTATCAAACATGTATAAGAATCAGCTCCCATTAAATAGGAATATCCTATTTCCCGACTGAGCTAGTCGGTCTAATCTAGCGGTTGGCCATGAACAAAACATACAGTTATGTAGATTTTCTTGTTCGCAAAATGTGTCAACTTTTAAGTTCTTCTGATGTACATCTTTTTTCCTGTGATACTATCAGTATGATCCCAGTTCACGAGTTTACATTAGCGGTCTTTCAGAAACATGTACAATGAAAGAATTCAAAGTGTTATGGAAATTGTTAAACATTGCCCGTCGGTGCTTTAACAGATTTAAGAGTTTATTCTTGGATAAATTCCTACAGAGTTTACTCTTTCAGCCTTAGCACAACTAAATGTCTGATATGTGAAATGCGATGCCTACCAAAAGCTACCAACAACACCAGAAAAGACATAGTCACCAACATCAGCATAAGAAAGTTGGCACAGAACCTTGCTTGCATTACATTGAGAAACAAAGAGTGAGATGGTTCGGCCACTTAATAAGAATGCAAGCAAACTTGACAGTATACAGAGTCGTCTACAACAGAACATCAGGAAAGAAGACGAGAGGAAGACCACGAAAAAGATGGTTAGATGGTATAGCAGAATCCTGTCAAAAGCAAAAATAACTATCACCCAAGCTACTAGAGCAGCGCAGGACAAAAACATAAAACAACAACTGGCACAACTGAGGCAACAACCCTGTTAACAAACAGTGTGACGACAAAAGAAAGAAGAAAGGTCTGATAAAACCAATTATTTCAGATCTGATAAATGTCTACTACTAATGATAGTGTTCTTGTTGTTGTTTTTGTTGTACAAAATGTTAGCAAGTGATGACAACAATAATGCTGACATACAAAGTAAATGGATATCCTTTGATGTTAAGACGGCATTATAAGTCACGTAGTGCAAGAGATAAACACTTACATGATGTATCTCTATCTTTCTATCTATCCCTCTATCTCACTCTCTCTCTCTCTCTCTTTCTCTCTAGCCTGTGATACCTCTGGCACAAATGCACACCATGTTTTCTATTCTTGGCCGTTCTCTGCATTGTCTTCTAGATGTAATTCAGATTCCATTCGGCTTCCCTCACTTTAAAAAAGGTTTCAAAGCCGAAGGATTGACTTCATTGCACTGGATTTTACCACAAATGGCTCGGTCCCTCTCCCCAGAAATGGCACGCCACCTGCCGAGAGTATTGCACAAAGCACGAACTCCGTAGCTCCAATCCTAGGGGTCTGAAAAAAGCTGCATTCGTGAACAGAACGGCGCGGTCAGATTCAACCCCACGACCTTCGACTCGCAAGGTAAAGGCTTAACCACTCCAGACACGAGAGACAGAGTCAATAACTCTGGTATCACTTCATGATCGAGAATATGTAGTGTTTTGTTGCTGTTTCGTAACATGAAGATATTTTACAGGATGGGATTATTAGTCACAGCCAAACCCCCAACCTGGAGAACCAGGAAGCTATGTTTGAGTCTTGAACTTCCTGGTAACTGGAAACTTAGGAAAGCTGGGTGACCTTGCCAAGAACATAGAATCCCACCACTATACGCCAGTATCATTGGAGCACGAAACCTCCAACACTCAAGATATACCCTCATGGAAGAGGCTTGCCTCAGTTCATTTGAAGTATTGTTCAAGAAAAAATCTAGTTTCTGAAGCAGTACTATCTCATTTTTGAAGCAGTACTATCTCATTTTCTGAAGCAGTACTATCTCATTTTCTAAAACAGTACTATTCTCATTTTCTGAAGCAGTAATATCTCATTTTCTAAGCAGTAATATCTCATTTCTGAACAGTACTATTTATTTTCTGAAGCAGTGCTATCTCATTTTCCCAAAACTATCAATAACTAGACAAATATGTCAGAATATCCTATTTACCAGATAAATTTCATTATCAATGATTAATAAATCAGATTTGAAGCAGCTGATACCATAAGTGAATTATGTTGACCTATTTTGAATTTCTAGAATTTAAACGATGGTTAACTGACCACATAAACGTCAAAACTAATAAATATGATGAAGATCTCTCAGAATAATATTGTCTATTGTCTTTCTCCAGGTGGATGATGCAATTGGTTGTCTAGTCTTACCGATTAGCGTAGGGTGGGAGCTTTAATTTGTGTTCCAGAGCCAGATGAATAGCGTTATATCCGTGTTTATTTAGTGTGGTCTTGATATACACTGTCCATCTTTTTCTTGGTCTTTCCTTAGCTCTAGTACCTGATCTCTTTTTATTGTATGCTGTTATTGGTGGTTGATTGTATTCCATTCTCATTAAATGTCCGAACCCATCTGTTGTCCTTCAATGTATTCGGTGCATGAAGTTATGCCAACTCTGCTTCTGATGTTCTCGTTTCGAAGTCTGTCTTTCCTGGTGACCCCCACCGCCTTCCTCGAGCATTTCATTTCACAAGTGGTGAGCTTTCTGTGATGTATTGCTGTCAGAGACAACGTTTGGCACTGGTAACAAAGTGTTGGTAGAAACATACTTTTTATCATGTCTTTTCACTTCCATCTTGATCTTTGGGTGTTGTGTTAATGATGCTAGCTGGTAGGTCACTGCATTTTCTTTTTGACACCTTGTCTCTATTTCTCTATCGAGTTTTCCGTCCTCTGTAAAAATGCTGCCTAAATATTTGATTTCAGAAACTTGCTTTACTCTGGTGTTGTCTATTTGTATGTTTGCTTGCCTTGGTATTCTCGGAATACTTACTGCACAAAATTCATCTGCAAAATAGTCACAGAACTGTTTTTTGGTACTGAAAGAAACATAATCTAGTCACGACAGAGATGAAGTGTCTACACAGAATGCTGGCAGTAACAAGAAGAGAACTAGTCACGATAGAGATGAAGTGTCTACACAGAATGCTGGCAGTAACAAGAAGAGAACTAGTCACGATAGAGATGAAGTGTCTACACAGAATGCTGGCAGTAACAAGAAGAAAACTAGTCACGATAGAGATGAAGTGTCTACACAGAATGCTGGCAGTAACAAGAAGAGATCGGTTTAGAAATGAAAACACGCCTGTGTGGTGCCGGGACCCGCAAGGTAAGCACAGAATAGTATAACTTCGACCTACAATTCATGTCGTAAGAGGCGACTGATGTAGGCCCTAGGGATGCTACTCTAGTAAATAAAAAGCAGCGCAGAAATGGGATGTGCTGGCCTACTTGTAGGCGCATAACTGCACAACGTACAATCGCTCTTAGTCTCAGAACACACAAATCACATAGAGTGGTTGACAAGTGGTCGATATGGAGCGTTCGAAGAAGAAGAAGAAATGAAGAAATCAAGGGGAAAAAGTGGGTACAACATCACTACTGAACTTCATCAAGGGGAAAAAAATTGGGTACAACATCACTACTGAACTTCATCAAGGGGAAAAAAGTGGGTACAATATCACTACTGAACTTCATCAAGGGGAAAAAAAATGGGTACAATATCACTACTGAACTTCATCAAGGGGAAAAAATGGTACAACATCACTACTGAACTTCATCAAGGGAAAAAAGTGGGTACAATATCACTACTGAACTTCATCAAGGGGAAAAAAATGGGTACAACATCAGTACTGAACTTCATCAAGAAACTACAAATTAAATGGTCCGGCCATATAATAAGATTACCAACAGACAGTATGCCTCAAAGAGCAATGCTACACCGATACAATGGATACAAATCGAAAGGCCGTCCACGCAATACGTGGACCTCAGAAAAAACTAGAAGGGGTGAAAAGCACTATTTATGAAGAGCATACAAAAACAGTTCTAGAAAGATATCCTGAAGCTGTGATGCAAAAGCCGTTCTAGAGATATCCTGAAGCTGTGATGGAAAACAGGATTAGAGAAAAGAAACCTAATTAGAATTATGAATGTAATTTACGACCCAAAAATTAATCGTGGAACGAATTCAGGAAAAATTATGAAATCAGAGAAAAGTCTGACCAACCACTAGTAACAACTATTATAAGAAGGAGAAGATGGAGATATGTTGGCCATACCTTGAGAAGAAATGATCATTCTTCTTCTTCTGCGTTCTCACTAAATTGGGATTTCGGATTCTCTAACAAAGTCAGCCGTCTGCCTCAGATCATCAGCCACGCCATACAGTTTGTCTTGGACGCTGGTGCAAGTGGGCCACCTCCTTCTTCTCAGGTCTGCATACTGGGGCAGTTCTGTAGGATATGTTCTGTTGTCATACTTGCTAAGCCACAGGGCACAGGTCGTCGGTGCCTATCTTGAATTTGTGTACAGGTGGTGTCTCATCTGTTGTGACCCGTCCGAAGGCGAAGTATAGCTGTCTGGTCCCTTCTGGACAGTTGGTAATATCCATCATTCTTGTTGTATTTTGGGTGTTCTTTATCCCACTTTGCCCTGTAGTGCCCTTTGGCGATGGTTTTGCTTCTTCATAGCTAACCAGGTTGTTATCTTGGGGCATTCCTGCTCCCTCTTTAGCCAGTCTGTCAGCATCTTCATTCCCCTTGATCTTGCAGTGTGAGGGTATCCACTGGATTACTACCCTCTCCGATTCATGAGATAACTGGGCTAAGGTTGACCTGAGATCACTTAGTTCTGTGTTCCATTCAGATTTCAGTGCTGAGATAGCAGACAATGCGTCAGTCAAGAGCACTATTTTTCCATGTATTTGGTTCATATTTTGTAGTGCCATCTTTGCAGCTGCACTGAGGGCCTCTACCTCAGCCCTGAAATTGGTTGAGAACTTGCCGGTAGCCAGAGCTAAGGTTAGAAGAAATGATCAAAGAATATCAAAGCAGACACTGAAGTGGGATGCAAGGGTTTAAGGAAGAGAGGACGACCTAAGGAGGCCATGAAATATCGGTCTCAGTTTCATGGAGGAGATTGAGAGAGTTGCCCGGGATAGAGCGGTATGGAGAAATTACTTGCAGGCCCTATGTAACGTATAACGGTAGGAGATGAATTATTATTATTATTAATAATTTATGAAGAAAAAAAACTGCAAGCTATATTTATCAACTTCTGCAGCGCCACTAAACTGTTTTATACAGCACCAGTTACTCTGTCTTCAGTTGGAAGTTGGTTCGCTAGACTGTCAAGCTCATTGAAGACAGTCGCACAGGTTTTCTTCTTCAGCGATCTCTGGTCATGAGCTTAGTTTACTGTGGACCACAAACTGGACAGTCAGCATCAGGTATGCCAGGTTTTCTTCTTCAGCGATCTCTGGTCATGCGCTTAGTTTACCGTGGGCCACAAACTGGACAGTCAGATTCAGGTATGTCAGGTTTAACCAAAGTTTAGTTTTTGGTCAGTGGAGTGACCACATGTTGCTTCTCAGTTCACCCAAGAGAGTACAGTCTTGCATGATATACTATGGTGTCTGTTCCTCCTGCTGACGCTGGCAGAGATGTATTTGACTTATTCCTAGTCCATTATTTTCAATC
Organism: Arion vulgaris; assembly: GCA_020796225.1. Classification (NCBI taxonomy): domain Eukaryota; kingdom Metazoa; phylum Mollusca; class Gastropoda; order Stylommatophora; family Arionidae; genus Arion; species Arion vulgaris. The sequence continues at coordinate 48,301,506 of CM036765.1, read as the reverse complement.
GAACAAAAGGAAAGAAGGATGGAATGAAGGAAGAAAAGAAAGGAAATAACGAAGAATATCTCACATATCATTACAACTGTGCCTAGATCACATATATGCAAATATGACATAACGCACGCGCAAGTTTGCAACAACGCGGAATCGAGAATTAGTCATCCCCATGCTACAATCGTACCCGAGTATCGACTATTGCCAATATCAAGGGACACAAGCCAGTAGAGCAAGACCTTGTATTTAAATTGCATGGAAAGATAATTTGCTGGTCTCAGTCAATTGTAGACATGGCAGAGGCGGAGCTCACTAAGGTTCACTTCTTGAAAGTTTGAGCTATTAGTTTGCTTTCATGGTTTTCTCATATTTTTTTAAAGATTCGCATTTAGTAACCTTAACTCAGCTTTCTTGAAAGTTATGCTAGCAATGTCTCTGCAATACTATGTCGTCTGCGTATTCTAAGTCTGTCCGTATCTTCTTCTTCTTCTTCTTCTTGAGTTCACCCGCTATGAGATTCAGGATTAGTCTGCTTCTTCTTCTTGAGTTCACCCGCTATGAGATTCAGGATTAGTCTGCTTCTTCTTCTTCTTGAGTTCACCCGCTATGAGATTCAGGATTAGTCTGCTTCTTCTTCTTGAGTTCACCCGCTATGAGATTCAGGATTAGTTTTATTCTTTTTCTTCTTCTTCAAACGCTCCATAACGACCAACTGTAAAACCATTCTTTGTGATTTGTATGTGATCTGAGCCTGAGCGATTGTACGCTGTGACAGTTATGCGCCTACAAATAGGTCAGCACACCCGATTTCTGCGATGCTTTTTATTTATTAGGGTAGCTTCCATAGCCCCCTACCTTACTCGCCTCCTACGACATTTTTTGTAGGTCGCAGTGTTACTATTCTTTGCTCCAATGAGAGCCCCGGCAACACATGGGCGTCAGGCCTAGTGAGGGCGCCTGGTAAGGCGTTTCTGATCGATTTTTGCGTGAAGGCCTACTTACCTTTTTTGCCATACAGGCGGGAATTCTCCGACTTCAGAAGTACTTAAAGTTTAGATCCTCAATTGTGAGATCTGTTTTCCGAATCAAGAACATTGTCTATTGTATTTCTTTAGGAATATTCTATACATTACTTGTCTCCACACACAATCTAGAACCACCGCCCACGTTGCACGACATAAACTTTGAAACGCCCCTTCCCCATTATAACAGTTTGCCAACGCCCCCACCACATATATATATATACATGCTATATTTTCACTTTGACAGAAAATTGATATATATTTCTGTCATACATGGTCAATTTTCAAGATGAATTAAAATGCAGAATTCAAATTTTTAATGATTATTCAATCGCAAAATCACGAAAAAAACTCCCCCCAAATGCTTCTGAACCTACTATCGCCCCCTCCCCGGAAGGCTTCAGCGCCCACTGGGGCAGTACCGCCCACTTTGGGAACCCATGATCTAGAACAATCAAGTTGAGTAGTATAATTGATGGGAAACCTAGGATTTACGCTCGTTTTTACTGTGTATGGTTAGCTACTTTTACCTGTTCTTCAGGTGAATCAAGTATACATGCTTTTGATGCCGATATTCAAGGCATGAACATAACAAGACAGTGACGTCATTATAATACGATAGTGTTGCCATCCTATGAATACAGTGACGTCATCATATTAATACACTGACATCATCATATCAAGACGATGACGTCATCATATCAAGACGATGACGTCATCATATCAAGACGGTGACCTCATCTTAACAAAAGTGAGCTCATCATACGAATACAGTGTCATCATATAAAAGCAGTGACGTCATCATAACAAGACGTTGACGTAGTATCAAAACAACCTTGTCATAATATCAAGAAAGTGTGCTCAACATATCAATACATCAAGTGATTTGTGTTATGCCCACACTATGTATCATCTTCTGATTTTAATCTGCTTCTCATGACTGTTCGTTGCATATATTTTTTTTTAAATTATCACAAACGCCTGGTGATATCGTGGCACTCACGCTAAAGAGCTCTTGACGTCTTTGATAGATCAATGAATATAGATTACTATGTACTCATTGTTATAGATAATATTATATAAGATTTTTGTATCGCTTCTAATCCAAGATTCTTCACCGACTCGATTCTGTCCAGTCTTCTATTACAATTGCTACCAATACTATTACTAAATAAATAGACAGGAAACAAGTATTAAAGGCTTCCGGAAAAACAAAAATACCAAACACAGGATTAAAAAAAGAGCAAGATTGTACTCTGAAAAATGTTCCGTCTGCAGGACTAGGCAACTAACTAAATGGTGCGTAAGGAGTACGGATGTGGTTCGAATCCTGTGCTCTGTAATCCTGTGTGATTTTTTTTCCGGCGACCTTAAATACTTTACTGTCTCTTTATTTACCATATTCATTTGCTCCGGTGTGCTTCCACCCAGGGGTTCTTATAAAACTCCTTATCCACTTAATACAATTACTACTAACACATCCACCACAATTTCTACTACCACTACTAGTATTACTGTTACTACCACTGATTCAATAACTATATGACAAACAAACATGAAATAAAGGGTGAGCAAATTAACCTCTTCTATCCGTTTGGTGGACACGCCTATGTCAGTGTCTGTATAGCTATTGTCTATTGTTGAAGAGAAAAACTCAAGACGGTACAGTTAAAAATTACCTGCTGAAAGATGACATCATGGTTAACAATCTCACCTTGAAAACATGAAAAGTGCAGTAGACGGGAAGTAAAAACATTCGTAAACGTTGACACATCGTTATCTATAACAACAGCGACAACAAAACATTATCAATATACAATAATAAGAGCAGCTCGTTCTCTGCGGTGAGAGAACGGGGTATTTTTCCAGTGATCTCTGATCGCAATGTAGGTGAGATCGAATTACTAGTCCTATCGGAGACGGATGATAAAACGTAGATCCTGTGTTCAATCTGAACAGATAAAAGAACACACGGCTCTAGAAAATCGATGAGTTGACAACAAAGCTTCTGCCGGGGCAAAATTCATTTCAAATACCAATACAAATTTACACACAATTTTTTGTAACCATTTGTAAAATTATATAGAGACTCTCGCCGGTGCTACAGAACTCGTGCACTTAAAGAGATCGAATCACACTTGGTTATTTATCCAAATGCAGTGATGATTGTCCTATCAATCAATCAATCCAACAGAGAATAACAAGAAGAATCATAACTAGCAACACTTGTAAGCATAACAGCACAGTTCCGAAAATATGATGTTGTGCTAACCAGACAGAACATAGACATACAAAGCAAGTAGTATCAGAACAATATTAATACACATGTATTACATTTAAAAATAACATAACTTTTAAAATGTCTAAAGCCGAAGGATTGACTTCATTGCACCGGTTTACCCTATGGCTCGGTCCTCACCGAATAAATGGAACGCCGTCTGCCGAAAGTAATGTACAAAGCACAAACTCCACATCTCCAGCAACAATAATATGGATTTCTGTAGAAAATTCACTTGGTCCAGATTCGAACCTGCGACATTCGGAACGCAAGGCAACGGATTAACCACTTAGCCACAGAGATCCCATTTTTAAATTTAAAAAAAACAATCAAAAGACGATCTCTTTATGAAAAACAACATAAATGTTGCATTACAAAATTAGAACTACATGTATAACATTCATTTTGTGGCGTGTACCTCACAGAACTAAGCTCCTATGAGAGCTCACCTAACTATCTCATTATTGCTTGTAGTGTGCCCCTTCGTATGATGTATCCACGTTAAATGTCACATAACCACAATATTGTAATAGGGTGTTTCTGTCACTAAGCGGTTACGCCTTTATCTTGCGTTCCGAAGCTCGATGGTTCAAATCTGGACCGCGCCGTTCTGTTCACGAGTACATTTTTTCCAGAGACTTCTAGGATTGTTGTGGGAGCTACGAAGTTCGTGCTTTGTGTAATACTCTCAGTAAGTAGTGTGCCAGCTCTACGGAGAGGGACTGGGCATATGGGGTACAACCCGGTGCAATGAAGTAAATCACTTGGGTTTAGACCCTTTAGAATGCATTCCTCTCGTTCCGTTATACTTTACATGGGCAAAATAAATTTCAAGCAATTTCTCCATACCGCTCTATTCTGGATAGCACGTTCAATATATGTTATGAAATTTGATCGATATTTCTTGTCACTCTCAGTAAAGTTCGTTTCAGGGTTTCCTTATGTCGTCTATCTTTCTTGAACCATGTCCCTTCAACTTCAATGCGTGCTTTGTGCTTCTTTGATCATTTCTTCACAACACCATCAACAACAACATCAATATTACATCACAACAACATAAACTGTACATTTTTTCCGAACCAGAATCACTTGAACTTTCAGCTCTTCGGCTCGGTGCCATGGACATCGTAACCCTTCGGTTTGGTGCCACGAACACTGTAAATCTGGAGAACCTGTGGCTTTTCTGCCAGCCCGCGGAATTGAACTGCACTCACAGGGGGCTTGTCACCCGTCGTCCAACGCGCTACGAAAACGGTACATAAAAACAACATAGAAGCCGAACACCACCGTTACAATTCACGTCAGTTCATTTCCCTTGATCGATATCCTTGCAAATTGGACCATCCATACGTGCTCTGTCCTCCAATATAGCAGCCATCTTAATTACTGCTACTATTACAACCACTATCATTACTTCCCCTTTCGATCAAGCGGAAGTCACTTAGACACTAATGATGATGTGGTGATGACACTAATGAGGATTATCTTCGTGTTACTGTCTGTCAGATGTGTATGTTGTTGATTGTCTTCGTATTACTGTCTACCAGGTGTGTACGTTGCGGATTATCTTCGTGTTACTATCTGCCAGGTGTGTGTGTGTTGTTGATTGTCTTCGTGTTACTGTCTACCAGGTGTGTACGTTGTGGTTATCTCGCGCTTTAAAAGTACACGGCTCTTTCCGTGCGAAGAGAAAACGGGCATTTTCCCCAGAAATCCCTGATCTCAATGTAGGTGAGACTGAGTGTCTAGTCATATCGAAGACCAGGCGATGTATGGAAACCTACAAATCTGAGGTGGTCAGACCGGATCAGATCAGATCTGGGGAAAACCGTAGGCAGCCTGTGGTAATACTTAATAAATTGACGATTTAGTACAAAGACACGTATATTTAGTATCACATAAGCAAACAAAATGAATAATTAAATAATAAAACTAATGAAACTTCTATCGAAGACGGACTATGCAATGTAGATCCCGTACTTAATACGACTACGCAATAAAACTTCTATCGAAGACGTACTATGCAATGTAGATCCTGTACTTAATACGACTACGCAATAAAATATCTTGGCAGTTGAATAGAATTAAGAGTAGGCTGCAGAGCTGTTGTCCGAGCACAATTCCGTACAAAGATTTTTTTTCAAATTTCTATAAAAGTTGTCACAATCTTCAAAATTACATCGGGAACATTAACCAGTGCTGCAGAGCTTGTGCTCTACCACTGAGATCTTCCTATGTAAGACATAGATCGGAGCACACATGGTTATTCACTGACACGCAATGATGATTGTCCTATCAATCAATCAAGGAGAAAATGGGTACAACATGTCATAATTTTTCTAATGGAAGCCTCAGAGGCAACACTACTTGAATATGGTAGGGGGGTTCATAGAACAGTTGTCATGGAAGCAAATGTATGCAAGGGACATGTGTTACTGAAAGCAATTAATTCATTAAGATAATTCACAACAAACAGATCATCCTCATCAGTAACCCCCTCCATCCCAACCCCAGTAATATTGACCAAGTGTAAGTCAATAAATGCGACCGAGACAATTATGTGACAATATTAACATTATTATATTATCTTCGAGGGGCGTCTGCACATTATTATATTATCTTCGAGGGCGTCTGCATTATTATATTATCTTTGAGGGCGTCTGACATTATTATATTATCTTCGAGGGCGTCTGCACATTATTATATTATCTTCGAGGGCGTCTGACATTATTATATTATCTTCGAGGGCGTCTGCACATTATTAGAGTCTGCACATTATTATATATCTTCGAGGGACGTCTGCACATTATTATATTATCTTCGAGGGGCGTCTGCACATTATTACGAGTCTGCACATTATTATATTATCTTCGAGGGCGTCTGCATTATTATATTATCTTCGAGGACGTCTGGTCGAATGGATAAATGCTACCGAGACAATTATGTGACAATATTAACATTATTCACAAGTCCCAGCAACTAGGGCTGAACATTCATAAGGAAAGACAAAGATATTGAGAATTAACCAAGCAAACGACAACCGATCTCCTTGGGTGAAATCCCACTTCAAGAGGTAGAATCATACACATATTTGGGCAGTAATGAAGAAAAAGAGGGTGGAACAGATAGAGATGTTAAAATAAGAATACAGAAAGCAAGAGGAGCTTTCATTGCACTGGGAAACATATGAAAGTCTAAAGAAATCAAATCTAGAACAAAAATTCGGATATTTAACTCTAATCTTAAAGCAGTTCTACTGTATGGGTCAGAAACATGGAGAACAACTAAAACAATAGCGCATAAATTGCAAACATTCATCAACTGGTGTCTGCGCAGAATAGAGGAATAAGATGGTATGATAGGGTCACAAATGAGGAAAAAGGCAAGAGAGAGAGAGATTAACATTATTATACTATCTTCAGTATATATATATGGAACTACAGTAAAACTATTTGATTGGCAAAACACGTAATTACAAAGTACTGTAGTTTTACAAATTACAAAAACAATGACAAAATACAGCAACGTTTTTGTAATTTGTAAAACTACAGATCTGTAATTACGTGTTTACTATCTTCGAGGGCGTCTGGTCGAATGGATTAAAGCACGGACTCCCATTTGGGAGACCGGGTTCGATCGGTAAGGTTTAGGAGTTTGTTTTTGTCGGGGGCATACAGAAAAATTCCTAACCTGAACAGTTTAGCGGTGACTGACTTAGCCATGCGGCCATTACATTCCTCAGGCTTATGTCCCCACCGTCCTACACCGCCCTAAAAAGCGGTATTACAGACAGCAATGAGAGTTTGTTTAAAATACACTCTTCTACCAAGACAATCATGGGACAATATAAATATTATCATACAATATTGTTGATTGATTGATGATAGGACCAGCATCATTGCCCTTCGGTGAGTAACCATGTGTGCTCCGATCTCTTTCTTACACAGGAAGATCTCAGCAAAAGTACATGATCTCCGTAGCGCCGGCGAGGATCCCGGTGCAATTTTGAAGATGGTGAAGATATTTTTGTAGGAATTGTAATCTTTTCTTATGAATTTTACCCGGGCAGCGGCTTTCCAGCTTCCTCATTTCGATTTTGAACTGCCAATGATTATTTTACGTGCTCATCTTGAACACGGGACCTACGTTTTATCGTCCGTCTCCGATAGGATTAGGAACTCTTCTTCTTCTTCTGCGTTCTCACTAGATTGGGATTTCGGATTCTCTAATAAAGGCAGCCGTCTGTCTCAGATTATCAGCCACGCCATACAGTTTGTCTTGGACGCTGGTGTAAGTGGCCACCTCTTTCTTCTCAAGTCTGCATACTGGGGCAGTTCTGTAGGATATAATTCCTAAGATTTCTTCATTCCCGTTTGTGTCAACCTCTTCCCGCAGTACGTTTTGGCCACCCTCGTGATGGTAGGTCTGACATTCTTACTGCGTGGCTAAATCTCCGAGGCAGATTGGCGACCGTAGAATCCGTTATCCCATTCCTCATTGTGAGGGTCGTTGCACCATGTTATGCGCCTTACGGCCTTGCGCATCCGTTTCCTGCAAGCATTTGTTTCGGGTTAGCATTCCCTAGCGGACACGTGCATCCGATTTCAGCCAAACCTCCTTAGTCGACTCTTACGACATGCGTGGCAGATAACAGTGGCTCTATTCTTTACACCCCAAATTTGGGCCCCGTAACCTCTCGGGAGGGACTAGGAACTCGATCTCACCTACACTGAGATCAGGGATCTCTGGGAAAATATCCAGATGGCTCCACGAGGAAGCGAACCTGGTACCTTTAGCAAGAGAGACGAGCGCCTAACCTCTACGCTGCAGAGAGCCTTATACAATCGTGTGTGTTTGTGTGTGTGCGCGCGCGTGTGTGTGTGTGTGCGCGTGAGCGTGTGTGTGTAACAGAAGAGATCAATCTCATTCTGTTAATCTATCTGTGTTTTTCACGCCCATCAATTCATCATATATTTTTACAATAGATTAGCTAAGCTATACCTTTGATACGCGGTCCGGACTAACCAAGACACACAACTTTATGAAGATCAAAAGCTGGTAGTACTTGACAACTGGGTGTCGTCTGTTTGAGCCATAGCCTACACAGACTTGACAAACCCAGCCACACCCTGATCAATATCTGCTCTCTTCTTATATCGAGTAAACATAAAATATTGTATCTCTTTTTATACAAGTCTACGCCCTTCCATTCATCTATTCTATCTCTCTCTCTCTCTCTTTCTCTTATATTTCATCGCTCGTTATTTATGTCTACATTTATATGTTCAGTATATTTGTTCATTTATACATCCTGTTGTTTCTCTCGATACTCAATCTACGCCTATCTTTTCATTACACCTCCCTTCTTCTTTGTCGCATTATTCATCTCTCTCTCCTTACGTCATCTTAAATATCTCCCTCTGTCGTCCGATGCATGTCTCCTTCTATCTTTATCTCCTCTTCTCTCTTCTCTTTTACTCTCTCTGCCATCTTGTTTATCTCTCTCTTGTCACCTCGATGTATTATTTTAGTAGATAAGAAAACTATTGCTATTTGTTCATTATTTTAGTAGTTAAGAAAACTATAGTATTCTATGGGAAACACTAGAAAACTATGGGATCAAGGGACAACTGCTAGACAATATCAGAGCAATATATACAAATAGCCACAGTGTGGTAAGAACAACAGACGGAATGACAGACTCATTCCAAACAAAATCAGGAGTAAGACAGGGTTGTGTGCTCTCACCTCTTCTCTTCAACATATATATAGACAGAATAGTGAAATAGACACAGTGCGAAAAAGACCTTGTTGACATAGACAATGATCACGACGACCAATTAAACAACCAAATCAACGAATTGCTTTTTGCGGACGACCAAAGTTTAATCTATGAAGATGAAGATCAGCTACAACATCACATGAATTCATTGCTAATAGCATGTAGAAAGTACAACATGAAAATCAACAAACAAAAGACCGAGACCATGAAAATCAACAGAACACCAAGCCAAGCAAACATACAAATAGACAACACCAGAGTAAAGCAAGTTTTTTAATTCAAATATTTAGGCAGCATTTTCACAGAGTACGGAAAACTAGATAGAGAAATAGAGACAAGTTGTCAAAAAGCAAATGCAGTGACCTACCAGCTGGCACCATTACTACAACAGCCAAAGATCAAGATGGAAGTGAAAAGACAGATGATAAAAGTATTTTCCTACCAACACTTTGTTACCAGTGCCAAACTTGGTCTCTTACAGCAACACATCACAGAAAGCTCACGAGATGTGAAATGATATGCTTGATGAAGGCAGTGGGAGTCACCAAGAAAGATAGACTACGAAATGAGGACATCAGAAGCAGAGTGGGCATAACTTCATGCACCGAATATATCGAAAGACAACAAATGCAGTGGTTTAGATATTTAATGAGACTGAAATACAACCAACCACCAATAACAGCATACAATAAAAGAGATCGGGTACTAGAGCTAAGGAAGACCAAGAAAAAGATGGATATACAATAACAAGACCACATTGTTTAAACACGGATATAACACAACAAGGGCGACATCTGGCCATAGAACACAAATTAAAGTTCCCATCCCTACGCTTAACGGCAAGAGTGGACAGCCAACCACATCTTTCACCTGGGAATAGACAATAGAAAACTATTGATATTTGTTCATTATTTTAGTAGATAAGAAAACTATTGCTATTTGTTCATTATTTTAGTAGATAAGAAAACTTGATATTTGTTCATTATTTTAGTAGATAAGAAAACTATTGCTATTTGTTCATTATTTTAGTAGAGAAGAAAACTATTGATATTTGTTCATTATTTTAGTAGATAACTATTGATATTTGTTCATTATTTTGGTAGTTAAGAAAACTTGATATTTGTTCATTATTTTGGTAGATAAGAAAACTATTGATATTTGTTCATTATTTTAGTAGAGAAGAAAACTATTGATATTTGTTCATTATTTTAGTAGAGAAGAAAATTATTGATATTTGTTCATTATTTTAGTAGATAAGAAAACTATTGATATTTGTTCATTATTTTGGTAGTTAAGAGCAAACTGTTAATAATTTAAGCTTGGTCACGACAGATCTGTAGTAAAGATGTAATAGTCAGTGAACAATACATGACAGCAAATCAAGAGCAGATAAGGACAGAATAATACAAATGACTTACATAAATGAGACCAAACCATTATCTGTTAGCGTACAGTTGATGACCTTGAACTGATGTGACTCTCGAGAAAAAAAAGCAGGATGTTTCGTCTGTCTTCAATTGTATTGCTTACAGCGAGTGTAACCGTTAAAGATGTGCAGATTAAATATCATAAAAACATGAATTTCAGCTGAAATATAAGAGATGAAATTAACTAATGAAACGACCAGTTCGCAACACCGAAGCTTGTATTTGGGTAGGTACCGCCAACAGTAGTAGCCTCCGACTGTGATGTTCAGATGTTGTTATCAAACGTTCGTGATGTCACTACTCTCCAGCTCTTGGAGTTTTGTTTATAAGTAGAAGATTAGTTTTGTACATAATGCTATTAATTACATCCTATCACAAGAGGCGTATCCCTGTTTAGTTGGTGGGTTTTTACGAGAAGGTAGCGGTTCATTTATGCATAACATCGTTCTCAACTCGTATAATAGGAACAAACACGTTCACTGAAATGTATAAGGTCGAATCGTGAATACCATAGTGCAATATAGTTTGAGGGCAGGGTTGACATTTAGTTTGTTATTGAAAGAGAAGAAATGAAAGAGATTGATGATTGATGCATGTGTCGATATGAGGATGAATGAATAGATCAGTGGTTATCAACCTTTTCTTCAGCTGTCCCCTCAGCTGTCCCTTGAGGATGAGGCAAGACTCCTCCTCCCACGTTTTCCTAATTTTCAATCCGCTGTATTAACTGTAGTTTCCAAAAAGCAAACGAAAAGAAATGTTTCTGACTGAACTTTATTACAGCATTGGAAAGACAATAACATTATATTCTATTATCATGTTTTGACATTTCAGCGCAGGTCCAAAAGGAGACAGCGTGAGTATTGACAGTGTGAAATGTAAACATTAAAAATACTAATTTTTGACCAGAATAAAAATAACAACATGAGCCAAAACCAATGATGTTCTTTGTTATTTTTTAAAGAAGTTTTGAATTGACAGTTTTAATGAAAAAACATATTTTAACTAGAAAAACAAGTTAGTATAACAATTTATTTTTAAAAAGTTAATTGCATATCCTTTACATGACTTTGCGAATCAACCCCAGCTTTTAACGATGTTTGTGATTTTTCTAGGTATTATTACGTTCAGTAATTTGCCATTGTTTTCTGAACGGGTGGTGTCATCGTCCTTTGTAAAAATCCACGCGAAACAATTTGCAACCAAACTGTCCGTAGCGTGATTCGAACTCAGAACGTCGGGGTTAATAGATCGAGTCACTGTCACCTAAGCCACAGACGCCACCTAACAACTTATTACAATAAATTCACTAAATTTTCACTCCAAGAGACAGGTTGGGTGTCGTCTGTGTGTAGCCTATTCCTTTCTTTAATTGTTTGTTAATGAAGAAAGCACAGTGAAGGCTTGCACTTCCCAGGAGAAGTCAGAAATATAAAAAATACTAACCAAGACCTTACCTCTCTCTCTCTCTCTCTTTTCTCTCTCTTTCTTTCTTTCGTTTTAAACTCGATTGTGACAAAGGCCCTCAACTAACTCATACTAAGTCTTCATATTTTTAGCTATCTCTGGCAGTTGCTTCCAGCTTATCTGTATATCATTAATCTCTGTCTACAAATCACTTCACTGTGTATTTCGCAGTTCCTTCCAGCTTATCTGTATATCATTAATCTCTGTCTACAAATCACTTCACCGTGTATTTCTGGCTTCCCTCTCTTTCATTTTCTCTGTGGGTTCCGGAAAAGGGCCCTTCTTGTTGTATACCTCACGGGTTTTCTCAAAGTGTGTCCTATTCAGCGTCTTTGAGTCTAAATTGTTGCCTTGAGTTCTGAAGGTCGTAGGTTCGAATTCGCGCCGTTCTGTTCACCAGTGAATTCTTTGTGGAGATCCACAGGATTGTTGCTGGGGCTACGGAGTTTGTGCTTTGTGCAATACTTTCGACAGGTCGCGTGCCATTTCTACGGAGAGAGATCGAGCCATACGATGCCAGGAGAGAGATCGAGCTATACGGTTCCAGGAGAGAAATCGAGCCATACGATGCCAGGAGAGAAATCGAGACATACGGTGCCAGAAGAGAGATCGAGTCATACAGTGCCAGAACACGGTGCAATGAGGTCAATCGTTCGTCGTTAGACCCTTCATACCTAATGCCGGAGATGATGTGTCTTAGAAGAGCTGCAAGCGTGACAATACGTTCGTCGTTAGACCCTTCATACCCTAATGCCGGAGTTGATGTGTCTTAGAAGAGCTGCAAGCGTGACAATAAAGACAAAATTATAAACGTAGAAATCAGAAAAAGACTGGATGTGAGTGAAACCAGTCATGCAATTCATTTTTAAAAAAAAAACAGATATGGTGGTTTGGATACATGACAAGAATTCCCTGGTATCGCCTACCACAGAGAACCGCACAGAAAAAGGAAAACGAGTAACTACAGAGATAGAGGAAGACCACGCAAAAGAATGTGGTTGCGGCATCAAGAACAGTCTTAAGAAAATAAACACAGCTTGCAAAGTGCATTAGAACAAGCACACCTCCCGAGTGGTTACCGAGGACCAAATTGGGACGTAAACAATAGAACCACTTTGCCTGCCACGTATGTCGTAAGAGGCGACTAAGCAGGTTTGTCATGGGGCTAGCTACCCCACACAGTAAAAAACACTAGATGGCTACAGAACGGAGAGTGAACTGAGTGAACGCTGGCTGAAACCAAACACATCGCAGAAGAATAAGCACCAGAGCTCCAAATGGTGCTGAAGATGTGACGTAAAACATACCAATGCTAAGGCTGCATGAATCAGATTTCTACACGAATAGAATTTATGGGGAGATCTGTTACATCGGTCTGGCGGTGATCTGGAGGAGAGAGAGAGAGAGAGAGAGAGAACAAGCACACTCAAGATCACTACATCCCCTTCCTCCTTACACTTCTATAAAGAAGTAAATGGTGGAAGAGAAGAAGATACATAATGTTAATATTTAAAACATTTCTCGCACATTTTTACTAAGCTGTTTTGTAGGCACGTTTCCACCATTCTTGCAGTATCAGACTAAAGTTCTCTTGGGATATATTCTCATCATCATCAAATAGCTTTTCCTGAGCAGAACTTTGCCACCATAACAGTCCTTCAGAGTTTCTCTCTCTCATAGGCCAGATGTCCTGCATCTGCAGTGGTCATGCTCAAACCGTCAGTTACATCCTGAATCTATCTTCTCCGTGGTCTTCCTCTTCTTCTCTTTGTCGGGATGCCTCCTTCCATGATGTCCTTTCCCAGCTCTTCATGTCTCTTTATATCTCCAATAAACCTCTATTTTATCATTCTTTTGTGTAGCATCAGCCAGTTTTCTTTGATTTTGAGTTCTTTCTGGATAGATCTATTTGTTCTCTTCTCCGCCAATGATATACGGATGACTCTTCTGTAACACTTATATTCAAAAGCACATATACGTTTTTCCACTGCCTTGTTAATTAAATATCCATGCTTCACACCCATACGTTGCCTCTGGGATATAACATAACACTTATTGATTTATTGCTAGGTCATTGTATTTCGATTTATACACATGTGTGCTCCAATACTGTCATTAAACAGGCATGCATCTGCGACAGAGTAAGAACTCAGTAGTACTGAAGATGTCCGCGGTGTGTTGATTGATTGATTGGACCGTCATCATTGCACTTTGGGAGTAACCATGTGTGCTCCGATCTCTTTCTTACACAGGAAGATCTCAGTTGCAGTGCACGAGCTTCGTAGCACCGGCGATGGTTCCCGATGTAAGTTTAATGATGGTAAAGATATTTTTGTAGGAATTTTTTAAATATTTTTCTAATGAATATTGCTCGGGCAGTGGCTTTCCAGCCTGTTCTTCTCGATTTTGAACTGCCAAGGGTTCTTTTACGTCCTCAAATTGAACACGGGGCCAACATTTTATCGTTCGTCTCCGATAGGACTAGGAATTCGATCTCACCTACATTGAGATCAATGAACTCTGTAAAAATATACATATGGCTCCACGAGGAGCGAACCTGGTACCTTCGGCGCGAGAGACGATCACCTAACCTCTACGCCACAGAGACCCGCGGTGTAATTATGTGAATGGTAACAATTTGCTGGAATTTTATTTCTTCAAAACTAATGATTATTTTTACGGCTTTCAGCCAGAGTACTCCTGATGCGTTAGGGAGCATCTTATATCAAAGCTACAGAGAACTTCCATTTTCCCTACATGTGACTTATAAATAAATAGCAACAGATGTAATATACTATTAGTCTATATTTCTTCTTTTCTCTACCCCTGTTTTACCTAAACTTATCAGGATAAGAAGAGATTTATAGAACGGGCTTTTGTGTGCGATTTTTTCACCGCCTGTTACTTATCTTCTTCTTTGCGCTCGTTCTTTACGACCAATTTTAATCACTCTTTGTGATATGTTTGATCTTTGCCAAGAACGTGTATACGTTGTACATTGGTTTGGTAGACGCCTAAACGCTTAGACTTCTACACGTTTAGGACATGTGCATCCGATTTCAGCCAAACATCCTTAGTCGCCTCTTACGACATGCATGGCGGTAACAGTGGTTGTATTATTTACACCCCAGATTTGGGCCCCGGCAACCACTCGGGCGGCCTGTTACTTATGAGACACACCTTTTGCGTGGATGGCATTTTGCTTTGTATCCACTGTATCGGAGTAGCATTGCTCTTTGAGGAGCACATTCTGTTGTAAATCTGCCTATGTGGCAGAACCATATAATTTGTTGTTTCTTGGTGAAGTTCAGTACTGATGTTGTACTCACTTTTCCCCCTGATATCTTCATTTCTAAGCCGGTCTCTTCTTGACACTCCCAGCATTCCAGGTAGACACTTCATTTCTGTCGTGACTAGTTTTCTTCTATAGTTTGCTGTCAGCGTCCAGGTTTGGCGCTGATATCATAATATTGGGAGATTGTGTTGAACAATGCTCTTTTAGTGTTTATGGTGACATGTTTGCATTTCAAAATTGGTGTCATTTATCATATGATTTGATTTATTGCATCTATGTTGAATTTCGTTAATTATTCTTTCATATCAATAGTTGAAAATGTAACATAGGAAGTAGCAACAGTAATAGTAATACTTTCGTCACAGGCAAAATTACAAGATAATGTCTCCCCCAGATCTAGTTCGGTCCTGAAAACAAAGGTTGACTGAAGCACAAGCTTATCTAATTAAAGATCTAATTAAAAATCATAATCAGGAATCCTTGTCGCAGACGTATCACAGTTTATATGCACAAGGTCTTAGTTCTAAAAGCTCCAACTGCATCGTTCTAAATACACTACTAAAAAAAAATATACTATACTCCTGCGACTACAACATATAATGTAAAATCAACGGCAGCATTTATTTACCAAAGCTAAACAAACATCTATAGTCTGACCCCAATTTTGTTTTAGGCCGCCATTTTGAAGCAAATCAAACATCAGCATACACAGATTTGTGTAGAATGTACTGTAGAGTGAGGTAACGGCTTAACTTTAAAAGCAACAAGTACCCATTTGAGTGTACCAATAATGGCAGTATGCAACTGGATATACACAACATTATCTTACAGTGGACTAGAATTTGTGACTTTTGTTTTGGTTGACGCTGTGGTGAAGTCACCATTACGAGATGCCGCGTAAGTTTTTGAGTTTTGAAGTATTTTGCACAAAAATTGGAAATACATAAGTTGCATAGACTGTCGCGAGGTGCAGCCAACTTTGAATCATAACATGCATTTTCTTCCCCACAAATGTAAACATTTGTTATTATTGTAATCAATTATTAATCACTGTGAGTATATATGCACGACAACAGTTCTGAGTTCAGTTGAGTGTCACGAGTGTGTAGTGAAGTCAGAAGTGTAGTGAGTTGTAAGTTTGTGTCATGTTGTCGACAGTCAAACAAATAATTAAATATCTTAAAGTTTTAACTTACTAAAAGTTTCTTCCTATTCTGTATTCATAATCAAATCATCAATATCAGTGATTATCAGTAAACTGTTATAGTTATTATACATACAACATGAGACGAGTAATCAATAAAGTAAATTGTGTCTTTTAAAAAGCAAATTCAAATATTATATTGAGTCTATTAATGTTGTTGTATCATTATTGTTTCTTATTATTTATAACACTAGTGGTTCTTTTTGTCCATCCTGGGACATAACCTCAAATATTTTAAATGTAAAGTTTTGAGTACTTTTTTTCTTATTTATTTTATATTCTTATGCAGAATTTTAGTAACATAAGTTTTCATATATGTCACAACTTTTCTTACCTTAATTAATTTGATCGCAAGAGTTTTGAAGAGTTCTTGGTATACAATTTTTTGTTTAAATCTGCTGCAGCTAGAAAATTTACTGTGTAGATATTTTTGATAAATACTTGGATCTGCTAATGATTGTCTGGATCTAGATAAAACTATGTACATCTGTCTATGGAAAAAAACAGAGGTTCATTTAGTTAGATAAATACCTTCACTTTGAAAAATCTTACAATCAGAACTGTAATAAATTGTAAAATCTCCAAGCAACTGTGATTTTTATGTTAATTTTGAGTTTTTTCTTGTATAATAATAACCATAATCACACGTTTTAATTTTAATGCCCGAGTGGTTACCAGGGCCCACATGTGGGGTGTAAAGAATAGACCACTGTTACCTGCCACGCATGTCATAAGAGACGACTAAGGAGGTTTGGCTGAAATTGGATGTACATGTCCTAAACGTGTAGAAATCTATGTGTTTAGGGGCCTACCAAACCAATGTGCAATGTATACACCTTCTTGACAAAGATCAAACATATCACAGAGTGATTAAAATTGGTTGTAAAGAACTAACGCAAAGAAGAAGAAGAAGACAAAGTTATAAACAGACATGTGTTTCAAGTTCTGGTAGTAAATTATGGTTATCAAATCATGGTCTGTTAACATTTGCACATGAATATCTATGGAATTCAGCAACATTCTTGAAATATTCCCGGTCGTTCTTCGTTCACTCTAGATTAGCCACCTATATCCCACATTTTGTGATTCGAGCAATTGAGCGTATTTATATAGTTTGCAGCTGTTCAGCATCAACATTCTGTGCCTTTCTTCCTAGCACATGATTTCAACATTGTTTGGGCACGCTCTCCTATACAGTGACAGTCTCCATATTAACTACAGGGCACTGAGCCATTATTTCTATGAGCATTCTGTGGGTAAGGGAGCCACAGCTCTTTGGGACAAGTCACTTGTATGTGGTCCATTCTTTTATAATCTAAATGTTTCAAAAGTTTTGCATACCCCATAAGCTAACCCTTTTGGAGACAATTTGGAACATACATTGTTTGAATTCACCCATTGAAATAGAAGTGCTTACTGTTTTATTTTCCTATCAGAAGAATATGAAAGGACATAGACAGAAATTCCTAGGACCAGGCACATGCTACTCTGGCAAGCCAATTGTAGAACAAATCACATTCTAGAGAAAATAGGTAGACATGTACATCGCACACTGCAGAAATTGCAAGGACCAAGCATCCTGGCAAGACCAATCAATTAAATTATCAGAGCCACATTACTTTGACAAATCGATGATGCTGGCTGGGATAAGTTTCAGCCACTACAACATAGTACCTGTATTGAACTCAATCCACTATCGCTGGCCAGGCAACTGCTGGCACTGAGATATTGTTCATCTGGTGTGCTAGCAAATCTAATATTAGGTAAAGCTGTCAATTATGCCACTACTACTACAGCTCATGGGCAGCTTCCATCTTTGAACCATGTTCAAAGGTTTGCCAGGCTTTAGTGGTACAGCATGTTTCTAAGACCACAATATGGAGATGGAATAGGGTATTGGTCATCGCTAGATTGATGGCGCAGAATTTTATTCAATTTACTTTATCATATGCCAAATATTCCCAATTCAGCATTTCAAATCCAACTCGAGACTGATGTTAAATGAGATAACTCTTTGTAATTGTCTGTTGGGGGTGGTATGGGAATTTGCTTGAGATATAATAATTGCAGTCAGCATGTAGAAAGTTTTCACGGTTAATCAAAGTTTTTGGGACTGGAGGCAGGAAGGAAGAATCTATGAATATGATTTGTAGATGTGGCTTACAAACAACATAGTCACACTTTATCAACACTGTAGATATGCAATGGGAAACGTAAAGTACACACATGAGAAGCCACAATTATTAAGGGGTTATACTACTGACGGTTGGGTCATTATATGTTAAATATATCGATTTTTCAAATTCATCATATTATGTTAGTATTGCATCTCTACAATCAAATTACGTAAAGAGTTTTTATTTATGATCTCGAAAAATGCTTCAAAATTATTTTTGAACAGCCCTACCCTCTAAAAATTTGTTATAGAAAATGTCTACAATTGTCTTTCTTTTGTCCCTAGATACAGTGTATGGCATTCAATTAACCCAATCGAGTCATGTATCATTGTAAAGCTTGATCTGAGTACTAACAGATATATTAGATTCAATTAGGCTAGGCAATGAGTGTATGCTCTAACAGCGATTTCCTGACAATTTAAACCAAATTCACATTAGATTTTTAAAACGCAGTTTTCTCCCATTTGTAAATTTCGTTAACGTGGGTAATGTACGTTTTCCACAGTGAAAGAAATCTTCAAGATATCAATATGAGATTAGGCGCAGACATGTATCTATTAATATGGAAGGGACTAGACAACAGAAAATGCACCTTTCTCAAGCGAATAAATATATATGAATTTTTAATTAATCCTATTTTTGACTGTGAATTGGGTAGGTCTTATTCGTTGCACCCCAGAGATCAGTTACATGTTACAGAACAATTTAAAGTTGTCAGAATATTGGTATATTTAGGCTGTGCAGTCAAAAAAATTGCAATTGTTATTTATTTCACTCTGTTTGGAGACCGTACGCGTTGTTTACGATCCAACATGGCTGCCGTTCCCATGGCAAACCGATAATTTATTAATGCGAAAGATATATAAATTTTCATTTTAGACCACTCTAGTAGTAACTGCTATGTATCACATACTTTTATTGAGAGATAAGAAAGTTGAGAAATCCTGTAGCATAACCCCTTAACGGTATTGTTAAAATTAGCCTGTCAATTATGAGAATATGAAGAAAATGCTATCATTGGTATCCATACATATGTTGCACATTTGAATACACTTGAATATATAAAAACTGTTTGTAAATAAGGTCATCTTTTGTTTACCATCTAGTCATGTGTTGCAGAGTCTTGCAAGGCGAGCAAAGAATAGTAACACTGCAACCTACAAGGCATGCCGTAAGAGGCGACTGAGGTAGGGGCCTAGGAAAGCTACCCTAATAAATAAAAAGCAGTGCAGAAATCCGATGCGCTGGCCTACTTGTAGGTGCATAACTGGCACAATGTACAATTGCTCTTAGGCTCAGATCACATACAAATCACAAATGGTGGTTTAACTAGTGGTCGATATGGAGCATTCAAAGAAGTTTACCCTCTTTGTGAATGTAGCATGCCTTCAATGTCACTTTTTCAAAAATGTTTAGCATAATTCTTTGCTGTATTTTCTCACCAGTGAATCTAAATTTATATATGAGACATTCTACAGACTGAAAGGATCAAAAGAATGCCTCACCATCCACTGCATGAAAAATGGCGGCTAGAACAAAGAACAGACTAAAGCGCACAAGTCTAAACCACAAAGCAAAAGAAATAGGAAAGTCATACTTGGAACTACTAAATCATAATTCTATACCTGAAGAATTGCTTTTTGATCACTGGGAACCAGACTCAGTAGCACTAAACTTCTCAACCTCCATCCCTAAATTATTAAGCAAAGATGCGAGCTAATCTAGTGAAAAGCAATTACAATGGAACATCTCCATTACATGTTTCCAGAAGACAGCTGGATAAGAATTACACAGATGGATCGGCAATGGAGGCAACCATGAATGGTGGAGCAGGAGTGTACATTAGGCACCCAGATGCTACCACTGTGTCTCTAGCGGCTCCTACTCGAAGAATATGTTCCAACTACAAAGCAGAACTCTTAGCCCTTATGATGGCAGCACAGCACATGAATAAGCTGCAAGCACCTGCAGGCAAGATGGTATTTCTTACAGACTCACTGTCAGCTATACAAGCCCTGGAGGCTAAATCCACTGACAGCACAGTACAAAACTACAAAGAGAACTTGCTCAGCTTTCAGAAAAGGCAGAAATTCACTTGCAGTGGATTCCATCTCTCTGTGGCATTGCAGGCAATGAGAGTGCTGATGTCTTAGCTAAGGAGGGCAGTGCCAAAGAGCAAATTTACCAACCCTTGTCTTTTCAAGAGGTCAAAACCCTCATACAGAGAAAATCTGCAGTAGACTGGAAGACAAACACTGGATATGATTATGGAAAAGACTCCTCAAAGACCTAAGCAGAACAGACCAGGTCATTATATTTCGACTACGCACCGGACACTGCAGACTCAACAAACACTTATACAAACTAGGAATAAGTCAAACAGCTCTCTGCCAGTGTCAGCAGGCAGAACAGACACCAGAGCATATCCTGCAAGACTGTCCTCTTCTGTGTGAGCTGAGAAGCAACATGTGGCCACACCCAGTCGACCTGAAAACTAAGCTTTGGGGAAACCTGACAGACCTGAAGCTGTCTGCCCAGTTTGTGGTCCACAGTAAATTAAGCGCATGACCAGAGATCGCTGAAGAAGAAGAAATATATGAGACTATTGTGTAAGTTAAGCTTGATACAAAGCAATGTAAGAAATGTTTTGATATGTCTGAAGTGGACTTATTTGTTCTCATTTCAGAAATGATGGAGAGAAACGCACAATTTGGCTGTATGAATCAGTTGGCCTTGGCTTGATATGTTTCATAGTCTACCTTTTCCATCACATGCCCTACCTTCTTATTCTGCTCACATCCATCACATTTGTGTATACCCAGCTTCTTGTTCGAGCAGGTTTCACAAACATTTTGGCAGATCTACAAGCTCATTGGGAGAATCATCTTCAGCATGAAGAGAGCATGAAACAGATTGAACATCAGAAACAATTGCAGCAGCAGCAAATGACCAGCTTCCCAGCTGCGGATATTAACAATTTGAGTGGACAGAAAATAGAACAGAGTTATGGAATGACCTTTCCGTTCCTAATTAAACAGAACAATTTGCAGTATCCGCCTAATGCAACTGTGGTTCCTGGACAAGAAACACCTACATATTCTCTGAACACAAACACTGTCACATACAGAGATGGAGGAGTCAAACATGGTCGAGGAATAGTTCCGACATACGCAAGAAGCTGGAATAGTGCAGCTGGTGCACATTATCCTAATATAAATAGCCATCATCCCGTTTCGATGTTGAATAGTGCACCCCATGATAATGGTGTCACATCTTTACAAAGCATAAACTCAAATAACTGTCGATCCTTCTGGTCAAATCAGAACTTACCACGGCGGTCACTTCATCCTAACACTGGGACCAAATTCCTCTCAAAACCTCTTCCGTCACGTTCTATCAAATCAAAGGTAATGAATATCATTGGGCTTGGTCCATCCCCTGTAAGACCTGTAGGATTAGTTAATTATGGAGAAAACGTGTGCTTCATGAATTCTATTATCCAGTGTCTAGCTCGTGTCCCATTTTTAGGAGAACTTGACAGCAATAGCAGCCAAGGAATTAGAATGTAGTGTATTCGAATCTCAGCTCTTATCCTCCTTGGCTGAGCTGCTGGACAACTTGACACTTCCCCCTGAGGAATCTCATCAGTCTGTAATATCTGTCTCTAAATTTCGCAAGGCATGTTCTAATTTACAGCCTCAACTTGTGACGCCCCCAGGACAGCACATGACACAGCAGGATGCCGCAGAATTTCTCATGTGGCTCTTGGCAACTTTACATGACATTCTTAACAAGAACAGAAGAGCTCTTGAGTCTGGTAAGGAAGCAGTTGCAACAAAACACTCCTCTAAGTGATGCTATGTGAGGATCATTGAATCAAATTGAGTGTATTGATCAAACAGTTGTGTTCTTTACTTTTGTGTTAAGGTAACATCTCTATTTCAACGTTGTTCATTGATGAGCTTTTCATGGCTGATGTTTCTTGTTTCATTGTTTTCGTAGTAAGAAAAACTAGGCGCCTGTGTGTTGCCGGGGTCTGCAAGGGAAGCAAAGAATAGTACCACTGCGACCTACAAGGCATGTTGTAAGAGGCGACTGATGTAGGACCTAGGAAAACTACCTAGTAAATAAAAAGCATCGCAGAAATCGGATGTGCTGGCCTACTTGTAGGCGCATAACTGCCACAGCTTACAATGCTCTTAGGCTCAGATCACATACAAATCACAAAGAGTGGTTAACAAGTGGTCAATATGGAGCATTCAAGAAGAAGAACTATAACCGTATGTAAAGTGACATTATATTATACTGACCACCAGAAGTGTTATCATAACATTTAACATTGATAAAATAACTTGTGCAGTGAACACATTATACTATTCTAGTGTATGTGGTGGGGAGGCTAATGGTTAAACATGGTAGGGTTTCCTGACTGAAACATTCAGTGTTGACCTCCCGATGAGGTCAAACATTTTTTCTGTTAGGAGAAGATAAAACCAATTACCAGTATGTGTGTGGCGACAGCCTCAGGCAAGCGGTCTGTCTTAACCCCTCTGCCTTATAGTCCACTAGTGTACTCTCAGAAAATGAGAAAGCGCTGTAAATGTTTTGATTGATAGAACCATCATCATTGCACTTCAGTGAGTAACCATGTGTGCTCCGATCTCTTCTTACATAGGAAGATCTCAGCAGCAGTGCACAAACTCTGTAGCACCTGATAATGGTTCTCGATGTAATTTAGAAGGTGGTAAATACTTTGTAGGAATTTCTTTTTTTAATCTCTCCAATTAATCTTTTAAATGAATTCATAAGAAATGTTTTAAAACACTGTTAAAATGAAGCATAATGATGAATATTTAGTAAACATTACCTATCTATGAAGAAAAAGAAAGTCAAATGGTATGGAAACAACACCAATGCAACAATTACATTTTATCATGGACATATACCTTGGAAGTATCATAACACCAGATGGTGGTGTCATAATAAAATCAGAACTGTTTTTGTCAATCTAAACATTTGGGGCTCTCTGTGGCGTTAAGGTTATGTGCTTGCCTCTCTACAAAATGTACTTGGTTCACTCCTCGTGGAGCGATCTGGATATATTTTTCTAGAGATCCTTGATCTCAGTGTAGGTGAGATTGAGTTCCTAGTCTTATTGGAGACGGCAATAAAAAGTAGGTCCATTGTTCAAGTTGATCACGTAAAAGAACCCTTGGCAGTTCCAAATCGGCAAGAGCAGACTGGAAAGCCGCTGTCTTAGAAAAATTCATTAGAAAGATTAACAATAAAATTCCTACAAAATATTTTCACTATCTTCAAAATTACATTGTGGACCCTCGCTGGTGCTACAGAGCTCATGCACCGCCACTGAGATGTTCCTGTGTAAGAATAAGATCGGAGCACACATGGTTACTCACCGAAGTGCATTGATGATGGTCTTGCTAATCAATAAACATTTGAAGATCTGTCAAGTAGAACAGCAGAACTAAAATAAGGATATATAAGAGTTGGGTACTCAGTACTTTGTATGTTGGAAATGTGACAGAAAAGGTAATATTCTGATTATCAGTATTTAATACATGTCTGAGAGAAAATTATCAGAATATTTTGGTCAAATCTTCTTCTTTGCGTTCGATTTCAGATGCTTCTAAACCATGAGATGGGTTGCCTCTATGAAGCTGCATGTCAGTTGGAGTTCCTGGAGAGTTCCCCATAGCTTTCTCTCTAGGCTAGGCCAAATAAAACAAGTAACCAAGAACTACACACAATGCAGACAGTAATAAAAGGCAGACACTGAAGATGGATAGGTCAAGTACTCAGCTGGGATACATAAACCATATAAAAAACTGCCATACATTGGGTTCTGATAGGACACAGGGAAAGAGAAACAGATTAAAGATAACCTGATAGAGAAAAATTGAGACATAGATGCACACTGTGGGTTAGACTTGAACACCCTGAGAAGAATTGTGACGAACAGAGCAGGATGAAGAACTTCTGTTGGTGCTCTACAAGACACTGCAAGACGACACCGTCACTAACTTCTTTGTCGGCCCACAGTTAAGGAAAGAAGAAATATAAGTGAATGTACTCATGACATCAACATTCTTCCATTTGTTAACATGACAGCAAATGACACTGATATTGTTGCATGTGACAGTGACATCAACATTTCATTTGACATTATTTTCATTCTGAAATTATTGTATTTAGTAGCACTGTTGATTGTGTAATCATTTTGAATATTATTGTTTACTTTGAAGATGCAACAAATGAAGATATGTTTTCAAGTCCTCGACTGGCAGGCCTGAAACTGATTTATGGTGATCTGACTGCCAGCCGTGTCCATGAGCTCAAGGATCAATGCAAGAAAGATGTGAGTTGGGTTTCTATGCTTGTTCATTCTTTTTATATGCATTTTCTATTAATTTCTATTGAGTACTGGGACAACCCACATGATTCTAATTTCATTTAAAAAAAATAATTTTAGTCTTAGTAATCTGTCGTTACGCAGTCAAAGTGGCAACCTTACTAAAATGGGGAAAATTGATCCCCATAGCTAGGACTATGGCCAACTTCCACAATGTTATCATTACTATTTGAGGTGAATGTAGTGATTGAGGTAATACGAAAGATGAACTCGCAGTTAAACAACTGATAGTAGATAATGTTAAATGAAGATGATGTTGTAGATACCGATCTCTTGTTGGATGATATAACACCCTGTGGTGCCGGGCCCACAAGGGAAACAAAGAATATTACCACTGAGACCTACAAGGCATGTCATAAGAGGCGACTGAGATAGGGCCTAAGGAGGCTACCATAGTGAATAAAAAGTGTAGCAAAAATCGGATGTGCTAACCTACTAGTTGGCGCATAAATGGCACAATGTGCAGTCACCCTTGGGCTCAGATCACACAGTGGTTAACAGGTGGTCTGTATATAGCGTTCGAAGAAGAAGATGATACAATTGTTTTAATTTATCATATAGTTGGATGACAAGATAATCATTGTAAGTGATTATAGTTTAATGACATGTTTTCAATTATGTTAATCATAATTTTTCATTGATCTTGTCATCAGATTGCAGCCGCTAATGGTCTGGAGAATGAATCGTACGCTGAAGCTATTCAAAGACTGTCCGACTTGGAATGGCTGATCTACAAGCAAGCTAATGATACACTGATTGATAGTTTGTTTACAGGGCAACTTGTAGAAGCATACTATGGTGTGAACCACGGCAGCATTTCTGTCAACCTACAAACTTTTAATGTCCTCCCTGTACCAATTGGAGATGCTGTGAATTTCTCTGGTCTGGTCATGTTAGATGACTGTTTTAGCAGGTTTTGTAATATTGAGAACCTTAATGAAGTCTCAGCCAATGGTCCAGACAAAGTAGGTTTTAATAGTGATCAGCAGCAACCAACAAGACACATGTCTCAAGTTCCAAGACACGCAAATGTCAGACATGTAGGTGCTGCCCCTTTCACACAGCACAACTTCAAATTAGCTCAAGAATCTGGCATGAATTACCTACCATCTCCGATTCATCCGTCCGCAATCCCTTTCCAAGCAGTTTCCTCCAGCACCTCAGGCCCCTTCATATCTCACACATATCCAATATCACCTCCACCACAGTCTTTCATTAGAGACAACATTGCTAATGATAGTGGCTTCCTTGATAATACATTCAGGACTTCTACTCCAGTTGCGAGAGACAGTGTAGCCTCACAAAGACAGGGAAAGATTCAGCGACGTTGTTTGCTGCGCCAACTACCAGAGTGTTTGATTATTCAGTTGATGAGGTTTAAATATGATCCTGTTGCGGGGGCAGCTACGAAAGTTACCACATCTGTGAGTATACGCCTACGAGACTTCAATTTACGAGATGTCATCTATGATACTGTCATGCAGCGAAGTGATATGACTGCTCCAAATGCCGGCTATGTCTATGAACTTTATGGACTGTGTCTTCATTTGGGGGCTGATATTACATCACATGGACATTACGTGAGCTACTGTCTAGAGAGGGGTAGATGGTATCGCATGGATGATCAGAATGTTCATGAGGTCAACATGGAATATCAGTTAAATAGTGAAGAAATACGACAGAATGCATACATTTTGTTTTATAGACGAATAACAACTTGTGCTTAGAACAGATGACTGACAATTTTGTGTTCATGACTATCAAAGTGACCAGAATTTTGTGCTCTAAAATGGCAGCTTGTTTTAAATATATTTCTTGCTTTCATTCAGGCATAATTTTGTCAAACCATTTTGTACATTTTAAAGTGTTATTTGAGTGTGATTTGTTGAGAATATTTCAATATTGCACAAGCAGTTGGTTAATACTATAGGTCCTTTGTATAGTTTGTATGTATATGATATCTAATTAATATGAGAAATGTTGTGGTGGTTGGTGATGTTACGGTTGTGCTTGATGTCAGCAAATATGAGTAAGCATTAAAAGAAACACTTGGGAGATGCTAGTGGAATATCAGATCTGACAAAATACTAAGATGTCAATGTAAGAAACTAGTGAAATATCAGATCTTACTTCAAAAACAAGGTGTTACAGAAAAGTTCTTAGAACATCCTGGACAAAGAAGAGGAGAAATAAGACCTAAATATTGAGAAGCATTGGCTCATAAGTAACATCATGTCCCAGAAGATGAAATATTTTGGTCACACTGGTTTGGAAAGAACTGTAATAGAAGGCAAAACACGTAATCACAAAGTACTGTAGTTTTACAAAAACAATGACAAAATACAGCAACGTTTCGACCAACAAGGCCTTTATCAAGCAACGAACAACAGGAGTGACAAATTTAAAAAACAAATGGACGACCAAAAACAAACGTTTCTAACGAAAAACTGGGAATAAACACGAATAACGAAATAAATGTAACACAAAAACACACATAAAAACTAGAAATAGAACGGAAGAGAAACAATGAAAATCTAGTAAATATATAAAATATATAACTTGAATATATGCAACATATACCCATATAGATTACAAGGCATGGGAAGAGAAAGTACTAAGAAGCATAGGAATGTAATACGTTGAGCCTTTAGCATTACTGATATGCCTGAAGCTGATTTATCACGCTTCATTAATTTCATTAATGTTTTCAACCCTTCTATTCGTTTTACTTCTCACATCTCCACTACTTGTGTCAACTTTCTTGACATTACTATCTCCATACGCCTATCCACTATCACTACATCAGTATATTACAAGCCTACTGATGCACATAGTTTTCCCCTTTATACTTCTTCCCATCCCAGGGCTTGTCGTGATTCTTTGCCATTCTCGCAGTTCTTGCGCCTTTGTAGCGAGGACGATGATTTTCTTGAGAGAGCTCGTGAGATGCTCGATTTCTTTCACGGGCGCCTATACCCGGAGAGGGTGCTTGTCTGGGCTATGCATCGAGTTCAGAAAATCACTCGCCATCACTAGCCAGCATAGGACCACTAACTGACAGAGTAAAACTTATTTGAACTTTCCACCCCCATAGTTCACTGGTGAAAAATGTTTTATTCTGTCATTTGTCTATCCTTAAGTCAGATTCTGAGACCCGTTCTGTCTTCCCCTACTATCCTTTGGTGGCTTACAGACGGGACAGAAGTCTTAAGAATATGTTGGTACACAGTCCCTTAAGTCCAATATCCAGACTCATTTTGGCACTGTTCAGTGTGGCAGTCGGCGTTGCAACATGTGTGCTTATGTGATACAGACGCGTACTGTATGTTTTCCTTTAGCCACGTTTCTTATTGACGATGGTTTCACATGCGAGTCCCGTAATGTTATAGTAAAGTAAAGTAAAGGAACCCTTTCATACCTCGTGGTATATAGGGCAATACAGTGTTAGGCCTGTATTTTTCATTGACCGCGGCACACGATGGGTGATGTGGTCAGCATCACGCCGCTACTTCCCAGTGCATGTCTGGTACCCAGTTGAGGCTGGGTCGACCTGAGAGCCGCGCGTCGGGAAAAATCCACGCACACTGCTGGAGTTGAACCCAGACCACCAGCCTTGAGAAGTGAGTTCACTAACAACCAGCTCGCGCCTCCCGTATTCTTATCTATGCTATTATCTGTAAGCGTGTAACAGGCTTATATCAGCAGACAGGCAAAGTCTCAGTGACCGATTCGCCCAACACTTGCGCGACACACGCCAATGCTCTATGACCCCTGTAGCCACCCATTTCAATGATACTGGCCATTTAGAAGCTCCGATGTCAGGTCAAGCCATCCGATCGTGTTCCTGGATGATCTGAGTCGATTTGCTCTGGAGAATCGGTTATTTCTTTGTATGGTACCTTCACCACGTGGCTCAAGATACATTCCTATGTCTTAGTACTTTCTCTTCCCATGCCTTGTAATCTATATGGTATATGTTGCATGTATTCAAGTTCATTGTTTCTCTTCGTCTATTTCTAGTTTTTATGTGTGTTTTTGTGTTACATTTATTTCTTATTACGTGTTTATTCCCAGTTTTTCGTTTTATTTCAGATTTTCATTAGAAATGTTTGTTTTGGTCAGTCCATTTGTTTTTTAAATTTGTCACTCCTGTTGTTCGTTTGCTTGATAAAGGCCTTGTTGTCAAATGTTGCTGTATTTTGTCATTGTTTTGTAATTTGTAAAACTACAGTACTTTGTGATTACGTGTTTTGCAATCAAATAGTTTTACTGCAGTCTCATCTATTTTGTGAGTAATAGAAGGCAGGGACAACAAGACGAAGGTGAGCAGGGCATCTAAGAAACCTTGTACATGATGCTGGAGGAGGCAGGAGAACTTGCTAGAGACAGTTTCAGGCGGCTGTGATGAAAGTGATATTCCACAAGGACTTCTACTTGACACTCACAAACTGCTAAAATATCAATGTAGAAACTAGAGAAATATCAGATCTGACAAACTGTTAAAATATCAATGCGAGAAACTAGAGAAATATCAGATCTGACAAACTGTTAAAATATCAATGTGAGAAACTAGAGAAATATCAGATCTGACAAACAGAGCTAGCACGCACGCTAGCAAAGTCATAGTGGGCCCCATCGAGGGGCAGGCCGGCACGGCAAGAGGGTGTGTCCCACCCACATGAGTAGAACTGGAAAGCCCAGCAGAGGCAAAACCAGTGCAAGTGCAGCAAGCAGGGTGTGCGTCCCACCCAAATGTACAGAACAATTGGAAATCCCAGCAGAGGTACAGCCAGTGCGCGTTTCGCGACGCAGGGAACTACTGCTGCCTTGTAGTTTTGATTGGGGACAATCAAAGGCTGACGGAGCAAACCGCAAACAAACCTGAACAGGCGGCAAACCAAGGTGTTCATTAAAACGACCGGTTTTGCTGGGCAGATGGCGTTCATAAGCTCGGAAGGGCAGGCCGTCTAAGGGTCGCTGCCCTGAAAGAAATAGCAACCCACTGCCATGTGGGTTACGACTGAAGACAATCAAAGGCTAGCGGAGAGCGAACCGCACACAATAGCTGGCTGAAATTGAACACCCCACCAAAGGATAAGCAACTGTGCTCAAATATGTGCTGAAGGTTGGTGCGCGTACATTACGTTCTGATGTTTGGCTGTTTATATATCACAATAGAATGATAAAAACTAGCCTAGAACGATCGAGGAAGAAGAAGATCTGACAAACTAGAGAAATATCAGATCTGACAAACTGCTAAAATATCAATGTGAAAAACTAAAGCAGGTGTGGATATTTTTAATTTTTTGCCACTAAATGTAGCATCACACAATTGCTTGCAGTACTGGAAAATATGTCACATATTATACAAAACACATTAAGATCCAACAACTATCTGTTACTTAATATAAAGACCTTTTATTTAAATGTTGGGGTATCTTCTTCTACAATCAGTTTCCTACACTTAGAGGTTTTTGCAGCTGCCCCACAATTTCTCTTTCAGATTAGTCTCACATGGACATGTTTGAGACCTCAAATCATTGACGAGCGTGCGTGCTCGAAGGATGTGTTCAGGAGTCTAGGGGGCCCTCTTGACATGTGCATTAGTCAGTTTGGGCAGCTTTAAGTTTATGGAGAAAACGATGTTGGACACATCATTTGAAACAATATGGTTGATGTCATAGAATGTACTAGAAGTTAAAGATCACACATTTGTTAACTTACATGCTGCCGTAACCAGAAAACATTTATGAGTTTACTTAACCAATATATTTTGTGTATTTATTTATTTATATTTTCATGTGTTTGTCCATTCTTCAAGTTGCCTGTTTGTGTTGTTGTATTTGATCTGCTCCTCTTGTTCTGTAGTGTTTCAATATTGATCATAATTTTGATTTTTGGAAATTTATATTATTGTGGGGGAGTATATTAGTATGGTGAAGTTTATAAATGATTTGGTATAATGGAATAATATTAACCAAGCATTGCAGATTGATGTTATACTAGCAAATAAGACTGAAAGAGGAAGAATTAAAAAAAACACTAGGGCCATCCCAAAGCAATATTAGACTGATCATAAATCAGTGGTACTTTGATTCCACAAACCAAATAGAAAACAAGACAGGAGTACAACTCAACAAATTGAAATAATAGATATTGAAAAACTAAATAATAATGAAACCATTTGATGAGAGATTAGTTACAACAGCCTTCAACACTTTAGAGGTAGTAAACAACATAGACAAAGAATGGCAAATATTCAAAACATATATCCTGGATAATGTGAGTCATGGACAATAAACAAACAGATTAAAAAAATCTCTGAGGGCCACCAAGATGTGGTTTTACAGAAGAATATTGAGAATCCCATGGACTTCTAAAATTTCTAATGTGGAGATGTTGAATGAGGTCAAGACACAGAGAAAACTCAATATAAGAAAGAGGCAGTCATAATAGTTCGCCATGTGATGAGAAAGGAAGGTTTAGAACACATTGTAACAACCGGTAAAGTCTAGGGGAGAGAAGGCAGAGAGAGAAAAGTTTTGGATATTCTGACTTCATGGCATGGAAAGGCTCAACATCTGAGATAACAGCAAACACCAAAATCAGATTTGAAGTGATCCATGATCGCATACGCCTGTGGGCACCTGATAATGATCCTGGATATAGTGAAAGAAATCTGCAGACATAAACAGTTAAGTAAGCACAGAAAACACACAGCATGGTTGAATGAAGCAGTTAAAAGGACTATCATCATCATCAGGTGCCGGCTGGCGTAAGTGATCATGAATCTCCACAAATTCTGTCGTTGGTGTTTGTTATCAACTCAGATGTTGATGCTCTACAGTGCCATGAAGTCAGGCTATCCAACATTTTCTCTCTGTCTTCCTCAGTCTCATCTACCCTCGATTTTACCGGTTGTCACAGTGTGTTCTAACAAAAGGACTATACAAGAAAATAATAAAATTTTTCACAAGTGGCATGAGTCAAAATTAGATGAAGACTAGATTCAATACAGAACAGTAAGAATGAATAGTAAAAAAATTAAGTAAAATCACAGAAATCAGGACCATGTGCAAATTATAGAGAACATTTAGTGGAATTATGTACTAAAACACCAAAGCTTTACAAAAGCATCAAGGTAATGAGGCTAAAATAATTCAATACAGTCACCATAGTAAAGAATAAGAACCACTTGCCAAGCTATTAAAAACAGATTGAAAGAATATTTCTCCAAACTGTTAAACTTCGAAACACACAAGGTGCAATAACATTCAAAATGCGACATGGAAAATACCAGGAATTGAACATTTTAGAATCGGAAGTCGAAACAGCCCTAAAACAAAGCAGAAGAATAAAAGCAGCATAAATATATGGTATTACAATAGAAATGTTGCTAGCTGTGTAAAACAACAATAACCTTGCTGACCAGAATTGTTAACATAGTTTGTGGAGACAAGGGAATCTCCAGCCAACTGGCAGAGAGCAATTATAGTCCCTATAAGGAAGACAAAAGAGATTGTAAAACATACAGGGGTTTCTCTCTTTTGAGCCATACAGGAAAGATGTTTGCAAAAGCCTCAGTTACGCAATATACAGTTTGTGTTTAGGAAGGATTTAGATTTGCACAGATGTAATATTTGTACTAAGACTGATCTGCAAACACACAATTGAATACCATCAAAGTAAGAAGTTTATATTTATAGA
The DNA here is from genome assembly GCA_020796225.1 of Arion vulgaris. Taxonomy (NCBI): domain Eukaryota; kingdom Metazoa; phylum Mollusca; class Gastropoda; order Stylommatophora; family Arionidae; genus Arion; species Arion vulgaris. The sequence continues at coordinate 48,268,729 of CM036765.1, read as the reverse complement.
CCAAGGCATTCGATAAGAGTAAACACGTGCAAATTATGGAAGATCCTCTAGTAATATGGAGTCCAAGGACTACTATTAGGTAACATCATGGCATTATATCAAGATAGCCAGAGCACAGTAAGAACAACAGAAGGAATAGTTGTCCACTATGTCAGGCAAGACTGTCCTCTCATTACTTTTTTAAAATAACTCAAAAGAGTCAAATTCAGATAATGATGAAATAAATCGCATATGATCAATGCCAGACACACCAAAACGAACAATACCTACAACATATTGACACCTTGAACCAAAACTATAAATCATGTCATTAAACTCAATAACACTAAAACCGAAATAATGAATATAGGCTAGGAAGACAATAAACTAAACATCCATGTTAACGGCACTACAATCAACTAAGGGCAAGAATTCAAATACTTATGAAGCATATTCACTGAAGACGAGATAGAGGCTAGAGTGCAAATGTAACCTACCAGCTAACCCCATTGTTAAAACATCTCACTGACAGCTACACAATATATGATCAATAGCATTTTCATGCCTACTCTGTGTTACCAAAGCCAAACGGGGACAATGAACAAAGCACAGTCGCAAAAATAACTTCATCAAATAACTAAATGCGATGCCTACGAAAAGTTACCAATCATACCAGAAAAGACAGTCATCAGCATAAGAAAGTTGGAACAGAACCTGGCTTAAATTACATTGAGAAACATAATGAAGTGGTTCAGCCACTTAAAAAGAAAGCAACGAAACTCCACTGTATCAATTATTTATATGAAGTCTTATCACCATAGCATTCCGGAAATGTCCATAGGTTCTTGGCAGTGCCGGATTAGGCTAGCGCGGGGCCCGTAGCAAATTTTAGCGCAGGGCCCTAGGTTTTGTATGATAATAAAATAAAACACAACTTTACAAACAAACTTGTCTCGATTTAATGTGAGCAAATTTAGAGATAGCACTAGACAAATCAATTTCTCTAAGTAAATTACATTCAATGTTCATTAAGGTGAGATTATTTAGACGATCTTGTCCCGTCATGTTTCTTAACTCACTTTTTAAACACTTTAATGTTGAAAAAGAACGTTCTCCGCTGTAGTTAGTAATCATTAAAGACAAATAAATTCGTAAGACTATTTCTACATTTGGGAAACACGACTCTAATGAATTTTCCATTATAAGTTTATAAAATTGCAGTTCTAGAGCCTCATGCTTTTCGTTGCTAATAGCAGCAGCTACATTAATTTTAAGAATTTCAGTGAACTGCATAAGTTCGTCGCCTAGGCTTTCTTCCAAATCCTCTTGGTAAGAGCCGACAATATTTGGAGTTCTTTTCAAGATCTCTTCTGCTGTAATAGATTTTAACTGCCGGAGTATTCCAAATACACAAGTCACTCTATGGTACAGCCTAAATCAATAACTTTGCAAACAAAACAGAACAGTTGTCCTTTAGTTTCTGTATAACACACCCAATCTCTCACGTGAGTTTTGTTTGTTGGTGTATGTGTGTATGTGAAAACGACTTTCGACAAGATCGTGGATTGTTTTCTTTATCGTATGTTTTTTTTTTAAGACATGAAATCACTGTTCATATGTTGCACTTCGTTACTTTTTTTCACAATCCAATAATCTCGATTGAAGTTGTTTGGCCATTCACCAATATCGTTTGAGTACATTTTACTTTCGTTGTGTTTTTGGCTTGTAGAAGATGTTGCTACATTAGAAGCATGTGCTGTGCTTTCTGCCTCTCTTTGGCTTGAAGATAATATGGCTAAATTGGGAGGACTTGCTGTACATTCGATTTCAGTTTGTCTTGTGAAAAATGTGGCTAAATCGTGAAGAGTTGCTGATCTTAATGGTAATATTGGTAATGATGATTCTTCTATAGCACTGCCTTCATCTACTAAACAGTGGGACACGACTTCTGTATTTTCTGCTTCGATTTCGTTGGATTCAGCACCATCCCACACGACATATAAAAATTCAGACAGCTTGCGTGTTTTTTATATAACATCTGGTTATTTTCCCCATTTTCATCTGTCACATAGGCGCGGGGCCCCTAGAAGCGCGGGGCCTGTAGCATTTGCTACTTCTGCTACTAGGCTAATCCAGCGCTGGTTCTTGGCCTCAATAAGTTTAGCAGCGTCCAGCGAAAATACTAAAACGCTAATACCAAATGCTAGAACGGGTGAGATATTTCAAATATCTCGGAAGTATCTTCACATCTGACAGTAGACTGGACATAGAGATCGAAACTAGAATCTGGCAAGTAAACAACGTTACATACCAACTTACCCAGCGCCGGATTAGCCTAGTAGCAGAAGTAGCAAATGCTACGGGCCCGCGCTTCTAGGGGGCCCGCGCCTATGTGACAGATGAAAATGGAAAAAATAAGCAGATGTTATATAAAAAACACACAAGCTGTCTGAATATTTAAATGTCGTGTGTGATGGTGCTGAATCCAAAGAAATTAAAGCAGAAAATACAGAAGACGTGTCCCACTGTGTATTAGATGAAAGCAGTGCTATAGAAGAATCATCATTACCAATATTACCATTAAAATTAGCAACTCTTCACGATTTAGCCACATTTTTCACAAGACAAACTGAAATCGAATGTACAGCAAGTCCTCCCAATTTAGCCATATCATCTTCAAGCCAAAGAGAGGCAGAAAGCACAGCACATGCTTCTAATGTAGCAACATAATCTACAAGCCAAAAACACAACGAAAGTAAAATGTACTCAAACGATATTGGTGAATGGACAAACAACTTCATTAAAGATTATTGGATTGTGAAAGAAAGTAGCGAAGTGCAACATATGAACAGTGATTTCATGTCTTAAACCCCCAAAAAAACCCAACAACATATGATAAAGAAAACAATCCACGATTTTGTCGAAAGTCGTTTTTCACATACACGCATACACCAACAAACAAAAATCACGTGAGAGATTGGTTGTGTTATACAGAAACTAAAGGACAACTGTTCTGTTTTGTTTGCAAAGTTATTGATTTAGGCTGTACCATAGAGTGACTGGTGTATTTGGAATACTCCGGCAGTTAAAATCTATTACAGCAAAAGAGATCTTGAAAAGAACTCCAAATATTGTCAGCTCTTACCAAGAGGATTTGGAAGAAAGCCTAGGCGACGAACTTATGCAGTTCACTGAACTTTTTAAAACTAATGTAGCTGCTGCTATTAGCAACGAAAAGCATGAGGCTCTTGAACTGCAATTTTATAAACTTATAATGGAAAATTCATTAGAGTCGTGTTTCCCAAATGTAGAAATAGTCTTACGAATTTACTTGTCTTTAATGATTACTAACTGCAGCGGAGAACGTTCTTTTTCAACATTAAAGTGTATAAAAGTGAGTTAAGAAACATGATGGGACTAGATCGTCTAAGTAACCTCATCTTAATGAACATTGAATGTAATTTACTTAGAGAAATTTATTTGTCTAGTGCTATCTCTAAATTTGCTCACAGTAAATCGAGACAAGTTTGTTTGTAAAGTTGTGTTTTATTTTATTATCATACAAAACCTAGGGCCCCGCACTAGACTAATCCTGCACTGATTACTTACCCCAATCTTGAAACACCCAGCAATTCCTGTAGAGACCAAAAGGCAGATTATAAATGCAATTTTCATACCAACACTGGGCTACCAGTGCCAAATTTGGACACTGGCAAAAGAACAAGACGGGAAAATTACCACCTGGGAATGAGATGCTTGAGGAAAACGGTAAATAAAACAAGAAGAGACCATAACAGAAATGAGGAAGTTAGAACAATCAAAACATCTGTTATTAGATTAATTGAAAGACACAAACTAAAATGGTTTGGCCACTTTAAAAGGGTTTTAAATTGGTCACTTAGTAAGAATGAACCCAAATACACCAGTTGCAAGAGTATACAACCTGAAAATGGAATAATCAAGAGGAAAGGGCAAACCAAGGAAAGTGATGGAGTTACAGATATCTTAAAACTTCACAATACCAAGAGACCGAACGTGCACTATCGGAAACCGATCATCAGTAAAACATGCGAGGGCAAAAAGCAGGGAAGGACGAAAGAAAGAAGATGGGACAAAATAATGAAGTTAAAAAAAAATCATATTTTTACTGTGAACGGATTCCAAGAAGGTTGCCAGACACAGTAGTTTGAGATTTTCTTTCCTTTAATCCTATTTATCACTGCAAGTTATATAGTATTAAAACTAAATTACGAATTTTCAATTCAAATGTTGTATCAATCCTAACATATGCCAGCGAGAGTTGGAAAATGACTAAAGATATAGAAAGCAAGTTGAATGCATTTGAAAATAGATGTCTGCGAAAAATAATGAATATAAAATGGAACGAATTCAGGAGAAGTGATGAAATCAGAGACATGTCTGGTCAACCACTAGTGACAACTGTTATAAGAAAGAGAAGATGGAGATATGTTGGGCACACCTTGAGGAGAAATGATCAACGAATATCAAAGCAGACATTGAAGTGGGATGCAAAGGGTTCAAGAAAGAGAGACAAAACATGTAATTACAAAGTACTGTAGTTTTACAAATTACAAAAACAATGACAAAATACAGCAACGTTTCGACCAACAAGGCCTTTATCAAGCAAACGAACAAACAGGAGTGTACTCCTGTTTGTTCGTTTGCTTGATAAAGCCTGTTGTCGAACGTTGCTGCATTTGGTCATTGTTTTTGTAATTTGTAAAACTACAGTACTGTAATCAGTGTTTTGCCAATCAAATAGTTTTACTGCAGTTCCATATATATATACTAAGAAAGAGAGGTCGACCTAAAGAGACCCTGAAACGAACTTTGCTGAGAGAGGCAGGAAATATCGGTCTCAGTTCCATGGAGGAGATTGAGCGAGTTGCCCAGGATAGAGCGGTATGGAGAAATTACTTGCAGGCCCTATGTAACGTACAACGGTACGAGAGGAATTATTATTATTATTATTTATCACAGCGAAGAGATTTCTAGAACGGGCTTTTGTGTGCTCCTCATAAATAGTGTTTGCACCTCCTCTGTTATTTCTTATGTCCACCTTTTTCGTGAATGGCCTTTTGCTTTGTATCCACTGTATCGTAGTAGTATCGCTCTTTCAAGACTGTGAGGCGCAATAACAAGTATTTGGAGACGGCTGATGAAAAGTCGCTATGGATACCAAATTCGACCTTTACTCTTATTTTCATGGAGAGCTATGCTTCCGGTTCAATGGCTGCTTCCAGTTCTATATGTTCCAATACTAGTATTAATAATATTACAATATGTCTTTCAAGTTATTGTCGGAGTTATTGCATAGGCAGCGCATATTTACTCCAATTATAAATGTAAACCTTTTACAAACTAATGGGAAATATTTTTCCAGCGTCAATGAGACACATAGAATTGCTCTCTCAGTAGATGAACGTCAAAGTACTCAAAGACGAGATGAAAATATAGGAGGCAAGTTACGCAAGATGAAGTATTCCTCATCGTCCACTGGTAACCTCTCTCATAATGAAGCGACAAATCAAAACCGCTTAAGTCATATGATGGAATTGTATGAAGATGTAGTTGGTTTAACAGAAGTAAAGTCAGCACAGGAGAAAGTTGTGCATGTAAGTAAATATCAATAAACAAATCCCTGATTATTATTAAGGATGATAATAAATTTAAATGTGTGATGTGATGGATGTGTATTGAATTGTTATTTTGTTGTGTAGGCTAGGGATTTAGTATAATCTCTTCCTCAAACTCTATGATATGCTTAAACAGCTTACATAAAAACACAGCAAATTTGTTATTCTTACATTTTGGCGCTACATGAAACAAACAAATCCACCTTGTAAAATGTAGTTGGTCCAATGGTGAAAGGTCATCATATCATTATCTTATCCAGTATGAGAATATATATTTATTTGTGTGAAAATGAAGGTCATAGACAATCCAGTCATGACTAGAATAAACATATTACACAATTGTAAACTTGTGTAGTTTGTCTACTACTATATATCTAATACGTATAATATATAGCAAGAAGGGCATGTTCAGCTACAGCTCACATTAACTAACCGAAGGAGTAGTTAAAATATAATCAATTGCTGACAAATAGCCAATAATCATAACACAGTTCAAATAGTATGTGTTATGTATTTTAACACACAAATGCACATTTTCACCTCATTTACATACATTACTTATCGTATTTGTAGCAGAGTTATCTGTATAGATATGAATCCAAAGGTCAGCTGGCATTTATATATCTTTTTATAATATACTTTCTTCCTGGGTCTGTCTACGCTCCTTTTTCTCTACCCTTCAATCTATTCTTTGAGTTAATGCAGTGTGTGTCCCCATGGAGGAGTGGTATTGATTATATGGGTTTTAGGTTTTTTTATACTAGTATTAGGCATTCCTGCACAGTTTTCTTTGTGTTGTGCCAAGATTTGACTTTACTTGATTGTTCTCTTTCAATAACTATTCATTACAAATACATAGGGTGATTCAGCAACTTCCTGTATATCTCTGCTTGATGCATTACTTTCGTGTCTCTTCTATCCTCCATTGATTGAAGGCTTAACACGTTTCTAATGTCTCTATAAAGATGAATATCATGATACCAGTGTTTGATGCTTGTGATTTGGTTTTGTGTTGTGCTCATTTTGTTAAAGTATGTTTTGAATGCTGTGGCCCAGGTTGTAATTCCATACTCAAGCGCTGTGCCAAATTGTCCAATAACAGATTTATGACCACTATTTCTGTAGAAACCTGGTTTTGTTGTCACAGCTATCCAGCTATTTATGTGTTTCCTGGATACCAATATCTAGCCAATGTTATTATAAACATTTTCCACAGTCACCTAGGCAGTTGCGCTGACAGCTGGTAATTCCTGTGATAATATTCCTGTGAATTGTTGTCCACTCTATCAGTGTGTTACTTCTTTCATTATTTTCTTCTAGTTTGTCCATATCCTAGTGGGACAGATTAGCGTAATGCAAAAGTGTTCGCCTGTCAACTCAGGCACAAGCGAGTTGTAGGTTTAATCTCACACTTGATGTGTTCCACATGTTAGGAAAGGAATTGGCGCCCCTACACACTAAAGCCTAGAAATGTGTAGTGACTTTATACCCTAAGGTCTGAAAAGGATACAGGAAATTTTATGTTTTTATTTATAGTCCATATCCATCAGTTACATCTTTCACTTTTCCCTTCCGACTTTGGGCCATGACTATTTCAAGCTTATTACCCTCATAAGAACTCAATTAGAAGTATTATATCTTTATTAGAAATCAATTCTCAAACTTGTACCACAATCTTTGCCCATTTCATGCTCATCTCTTCCTAGTCACCGTTGAATGACCATTATGAGTAAACCCATCTGTTCAACAAAACATAGCATCTTTTTGGCAAACAGCTCACATGTGTGTTGCAGGGCTTGCAAGGGGAGCAAAGAATAGTAACACTGCGACCTACAAGGCATGTCATAAGAGACAACTGAAGTAGGGCCTAGGAATCTACCTAGTAAATAAAAAGTGTCGAGAAATCAGATGTGCTTGTCTACTTATAGGTGCATAAATGGTGCAATGTACAATCACTCTTAGGCTCAGATCACAAAGTGTGGTTTAACAAGGGGTTGATATAGAGTGTTTGAAGAAGAAGAAGGCAAACAACTGCCTTTGTGGACCGACTAGGTACTAGATGTACAATCTTCATGGGACATCAGCTATTCCTGACCTGAGAGAATCTAAGGTTGAAAATAAATGTACTTCTAATTCATGCAAATTTCAACACGTCAAAAGCTATATTATGTTTCAAGATTTTTGTTTATTTCTTCAGGCAGAACAACAATTTCTTCAAGTTCAAGAAGACAGACGAGCAATGCAACAAGAACTTGTGTTAGTGCAAGCAGATGTTAGAGCTGTTGGAGCTGAACTGGAAAAAACTAGCAGAACTGACACCCGATATATAGATTTGGTGAAAAAGGAACATGAAGCTCTTCTTATAGAAAAAGAAATGATTAACAAAATAAAAACTTTGGACAAGGCTGAACGAGATTTTTTTGCTCTCCTTAGTGCTGCATTACGAGAAAGTCATGAAAAGGAACGAGCAAGAGCAGAAAAAACAAAATATTGGTCTATTATTGGGTCCATTATTGGGGCAATAATTGGTATTGTTGGTTCAACATTTAATAATTATAAACGGATGAAAGAGCTACGAGCCATTGTTACAGAGTCAGGGGAGAACACTGAAGAGTATAAAACATTGGCAAACAAAATGGTAGAGACCGTCTTTGCTCAGCAGTCAAAAATTGAAGAATTTGTAGGTAGCATCAGCCACTTAGAACATTCTAATAATAAAGAAAAAGTCATACCTATGGATCATCTGTTTGTTAATTACAAAGACTTCAATCAACATACAGAAATGATGCTTGCTGCACTGCAAAGTCAATCAGAAACTGTTCTCAAACATTTAAGTGAACTTCAAGTACAATTTAGTATTAATAAAGCTAATGAAAATAATGAACAAGTTGTGTATGTTGGTCCTGATATGCAGCAAATGTTCTTGAGTACAGAACAGAAACTTCAAACAGAGTTACAGAGAAATAGGTGGGCGACAGCAGCTGCATTTGGAGGACTTCTGACTATATCACTGTGTGTCTTTCTATTGAAAGGATCAATTTGAACTAACTGTTGTTACAGAAGTAGTCAAAATTATAGTTGATGTTTAGTGTAGGCTAAAAAATTGGACTCTAATAACCAAATGTGGGCTCATAAATCTTTCACTAGTTTACTGTATACATGTTCAGAAAGTTGTTATAATTGTACAGCTTGGCATTCTTGTCATACATGCGCCATATTGTTTTGCCTGCTTATTCCTCTCGGCTCCTTGTAGAACATAGGGCCTGAGCAATTGTTCTTCACTTTCCCTGGTATCTGGCCATTTTCTTTATGACTTCCTAGGATAGTCCAGCATCCTACAGTTCCTAAAGTTGAGTCCATCTCCAGGTCAGTTCGGGGGGGTTCCACTCAAGTGTGTCTAGTGACACTTGTCTTCCGCAAGGTATGCCAACCCACTGCCATTTTCTCCTCCTGACCTGGGTTCCAGCCTTGTCTGAACATGGTCTGTGTTTACCACTCTGTCATATCATCTCAGTCTGATAATCTGCCAAAGATATTTGTTGATAAAGGTCTGAATTTTATTTATATTTAACTTGATGACTCGCCATGCCATTTTTGTTTTGCTGTAAATATATTATCGGGTTGAGCAATAACAACACATGCTATCATTGAGGTTTGTTTACACATATTTCTGTCCAAATAGAAGTATGAAAATTTATGATCTTTTTTGAATTGTGCATGAATAATATTTCTTATCTTTTTTGACTTCTGCAGAAACATTTCTATCTTATTGTCTTGCATCACAGTTATTATTGCTTTATAATTTCACTCACGCACTGTCATTTCTGGGAGTCCACTTTTGCATTACAAGCATAAATGTTGACCTGCACGAAGGATTCAAGTAATGGTGGCGAATCTACAACCCTAACCAGACTTCACAAATACCAAGTCAAATGTGGTGTAACTAGACAAGAGCACTATACTGGAAGCCAAAAAAGAATAGTAAACCAACGTAGAACTGGTGTTAGTTGCCACTCGCTGAGAGACATACTGAGGAGATTGGAGCACTTATGGACGAATTGGTACGATGTGCAGTGATGATGATACAACAACTAAACTAAACGTTATTAATGCACTGGTTTCCTAGATTAGTGGTGTTGGTACAGTCCTCAGTAGAAGTGGGATTTTTTTTACTGCAAACAGCTCGGCGCAGCCTAATTTGGATACCAGAAAAAATCTGGGAAGTAATGGTAGCTGGAATGATGTTGACCCATGTATTGATCTAGAAGCTCATGATCCAAACACTGTATTTCTCAATGTTTTGCATGGTATAATTACAGGATTTTAATGTATTTTTTCTACATTTGACTTGTGCAGATTCATTTGCTGTTGTGTCGACTTGTAAAGATTAATTTGCTGTGATTAATTTGCTGTTGTGTCGTTGACTTGTACAGATTAATTTGCTGTCATTGACTTGCTAAAGACATATTTTAATCAACATGCAGAATTTGTTTTACTTTAGTAAACTGCTACACTTTGTATTACAATCTTTTATTTTTGGTATATCAATTTTTTGGGGTCTAAAGGTGAAGTATAGACTTCATTGCAACAGGTTTTCCCATATGGCTCTATCCCTGTCGGCAGAAATGCAGTGTGTTGTACAAAGCACAAACTCCATAGCTCCGGCAACAATCCTAGAGGTCTCGGGGAAAAAAACACATTTCTTCTTCTTGCATTCGCCCGCTATAAATTCAGGCCGTCTGGTATGGCGCCTCTGACTGATTTTTTGCACGAAGGTCTGCTTTCCTTATGTGTCCCCCGCCATACAGGCATGCCTTCTCCAACTTCAGAGGTAATTGCACATGTGACTCAGTCTGGATTCAAACCCTCAACCTTCAGAATGACAGGCAAACTTCTTAACCACTTCGCCATAGAGACACCTAGATTTACTGCTATCTACTATATTATCTGGAGTGAAATTAGTAGAGTGACATGTCTGTAACTGAAGTTAGTAGTGACATGTCTGTAACTGAAGTTATTAGAGTGACATGTCTGTAACTGAAGTTAGTAGAGTGACATGTCTGTAACTGAAGTTAGTAGAGTGACATGTCTGTAACTGAAGTTTGTAGAGTGACATGTCTGTAACTAAAGTTAGTAGAGTGACATGTCTGTAACTGAAGTTAGTAGAGTGGTTACATAAAAGCAAAAACATAGAAACGCTGACACAAGAACATTGCAGGACAATACAGACCAGCAACAAGGAATGAGAGAGGAGACATACTTATTCTGCAAAGAAAACATGATCATTTGCAAAACAATTTTTTTTACAAGAATTTATGAAGCTATAAACATGGAAAATAAACCAGATTTGTCTTTATTATGATGAACATATTTTCTTCTTTGAATGCTCCACATCGACCACTTGTTAGCCACTCTGTGTGATTTGTATGTGATCTGAGCCTATGAACAATTGTACATTGTGCCAGTTTTGCGCCTACAAGTAGGCCAGCACATCCGATTTCTCAGACACTTTTTATTTACTAGGGTAGCTTCCCTAGGCCTTTAGATCAGTCGCTTCTTACGATATGCCTTGTAGGTTGCATTGGTACTGTTCTTTGCTTTCCTTGTGGGCCCTGGCACCACACAGGTGGAACATATTTTAAAATAGCTTAAAGAATACTAAAATATATCCAGAAGCAGATAACAACTGAGATTGCAACCCTAGGGTGATAACCCTGTGGTGATAAAATTAAACTTAGACAGACATACAAAATGTCAGGAGACATGTAAAGACATATTGGTGCTGAAACAACCAGAAGTACAACTGAAATATCTTGTAGACTAAGAATAACTATGATAATTATTTTCATAGAGTGTATGGAACAATACAGAAGAGAATCCAGAAGAGAAAATAGATCAATAAATGGCACAATATAAAAATGAGCATTCAAGCAGAAAATAAGAATTTGTCTGCCAAGGAGCTCAAGAAAAATAAAGTATAGATGACAAGAGATCCTAAGCAAAATATAGTCAAGAACAGACTTCAATAAGAGTTGTTAGACACAGAGACATAAAATGTGCAGAGATGCAATGGAAAAGTAGTTAGAAACAAAGAAATAGAGAAGGTGTCAATAAAACACAAAAACTAAAAAAGATACACAAGGAAATAAAACAAATGGCAAACAAGGAAAATTTTTAAACAGAGAAAGTTGTATCAAAACCATTAGCAGTAAAATTTTATTTGATAAAGCAGAAATCTAGCAATGCTTTTGACAAAGTTTGAGGTAAAAAATTAATCACATACTTGAAAAATGTAAGAAAAATGCTTGCATGGGAAGGTCATCAGACTAATCAGAAATATGTACTAGGAACAAACAGCAACAGTACACATTTTAAAGTTTCAATACATTGACATAAAATGAGGCAGAGATGTATCAAGTCACCTAGTTATTCAACATCTACACAAAGAAAATCTTCATACAGCTCAAAGGACTGCGAGGCCTCAAGATCAATGGAAAAATAATAAATAACCTAAGATATACAGATAACACAGGATTGGTAGCCAAAAATTAGCAGGAACTAGTAGACCAACTAGACAAAACTAGCAAGAAATATGGATTGGACATCCAGCAACCAAATATCAGCCGAGAAAGGTAGAAGTGAAAAATAAATATACAAATACGTGAAGAACTGCTAAAGCAAATGAACAATACCTTATATCTAGGACATATGATTACAGATGATGGCAGATGTGAAATTAGAAAGAGAATAAGAATGACCACAAGTCCATTCAATGACATGAGCAAGTTACTAACATCAAAACAGATAATGTAAATTAAGCTAAAGATGAGAATTATCAAATGATAGCACTAGATATTTGTTTGCTCTATATTGTTGTATGGTTCAGAAACATGGACAATAAACAAGCTTATGGAAGACAGAATTAATATCTTTGAGAATACGCTGTATTTCATTGTAGGAAAGAAGTTTTTGAAAACTAGGAATGAAGCATTACTGCAGGAAATAAAGATTAAACAAAATATTTAGAACACATAAAGATACATGACACATTGATCAAAACATTGGAAGGAAGGTTGAAGAGGGGCAAGCAAGAGAAAGAATAAGTTAAAGTCGAATAGAAAACACCCAAGAGATAGATAAATTATAATTTTTGTCTACAACAAAGGGTATAAGACAGAAGGATTGACTTCATTGTGTCAGGTATTAACCCAAATGGCTTTGTCCCTCTCTGCAGAAATGGCATGCCACCTGCAGAGACTTACACAAACTCCATAGTTCTAGCCACAATCCTAGGGTTCTCTGGAAAAAAATGCTCCAGTGAACAGAGCTATGTGGTCCGGATTCATTCACGGCCCTAAGAGCGCAAAGCAAAGGTTTAGCCACAGAGACCCTCTACTAAGTGCAACATCAAGGCTATAGGGGATGTGTTGGAGACCCCTACTAAGTGCAACATCAAGGCTATAGGGGATGTGTTGGAGACCCCTACTAAGTGCAACATCAAGGCTATAGAGGATGTGTTGGAGACCCCTACTAAGTGCAACATCAAGGCTATAGAGGATGTGTTGGAGACCCCTACTAAGTGCAACATCAAGGCTATAGGGGATGTGTTGGAGACCCCTACTAAGTGCAACATCAAGGCTATAGAGGATGTGTTGGAGACTCCTACTAAGTGCAACATCAAGGCTATAGAGGATGTGTTGGAGACCCCTACTAAGTGCAACATCAAGGCTATAGAGGATGTGTTGGAGACTCCTACTAAGTGCAACATCAAGGCTATAGAGGATGTGTTGGAGACCCCTACTAAGTGCAACATCAAGGCTATAGAGGATGTGTTGGAGACTCCTACTAAGTGCAACATCAAGGCTATAGAGGATGTGTTGGAGACCCCTACTAAGTGCAACATCAAGGCTATAGAGGATGTGTTGGAGACTCCTACTAAGTGCAACATCAAGGCTATAGGGGATGTGTTGGAGATCCCTACTAAGTGCAACATCAAGGCTATAGAGGATGTGTTGGAGACCCCTACTAAGTGCAACATCAAGGCTATAGAGGATGTGTTGGAGACCCCTACTAAGTGCAACATCAAGGCTATAGAGGATGTGTTGGAGACCCCTACTAAGTGCAGCATCAAGGCTATAGAGGATGTGTTGGAGACCCCTACTAAGTGCAACATCAAGGCTATAGGGATGTGTTGAGACCCCTACTAAGTGCAACATCAAGGCTATAGGGATGTTTGGAGACCCTACTAAGTGCAACATCAAGGCTATAGAGGATGTGTTGGAGACCCCTACTAAGTGCAACATCAAGGCTATAGAGGATGTGTTGGAGACCCCTACTAAGTGCAACATCAAGGCTATAGGGGATGTGTTGGAGACCCCTACTAAGTGCAACATCAAGGCTATAGAGGATGTGTTGGAGACTCCTACTAAGTGCAACATCAAGGCTATAGAGGATGTGTTGGAGACCCCTACTAAGTGCAACATCAAGGCTATAGAGGATGTGTTGGAGACTCCTACTAAGTGCAACATCAAGGCTATAGAGGATGTGTTGGAGACCCCTACTAAGTGCAACATCAAGGCTATAGAGGATGTGTTGGAGACTCCTACTAAGTGCAACATCAAGGCTATAGAGGATGTGTTGAGACCCTACTAAGTGCAACATCAAGGCTATAGAGGATGTGTTGGAGACTCCTACTAAGTGCAACATCAAGGCTATAGGGGATGTGTTGGAGATCCCTACTAAGTGCAACATCAAGGCTATAGAGGATGTGTTGGAGACCCCTACTAAGTGCAACATCAAGGCTATAGAGGATGTGTTGGAGACCCCTACTAAGTGCAACATCAAGGCTATAGAGGATGTGTTGGAGACCCCTACTAAGTGCAGCATCAAGGCTATAGAGGATGTGTTGGAGACCCCTACTAAGTGCAACATCAAGGCTATAGAGGATGTGTTGGAGACTCCTACTAAGTGCAACATCAAGGCTATAGAGGATGTGTTGGAGACCCCTACTAAGTGCAACATCAAGGCTATAGGGGATGTGTTGGTCCACTGCAGCCAGCCTTTGATGTAAAGGTGGTACATGAGGATGATGAAAGATGATCATGAAGAATCAAGCATTTTTACTGAGAAAAATGTGCAGAGCAACAAGCAAATACTATAATTAGAAGATACTAGACAATAAGGCATAACAGGACATTATATGTAAACTGGCAAACACTAGCACGGACAGAAAGTTATTAAAAGACACTTAGATCAGTGGATATGGCACATGAAGAAGATAAGTGCTATAATTTATTGATGTAATCAACCATGCTATCTATGTCATACATAGCCAGCAAGTCAATAAGACTAGGAAACAGACGATAAAAAATAGGTCTCATGTTGAAGTCGAGCACTAAAAATAATCATTGGCAGCAGAAAATCAATAAAAGTAGGCTGCAAAGCCAATAATTCATTAGAAAGATTAAAAATCAAATTCCAACAAAATTTTCACCATCTTCAAAATTACATTGGGGACCCTCACCAGTGCTATGAAGTTTGTGCACTGCCGCTGGGATCTTTCTGTGTAAGAAAGAGATTGGAGTATACATGGTTATTCACCAAAGTACAATGAATCAATTCAGCAAACTAGCACTTGTATTCTCTATCTGGCCAGCAATGGCGGAATGCGGGAGGGCCATTCAGAGTCAGAATTGTTTGATTCTGAACACGACTTTGCTAGCGCATTTCCGACATGTTTGGTCGGGTATTTTCCGGTTTCGTTTGCTGAGCTACTGAGTTAGTGCTTGAGCAACGCTGTGAGCTATGACTGTTACATGGAATGCTTTTGCTGTGTCAACCGTGCGTTTGTTGTGTGTATTCAGAAAATGGCGGACAGCGGTTATGACGAACAAGCTCAATCTGCCGTATGCAGTTATATTGTGAGTGCAGAAAGCTGGATTTTGTCATGATTGATGTTCCTTCGACAAGAATTGCAATTCAAGTGATGAACAGTTTTGTGTTGCTACATTAGCGACTGCCATATGCATTTTATGCGGTGCATGTTGTTTTTGTGGCGGTACGCGGCTGTTTTATTCTGGAATTAGTTCACACAGGAAACATTTCACAGTTGTTAGCATTTCGTGATTTTCATTGGCACAGGAACGGAGCAATTATGGGGTGACCCGTTGCAGTGAAATTGGAACGTACTTATGAACTAATTAATTATGAACTAATTCTCTATTAGACACACACAAGTAGCAGGAACAAAATAATGATAAGAGAGACATTCTACGAGGGCGCATTGAAAAGTAATGCCTCCAGTCCATAACTTTGTTAATATACATAATTTACAAATGAAACATACATTTTCAGAAAGCTTGAGATGTCCACTACACAATAGAGTCATTATATTTCGACATAGTCACCTCCACGTTCCACACACACGCCAACGTCGAACTAGTTGTTGCATCCGTCGAAGAAAAAATCTGATGATTCTTCACGAAGCCAGATACGCAATCTGCTGCCATCTTGTCAGAAGCATATCTATTTCCTTCAGATGTTCCTTGAGCTTTGGAACAGGAAAAAGTCCAAATTCCAATTGGCGGTATTTGGTGTGTGAGCTACTGGTAGTCTTGAGACGCTTCTATATGTCATGAATGCTTTTGTTCAACTGGTTTTGTGGACAGAAAGGGCATTGTCATGTTGAAAGCTAAACTGCGTTGTTTAGGAGTGCAGAAGCTGATTTTGCGTAGTTTTTCCTTCACAATTGCAATTCAAGATTGAAAAGGTATTGCCATTGCTTCGCAAGCATTTTGTGTGTTGATTACGTCTGGCAGTCAATGTCATCAAACTTTTCCGCGTGAAGCGACAGTTTTGAATTTTTTAGAGTAGGTGTGATTTTACTGATTCCATAACTGGACCTTGATTTATCAGGTCATGATGCACCATACTCATCGCCAGTGACAATTCACAGAATAAAGTATCGCTCCGTTCATATCACATCAGTGTTCATGACACGCCATGTCATCAGATTATTCTTCGACGGATGCAACAAATATTGAGCGTATGGGGTGTGTGGAACGTGGAGGACATGTCGAAAATACTGACTCTATTGTGTAGTGGAATCTCAAGCTAAAATATGTTCATTTAATTATGATATTAACAAAGTATAGACTGAGCATTACTTCAAGCCTCGAACAAAAGTAAAACTAATGATTCATGAAAATAAACTAGACAAATGTCTCATAGACAAAAATATACACCCTTTGAAATAAAACATACAACAGAAAACATGAGAAAGATAAATAATATATTTAAATAAGGATAAACCAGAAAACTACAAAATACACTAAATATATATATATAAAGAAGAACATAACTATCAAATGCAAGAAAGACTTGACTATTCCTATCGCACTAGTGGACTAGGACCAAGTATTCATTAGGAAAAGTTGAAAACTAGAATGAAGCATCATTGCAAATAAAATGAACAAATATTTAGGACATAAGATACAGACATTGTCAAAAATTGAAGTTGAAAGCGCAAGAAAGACCAACAAGTCAAATGAACAATTAGTCACAGCGAATTAGATGAGCGTCAGGATAGTGAGCTGGCACTAATCGCTCTACCCTACCTCCATGTGGTGACCCTGGAAACATAGAGGATACTGTCCGGCTAAGTGGGTAGGGAACGCTACCCTGGCTTAAGTAGTGATGCAAGAGCAGTTACACTATACGAGATCTACTTGCAATATAGACGAAAAGAATTCCAGAGTGACTGTCTCTGCACATCTCTCCCAGCTGAAAGGAAAAGCGAAATAAATAAGCATAAAGGGATGAGAGGTGCATCCATAGAAGAGACTGGGCGAAACTTGGAGCCATGAGGTGGGGGCCCGAGTTGAACTTCGTGTCCTGACAGACTCGAGGTATAGTGGATGTGAGCATGATGAGAGGCCAGATAAACATGGTGAGCAGGCACCGAGATAGAGCGAACACGCATATGGATGACACACAGGTGGGCCTACCGGTGGGGCAGACATGCACAATGCTGATGGTGGAGCGGCGAAAAGGCGTGAATGAGCGGACCACCTAAGTGGGTGGAAAGCCCAGTAGAGGCTTGAATCCAGTGCAGCCTCGAGGATTGGGTCTCCATCCAAAGAATAATAATCGCGTTTCTCATCACAGAGAACTACTACTGCCTTGTAGTTAGATTGGGGACAATCAAAGGCTAGCGGAGCAAACCGCACACAATGCTGGACGGCAGACAAATCAAATAGTCCACAAAAAGACTGGTAACCTGGGCAGATGACGCTCAACATTCCGGGAGGGAAGGTTGTCTAAGGGTAGCTACCCTAAAAGCAAATAGTAACCTGCTGCCTTGCTGGTCGGCTGGGGACAGCTAAAGGCCGGAGAGCGAACCCAGTAAATGCTGGCGGAAACCGTACACATCGTCGAAGGATAAGCACTCCTATCCGCTACTCGTGGAGCATAGGGACTCAACAGTTGTTTGTCACTTTTCTTTGGCTGTTTTCTCTATGGCTCCCAGCAGGATAGTCTAGCATCCTTCAGTTCCTCTAGAAGACTGTCCCTAGGTCTGTTTAGGACAACCCTTTTATTTCCTTGCGAATTCCATTCAAGTGCTAGCCTAGTGACACTCAGCTATGCCTGATGCATTGACATTTTCGCTTCTTAGCCTGAGTCATCATGGGATCCTGTTCTTATCCTGAGGTCTGTGTTTGCAACTCTGTCATCCCATCTCAGTCTGAGAATACGCAGAAGACATCTGTCGATAAAGGCCTGAATCTTAGTTGTATTTAACTTGGTGACTCGCCATGTTTCTGAGCCATGCAGCATCACAGATTTCACATTTGTGCTGAATATCCTGAGCTTTGTTTTAGTGGAGATGGCAGTAGATTTCTACACTGCGTACAGGAGAGCAAATGCTTGTCGGACTTTCCTAATTCTGGCATCAATGTCTTCACCTGTACCTCCCAAATGGTTGATCTTGCCTCGAAGGTAGACAAATTCACCAACAAAGAAAGATATAGACACAAATATGCCGATATAACCAAAAGATACACCTGTCTTAGGTTGAAAGGTGCGTGCCTCTGCCATATATAGGTTTAATCCCCGACCAAACAATATAGACACAAATTATATATTATCAGTTATACGAGGACCATCATCATAGCACTCCGGACATGTGCATAGGTGCTCAAATCTCCGCCTCAACAAATCCAACATGCCAGTTCAATGTTGATTAATCAATATCTTTGCATATTTAGTATGTTGTTCTTTTCTGGATGTACCAATATCGACACCCATCTCTCTCAATCTGGTCAGCGACTGGGATTCACAACCCTGAAATTTGTCTCTTCGGAAATACTCTGTCACTGCGTGAGATTATATATAATGAGACATACAAAGAAGATACATATAGAAATAAAGCAACACTTTTCTTCTAATGTTGGTCAGTTATCTCATTAACAAATAAATAGACATTGTCTACAATGACATGCATATGTTATCTGGAAACAACAGATTGTTCATATCAGATGCTACAAAATATGTACATACTACTAGCATCATGTGCCACATACTGGACATTTTAAAATGACAGAGGTAGAAGAGAGAATGAAGAATACCATCTTCATAATGATTGCAAGTAGACATTAGTATGTACATGTTGGCTACATCCAGTTAAGCATTTCTTGTGTGTCTTGTTTATGTGAAAGAAGACAGATCCGTCCAGTTGTTTATGTGAAAGAAGACAGATCCGTCCAGTTGTTTATGTGAAAGAAGACAGATCCGTCCAGTTATTTATGTGAAAGAAGACAGATCCGTCCAGTTGTTTATGTGAAAGAAGACAGATCCGTCCAGTTATTTATGTGAAAGAAGACAGATCCGTCCAGTTATTTATGTGAAAGAAGACAGATCCATCCAGTTATTTATGTGAAAGAAGACAGATCCGTCCAGTTGTTTATGTGAAAGAAGACAGATCCGTCCAGTTGTTTATGTGAAAGAAGACAGATCCGTCTAGTTGTTTATGTGAAAGAAGACAGATCCGTCCAGTTGTTTATGTAAAAGAAGACAGATCCGTCCAGTTATTTATGTGAAAGAAGACAGATCCGTCCAGTTATTTACGTGAAAGAAGAAGATCCGTCCAGTTATTTATGTGAAAGAAGACAGATCCGTCCAGTTGTTTATGTGAAAGAAGACAGATCCGTCCAGTTATTTATGTGAAAGAAGACAGATCCATCCAGTTATTTATGTGAAAGAAGACAGATCCGTCCAGTTATTTATGTGAAAGAAGACAGATCCGTCCAGTTATTAAGTGAAAGAAGACAGATCCGTCCAGTTATTTACGTGAAAGAAGACAGATCCGTCCAGTTATTTACGTGAAAGAAGACAGATCCGTCCAGTTATTTATGTGAAAGAAGACAGATTCATCCTGTTGTTTATGTGAAAGAAGACAGATCCGTCCAGTTATTTATCAGATTCTTCTTGTAGCTTGTTCTTTGTAGAATGTCACTCTCATCACAGCTCGTTTGAAAGACTCATTCTCTAGCACTCTCCCGCTTCCTCTATCGTAGTATTCAAGGTTTTCTTAACTGATTGACTCCTATAAGCCACTGGGAGCGCTACTGTGTTTTTGTGATAGATCTATCTTAAAGAAAATTAATTTATCTACAAAATGGTATATTACTCATAAAAATCTGTTAATAATTAGAAACTGCAGCTGAATTTGTACATACACCAGCAATGGGGAAAATAGGACAAATTGAATTCAGCCACAATCCGTTTTTCAATTCAGTAGCTAATCAGTAGGCAGACCAAGA
Organism: Arion vulgaris; assembly: GCA_020796225.1. Taxonomy (NCBI): domain Eukaryota; kingdom Metazoa; phylum Mollusca; class Gastropoda; order Stylommatophora; family Arionidae; genus Arion; species Arion vulgaris. The sequence continues at coordinate 48,248,274 of CM036765.1, read as the reverse complement.
AGAAGATGGCTACAAAATATAAAAGAAACCATGAATATGACCATCGACGAAGTGGGTGAACTGGCTAGAGAGAGAGTGAATTTCAGATGCAAAGAGAGCAACGTCCTATAAAGGATACACACCTTGATGAATCAGTTAATATCCTGTTACCACAGCCATCTTGGTTGTCTCAGCTCTCAGCAACTATGTCCATCATTATTGTTCTCTGTCAACCACTGTAATGTGTTTCATGTTAGGAAAAATGGTTCAGTTTCCAAGACATAATTTTGATTATGAGTCAATATTCCTCTATGCTCATTGTTTGCTATGCTACATATACATATTCCATAGTTTGGACAGTGATAGTACATTCATGGTTTGGACAGTGATAGTACATTCATGTTTGGACAGTGATAGTACATTCATGGTTTGGACAGTGATAGTGCATCCAAGGTTTGGACAGTGATAGTACATTCATGGTTTGGACAGTGATAGTACATTCATGGTTTGTACAGTGATAGTACATCTAAGGTTTGGACAGTGATAGTACATCTATGGTTTGGACAGTGATAGTACATTCATGGTTTGGACAGTGATAGTACATCCAAGGTTTGGACAGTGATAGTACATCTAAGGTTTGGACAGTGATAGTACATTCAAGGTTTGGACAGTGATAGTACATTCATGGTTTGGACAGTGATAGTACATCTAAGGTTTGGACAGTGATAGTACATTCATGGTTTGGACAGTGATAGTACATCTAAGGTTTGGACAGTGATAGTACATTCATGGTTTGGACAGTGATAGTACATCTAAGGTTTGGACAGTGATAGTACATTCATGGTTTGGACAGTGATAGTACATCCAAGGTTTGGACAGTGATAGTACATCTAAGGTTTGGACAGTGATAGTACATTCATGGTTTGGACAGTGATAGTACATCTAAGGTTTGGACAGTGATAGTACATCCATGGTTTGGACAGTGATAGTACATTCATGGTTTGGACAGTGATAGTACATTCATGGTTTGGACAGTGATAGTACATCTATGGTTTGGACAGTGATAGTACATCTAAGGTTTGGACAGTGATAGTACATTCATGGTTTGGACAGTGATAGTACATCTATGGTTTGGACAGTGATAGTACATTCATGGTTTGGACAGTGATAGTACATTCAAGGTTTGGACAGTGATAGTACATCCATGGTTTGGACAGTGATAGTACATCTAAGGTTTGGACAGTGATAGTACATCCAAGGTTTGGACAGTGATAGTACATCTAAGGTTTGGACAGTGATAGTACATTCATGGTTTGGACAGTGATAGTACATCTATGGTTTGGACAGTGATAGTACATCCAAGGTTTGGACAGTGATAGTACATTCATGGTTTGGACAGTGATAGTACATCTATGGTTTGGACAGTGATAGTACATTCATGGTTTGGACAGTGATAGTACATCTATGGTTTGGACAGTGATAGTACATCACAGGTTTGGACAGTGATAGTACATCCAAGGTTTGGACAGTGATAGTACATCTATGGTTTGGACAGTGATAGTACATTCATGGTTTGGACAGTGATAGTACATTCATGGTTTGGACAGTGATAGTACATCCAAGGTTTGGACAGTGATAGTACATTCATGGTTTGGACAGTGATAGTACATCTAAGGTTTGGACAGTGATAGTACATTCATGGTTTGGACAGTGATAGTACATTCATGGTTTGGACAGTGATAGTACATCCATGGTTTGGACAGTGATAGTACATCTAAGGTTTGGACAGTGATAGTACATCCAAGGTTTGGACAGTGATAGTACATCCAAGGTTTGGACAGTGATAGTACATTCATGGTTTGGACAGTGATAGTACTTCCATGGTTTGGACAGTGATAGTACTTCCAAGGTTTGGACAGTGATAGTACATCCAAGGTTTGGACAGTGATAGTACATCTATGGTTTGGACAGTGATAGTACATTCATGGTTTGGACAGTGATAGTACATTCATGGTTTGGACAGTGATAGTACATCCAAGGTTTGGACAGTGATAGTACATCCAAGGTTTGGACAGTGATAGTACATCCAAGGTTTGGACAGTGATAGTACTTCCAAGGTTTGGACAGTGATAGTACATTCATGGTTTGGACAGTGATAGTACATCCATGGTTTGGACAGTGATAGTACATCTAAGGTTTGGACAGTGATAGTACATCCAAGGTTTGGACAGTGATAGTACATCTAAGGTTTGGACAGTGATAGTACATTCATGGTTTGGACAGTGATAGTACATCTATGGTTTGGACAGTGATAGTACATCCAAGGTTTGGACAGTGATAGTACATTCATGGTTTGGACAGTGATAGTACATTCATGGTTTGGACAGTGATAGTACATTCATGGTTTGGACAGTGATAGTACATCTATGGTTTGGACAGTGATAGTACATCCAAGGTTTGGACAGTGATAGTACATCCAAGGTTTGGACAGTGATAGTACATCTATGGTTTGGACAGTGATAGTACATTCATGGTTTGGACAGTGATAGTACATTCATGGTTTGGACAGTGATAGTACATCCAAGGTTTGGACAGTGATAGTACATTCATGGTTTGGACAGTGATAGTACATCTAAGGTTTGGACAGTGATAGTACATTCATGGTTTGGACAGTGATAGTACATTCATGGTTTGGACAGTGATAGTACATCCATGGTTTGGACAGTGATAGTACATCTAAGGTTTGGACAGTGATAGTACATCCAAGGTTTGGACAGTGATAGTACATCCAAGGTTTGGACAGTGATAGTACATTCATGGTTTGGACAGTGATAGTACTTCCATGGTTTGGACAGTGATAGTACTTCCAAGGTTTGGACAGTGATAGTACATCCAAGGTTTGGACAGTGATAGTACATCTATGGTTTGGACAGTGATAGTACATTCATGGTTTGGACAGTGATAGTACATTCATGGTTTGGACAGTGATAGTACATCCAAGGTTTGGACAGTGATAGTACATCCAAGGTTTGGACAGTGATAGTACATCCAAGGTTTGGACAGTGATAGTACTTCCAAGGTTTGGACAGTGATAGTACATTCATGGTTTAGACAGTGATAGTACATTCATGGTTTGGACAGTGATAGTACATCCAAGGTTTGGACAGTGATAGTACATCCAAGGTTTGGACAGTGATAGTACATCCAAGGTTTGGACAGTGATAGTACTTCCAAGGTTTGGACAGTGATAGTACATTCATGATTTTGACAGTGATAGTACTTCCAAGATCAGATCACAGTTTCTGAACCAATTATTTATCAGTTTTTTATATATCAAATTTGTTTAAAAAACCCACAAGGAAGCATTGAGGCCAATGAATATAGTTAATAAGTTGACAGTAAAATTGTATTTGGTACTCCCTGTAAAAAACAATTTGTCAAAGACTGAAATTAAACCACAACCCTTATTTATCACAACGCACATTGCCTAGCTATAAAGCGAGATGTTTTTAAGACCATGACCAGCTAGTTCTTCAGAAAAAAGAGACTAGCTTTGTCATGACTTTTCAACAGCATCGACTACACAACACGGGAAAACAGGTCAGATTCCAACAGCGTCAATATAAGCACAGACATATTAGCCTTTGTGCTTATACATGTAAAAAGAAACAAATGCACATATACACACACAAGCGTACACACATAAGATACATGCACACATCTTTCATAAGTAACTTCAAATATATTTGCATCAAGTGAATAGTTTTCAGATTCGGTAGCTATCTGAGCATTTGCTCTTCATCCTGAGACCATGGCAGCGAATTTACAGTTCTGCTCGAGTTGTGGTGCATTTGCAGTGTTCTGAACTTCTGGATAGGGGGGTAAGTACATGCAGGCGTAAGTCACTGAGTGCAGGATGATGGAAGAGATGGTGTGTGACAGTTTCTTGTGAGCAGTCACACAGAGGATATTGTTGGGCAATCTTTGGTTGAATGTGATGTAGTGTGCATTCAAGGGGACTTGTTCTTGTCTTGTAAGGCAATTTATGGCTTTTTTTGGATTTGGGGTGGTTATGTATTTAAAAATGGCTCTGTCTATTTTTCCCTTACATTCAGTCGCTTTGTCTTGTTTCTTATTATCTGTTTAGTGTTTTGTAGTGTTATAAGTCTTTCTTTGCAAGGACTCTTTCATTTCCCTGTATGTTGCCATGTCCTGGTATGCACTGTAAGGTAAGTTTGATGGCAAAAGCATTGATGAATAGTGACAAGGAATGGCAAGCAGTACTCGCATGGCTTGCATTTTTTAATGCACTTACTATCAGTAAAAATAACTGTGTGTTGGGTTTCTCAGGGTGGAGATGGAATATGTTTGTAAGATGGTGTAGTGATGTTTCAATAGCAATGGTCTCTGCCTTGAAGTTAGAACAGTACTTGCGTAACACATGTATCCTGCAGTTCCTGGCACATTTTGTCAGGATATTTTATTCATGCTACATATCCAGTATTAATAGATTGATTCAATCAATCAATCCAGCATTAATAGTCTCCCTTGAAGGTGGAGTTATCTGTATACAGATGCATCCATTTATCTGGGTAAGATAGGATGATCTAATGTCCCACAGTCTAAAGATTTACAAGGTCTGAGCTCTTAGTGATTTCTTTAGTTAGTGTAGTGTGTATTTCGTGACCAGTGAGTCTACAATTTGGTGGTACTTTTGGACACACAATTTTGATCTGTTCTTCAAGGTCTGGTCACAGTTTCTGAACCAGTTATTTAACTGCTTTGTGTTATCAGACAGCACATCCAAGGTCTGGTCACAGTTTCTGAACCAGTTATTTAACTGCTTTGATAGTACATCCAAGGTCTGGTCACAGTTTCTGAACCAGTTATTTAACTGCTTTGTGTTATCAGACAGTACATCCAAGGTCTGGTCACAGTTTCTGAACCAGTTATTTAACTGCTTTGATAGTACATCCAAGGTCTGGTCACAGTTTCTGAACCAGTTATTTAACTACTTTGTGTTATCAGACAGTACATCCAAGGTCTGGTCACAGTTTCTGAACCAGTTATTTAACTGCTTTGATAGTACATCCAAGGTCTGGTCACAGTTTCTGAACCAGTTATTTAACTACTTTGTGTTATCAGACAGTACATCCAAGGTCTGGTCACAGTTTCTGAACCAGTTATTTAACTGCTTTGTGTTATCAGACAGTACATCCAAGGTCTGATCACAGTTTCTGAACCAGTTATTTAACTGCTTTGATAGTACATCCAAGGTCTGGTCACAGTTTCTGAACCAGTTATTTAACTACTTTGTGTTATCAGACAGTACTACATCCAAGGTCTGGTCACAGTTTCTGAACCAGTTATTTAACTGCTTTGATAGTACATCCACGGTCTGGTCACATTTTCTGAACCAGTTATTTAACTACTTTGTGTTATCAGACAGTACATCCAAGGTCTGGTCACAGTTTCTGAACCAGCTATTTAACTGCTTTGTGTTATCAGACAGTACATCCAAGGTCTGGTCACAGTTTCTGAACCAGCTATTTAACTGCTTTGTGTTATCAGACAGTACATCCAAGGTCTGGTCACAGTTTCTGAACCAGTTATTTAACTGCTTTGATAGTACATCCAAGGTCTGGTCACAGTTTCTGAACCAGTTATTTAACTGCTTTGTGTTATCCGACAGTACATCCAAGGTCTGGTCACAGTTTCTGAACCAGTTATTTAACTGCTTTGTGTTATCCGACAGTACATCCAAGGTCTGGTCACAGTTTCTGAACCAGTTATTTAACTACTTTGTGTTATCAGACAGTACATCCAAGGTCTGGTCACATTTTCTGGAACCGGATGTATATGGCAATATATAATAACCATCTATATCGCAATGCACACCAGACCAAAAATATTGACAGGTTCTAGCAACTGCTAAGTGTGAGCTAGGCTAACAAATTCTGGATTTAACAAGAACTGGATTTGTTGTAGTGGAGATCGGAGCACCTATAGACGTGTCTGGAGTGCTGTAATGATAGTCATCATATACTAACATAACCAATAGATAATTTAGCTTCATAACTGGAACACTGATACCCCCCTTCATAACTGATATCACTGGTTGACTTTGGTTATTGGTTACTAAACTGACGTCATTGCACTTCGGGTAGAACCATGTGCTCAGTCTCCCCCAACAGATATCGAAGGGTATGCATACTAATGGTTCCAGTGGCTCGCTGATTAAACATGCTCCTCACTCTGCCCTTCAGGCATCCAGTTATACTTGTACAACAGGTAACTCTAAACTGCTTAACTCTGTCTGCATGCAGTTATTTCCTCAGTTGTACACAGTTAATTCAAGGCAGGTTAAAATAAAGCAATATTTAAAACAAAGAAGCTACTCGTCAATAAATAAACATATATATACATATCTTATTATATAGGCCCTACTAATTTGAAGAAAACTTGACAACCTATTAGAATAGCAAGGTTATTAGCATTACTTTTAGAGTAGTAGAAGTAAAATAGAAGTAAAACTAGAAAGACTTGTATAAACGAAACAACTCGAATGGCACAGTGTACAGCGAATGGCATTCAACGGAATACGCCGTGGCACAGTGTGCAGCAACTGCCGTGGAAAGAGTTAAATCACTGGATCGATTCAACATCTATGTTAGTGTTTTCATCCAACATGCAGTTGTGAAGAGACTGAAGAACATCCCCTGTATCCATCTTCAACTCCCCAACAATCAATGTTATTGATGCAAGCCTGTACACTCATTGCCGCAAACACCCACCTGCCAATGGTTGACTTTGATTGATCATGAAGCAATTATAACAAATGATAGATTGGTAATGTGACAGTATTTAAGTATTGTGGGAAAAGGTTAAATATTATGTAGACTTGAGCTTCTTTGCTGGCTAAGTAAAATCCGTACACATCCATACGAGTACATACGGACAGGAGTTGTACCTGCACATTCCCAACTGTTGCTCTTTGGATCATACACTTCAATAGAGTCTGAATAAAGGTTATCTTTCGCACCTCGTCGTCGCCCTCCAAAGGCATACAGTTTCTGATCTAACACAGCAAGACTGACAAAATCTCTTGGAAGGTGCATATCTTTGAGAAATTCCCACTCATCCTGTGCTGGTACATAGCGGAAAAATCCTTCTAGACCCAGAACGTAGATTGCATGATCTAGAACACAAGCACTTAAACACATGTCATGGGCAGGAAGGGCTTTCTGAAGAATAGTGCAGGTTGATGTACTTGTATCAAAACACTGAACTGTGTCGGTGACAACTTCCTCAATATTTTTACCACCAAACAGATATATATATTTTCCGTAGGCTACATAGCCCATATTTTCGACAGCTGTTGATAGCCGCCCCACTTCCTCCCATTTATTGGACTTTTTGTCCCACTTTTCAATAGAGTCCAGTACAAATTCTTCATCAAACCCTCCCAAAACAAATATAGTGTGGTCAACAGAAGCCATAGCATGTCTACGTCTGGCAACCATCATGTTGGCCCCTCGCAACCATGTATCGAATGTGGGATCATATTTCCAGAACTCTGAACTCCGAAGACCACCAGAGACAAAAATTTCATCACCTACAGCGCAGGCAGCAAATTCATTTCTTTTCTTGAATGGTAGTGTCCGTAACTGTGAAAACTCACGTAGATCAGCACGATAGCACTCAACATCATTGCTCAGCCCATCCACAAGCCGGCCTCCTAAAAGAATTGCACATTCGTAATAGGGGAATGTATACCGTGGTGTGACCTGAAATGAAAGAGACAAACATATGATATATCAAACACTTTACTGGTAATAACATTAAGATACCAATAAATCTGTTAATTAGTTTGTTCCTTTCGTGCAAAGGCGGTACATAGGGCAGAGGTTTTAGATCTCCATGTGATGCGGTTCGTTGCTAGCAGTTGGCGATCTTGTATGGTTTTACATCCCAATAGTTTACTTTCTTGTTGGATGGTTCTTCGAAGAGTGGTCTTTGGTCTTCCACGCTTTATTTTATATATCTATCTGTGCTAATGAAACCAGCTAATAAATCTGTTAGTTAGTCTTTCCTCTTGGGCCTGTGGGCGGCGCATAGGGCAGAGGTCATAGTTCTCCATGTCTCACGGTTTGTTGCTATCTGTTTTAGGTCTTTAATGTTTACTAGGCCCATCGTTGAGCCTTCTCTGGTGATGGTTCTACGCAGAGTCTCTCTTGGTCTTCCTCGTTTTCTTTTTCCCTCTGGTGTCCATATGAGGGATTGGTAATGGAGTCTTCTCTCATCCATTCTAAGTGTGTGGCTGATGTAGTTCCAGCGGCGCTTTCTTATAAAATTTGATACATTTTCTTGCTTGGTCTCTTGTCTTATTTGTGTATTGGGTCTGAAATCTGACCATTTGAGGTTCAATATTCTTCTAAGACATTTATTCTCAAAGTTACCTAATTTTCTTTCTAGAGCTTTTGTTGCTTTCCAACTCTCGCATCCATAAGTTAATACTGGAATCACACAAGAGTTAAAGATCTTTAATTTTAAGTGCTTGCTGAGTGAATTGGACTTCCATATATTTGACAATTTGTTAAAAGCACTTGATGCCAATGCGATTCTGTGTGGAATTTCTGGCGCTGTATCCCCGTAGATGTCATCATACTCCCTAGGTATGTAAAACTTTGACTTTTTCAAGAGTGTAGTTTTTAGTTGAATATTTTCTGGACTGCTGGTAAGGTCAACAATTTTTGTTTTTGTGGTGTTTATTTGGAGACCAATTTGTCCTGAGATATTTTGGAGAAGGTTTGTTTTCATTTGAATATCTTGATGTGATGAACTCAAAAGGGCTATATCGTCGGCAAAATCAAGGTCTTCTAAAATTTTATCAACCCACTTGATGCCCATATTTGCGTTATTGGTGCATTTTCACATGACCCAGTCAATTGCTATTCCAAAGAGCATTGGCGATAAGACGCAGCCTTGTTTCACTCCTGTTTCCACTGGGAACCAGTCAGAGTTACGGAAATCTGTTCTTACACTGCAGCGATTCACTGTAGAAGGATTTTATGATGTTGATGAATTTAGCAGGAAACCATAGTTTTTGAGTAGTTTCCAAAGCGTAGGACGGTGAATACTGTCAAACGTTTTCTGAAAATCAACAAAGTTGATGATTAAATTCGATTGAAATTCTACGAACTCTTCAATGATTACTCTTAGTGTGAAGATGTGATCTATGCATGCTCGTTTTGGTCTAAACCCTGCTTGTTCTTCTCTTAGCCTTTCATCTATAGACTTTTCAGTCTCTCGAGTAACATGCTACAAAAAGTTTTCCTGGCACTGACAGTAGGGTGATCCCACGCCAGTTATTACAATCAGACAAATCTCCTTTTTAGGTAATTTGAAAATAATAAATCTGTGCTGCCAAATAATTCAGTAACTTATAGTTTTCTTGTATGTTATGAATACAGGTGTAGTCATGGCACCTAATATGGTGCCTTTATTTCAGAAATATTTGTTACATGAGCAGTTCTACAATAGAACCATGAAGAAAATATTGAAACTGTCACACATTGTCTCTTCCAGTAACCTGCGCTCAATGACTTACACTGCAAGTACCTATCCCAATACCAAAAAGTTAAGAACACTCTCTATGCAAACACACCAAATCTTAGACCTGTAAAATTTTTGCAATGGTCTCAGGTTCAGATAATTGCTGGATTGGAAAACTAAACTAAACAAAGATAAATTCTACAATAGAACCATAAAGAAAATATTGAAAAGAAACTAACAAGCCTGTTAGATGTGAATCTGACATATAAATATGAAGAACAGAAGAAATTCAAACAAACTACTCCTGGTAAGTAAGCAACATGTACAGTTAACACATAAACTCTCCATGCCAGGTAGACAACAAATTAACACACAGAATCTCCATAGACAACAAACTCACCGCTGTTCCTCCATTCGTAACCGTGTTTTCTGCTGATCCATCTATATGTACTCGGACCCATAGATCTTGTGGGTGTTCTTCATTCAAGAAACTGAACTTCTGTCCTATGTTGTTTATCCGTATCAAATATTGCTTTTACCTCTGTCTGGATATATACTAGTGGTCCACTATTTTCTCTCCAGGGTTTGTTGTGGCAGACTTTAGGGTCGTGTCAACTTCAAGCCATCATCAAATAGCTTGTCCTGGGCAAAGCTTTGCCACCCTAACAGTCCTTTGAAATTTATCTCTCTCATAGGCCAGATGTCCCCCCTCTGCAGCTGACATGCTCAAATCATCAATTACATCCTGAATCCATTTTCTCTGTGATCTTCCTCTTCTAGTCTTTGCAGAGATGCTTCCTTCCATAATGGTCTTCGACATATCATGTCTCATTATATGTCCAAAATACTTCAATTTTCTCATTTCTTTTTGTAGAATCAGTCAGTTTTCTTTGATTTTGAGTACTTCCTGGATATATTTATTTGTTCTCTGTCCATGAGAATAACTTCAAGTAAGATTACAATTTGTCTATGAAATATTCGTAAAGTTGAATCAAGAATGGAGAGACGCAACTGGGTGGAGGTACTGGTACAGACAATGATCAGAGAAATCACATTCATTTTTGTCCCTGGGCACGAAGGCGTTAGGGGTAATGAACGAGCTGATAGATTGGCTGTCTTGGCTACAATATCAGAGGGAGCTGACATGGATCGAAATGACATTCTTCTCGCACTGAGAGAGTCTTTCCGAACAGAGGAGTTTCAGGGCTGTGAATCCCTCTTGCTGACCAGATTGAGAGATGAGGGTCAATATTGTTGCAGCCCGAAAAGAACGACATACTAAATATGCAAAGAGATTGATTAATCAACATCGAGCTGGCGTGTTGGACTGCTGGATTTGCTAGCGGAGATCGGAGCACCTATAGACATGTCCGAAGTGCTATTATGATAGTCCTTATTTAACTGATAACTGATATGAAATAATTTGATCTGGTAGAAAATGTTGTCTCTTTTCATTCGTTACATTGCTAGATTTGGGAATCCGTCCCTTCTTGGATGACTAAATTTGTTTTTCTGATGGTCTCAGTACTTTCATGTTGTTGCTGTATTCTATCACTGTTTATATCCTTCCAACTCTCTACTATAGGTATTGATTTCATTGCTGCCATGATGGTCTTAAGCATTCAGATTTGTACCTTGTCCAACTCTTGTAATATTGTATCTAATTCTGAACAAAATGTAGCTGACCCATATTCCAAGTGTGGTCAAATAATATCTAAAGTTGCACCTGGTTTTCCCCATATGACTCGGACCCCTCTCCGCAGAAATGGCTGGTCACCTGCCGAGAGTATTGAACAAAGAATGAACTGCATAGGTCCTGCAACAACATCCAGATTTTAACCCATGACCTTCAGAATGCAAGGTAAACAGATTAAACACATCAACCAGTAAATTTGTCAGATGGAAGACTGCATGGTTTACTTTACAGAGTAGTTCTGGTTAGCTTCCAATGTGGTTTCCATTTAGTTTTCTCCGGATGACTAACTTCCCCCTGGTGTTTGCATTGTTTATATGCTGTTTCCATGGCAGTCTATCATGGAAAGTAACTCTGAGATAGGCATGTTGGTTGTCTTCTCTCAGTAACTCTCTGTTTAATCTTGATGACACCAGTTGGTTGCTAAGAAGAGAGAGAGTAAAGAGCATCATACTGGTCTTATCTGTGTTGATGGCTGACACAACATCTGTTTGCTTATGAAGCTAGACATATTACCAGCTCATTGGTATACACTGTCACTTTCATTTCATGTGTATCGACTACACAGCCACATGTATACAAAATTCAAGATTGGCAATTCAGCCATGTGTACAGGCACACCAGACTGCAGAGCACATACTTCAAGACTGTCTCAAATATGATACACTGAGGCAAACTCACTGACCTAACGAATCAACACTCAAAAGAAAACTACACAGACCTCTGTGTGAGCTACAAAAGACAGTGAAGTTTATGCAAGAGACAATATTAAATATATAGACAATATTCCAGCGAACAAAAGGAAGGAAGGAAGGATTCATGTGTTTGTTAGGCAACCAGGTTATTAGAATGGCAGCTGCAACATTTAGATCACTGGACAATATATAGAGACCATCAGCTTACAAGACACATACTAAATTCAGTATACGCAAATCAAATGTGCGCTTTGTCCTACTGTATGGATCAGAGACATGGAAAACAAGTACCAAAACAGACAGTCACATAAGAGACTTTGAGGGAAGATGTCTCAGAAGAATTCTCTGAATTCACTCGGACCAGATAATACCACAGAGATCACTTGGTGCACAGGCATCAACAATATCAACGAGGAAATACAAAGGAGGAGATGGAAGTATTTGAGACATACATTAAGAATGCAGAAGATCAGACACTCACATGTGGCTCTGAAATGAAATCTGGGAGGCAAGAGAGGTCGGGGACAATCTAGAGCAACATTGAGATGTAGGGGACAATCTAGAGCAACATTGAGATGTAGGGGACAATCTAGAGCAACATTGAGATGAGCTGTAGACAGAGAAAGAGAAGAGATGGAAAAGACCTGGAATAAACAAAGCTAACTTGCTCAAGACAGATCTGGTTGAAGGAAATTTGTTATCTTATGCTTCAAGGGGAGTTAAGAAGAAGATAACACATAAAGTATACCTGGTAGGAAAGTAACATAACACATAAAGTATACCTGGTAGGAAGGTAACATAACACATAAAGTATACCTGGTAGGAAGGTAACATAACACATAAAGTATACCTGGTAGGAAGGTAACATAACACATAAAGTATACCTGGTAGGAAAGTAACATAACACATAAAGTATACCTGGTAGGAAGGTAACATAACACATAAAGTATACTTGGTAGGAAGGTAACATAACACATAAAGTATACCTGGTAGGAAGGTAACATAACACATAAAGTATACCTGGTAGGAAAGTAACATAACACATAAAGTATACCTGGTAGGAAAGTAACATAACACATAAAGTATACCTGGTAGGAAGGTAACATAACACATAAAGTATACTTGGTAGGAAGGTAACATAACACATAAAGTATACCTGGTAGGAAGGTAACATAACACATAAAGTATACCTGGTAGGAAAGTAACATAACACATAAAGTATACCTGGTAGGAAAGTAACATAACACATAAAGTATACTTGGTAGGAAGGTAAATAACAAAATTAAGATACTGTAGAAGATAACACTAACATGTGGCTAAATATAATCTGGTAGGAAGGTAACAACTAACAACATAAAGTATACCTGGTAGAGTAAGGGGACATCTAACACATTGAGATAGTCTGAAACGAGAAAGTAACATAAACATAAAGTATACCTGGTAGAAAGTAACTACTAAGACAGACTGGTTGAGAAAGTATACCTGGTAGGAAAGTAAATAACACATAAAGTATACCTGGTAGGAAAGTAACATAACACATAAAGTATACCTGGTAGGAAAGTAACATAACACATAAAGTATACCTGGCAGGAAGGTAACATAACACATAAAGTATACCTGGAGGAAAGTAACATAACACATAAAGTATACCTGGTAGGAAAGTAACATAACACATAAAGTATACTTGGTAGGAAGGTAACATAACACATAAAGTATACCTGGTAGGAAAGTAACATAACACATAAAGTATACCTGGTAGGAAAGTAACATAACACATAAAGTATACCTGGTAGGAAGGTAACATAACACATAAAGTATACCTGGTAGGAAGGTAACATAACACATAAAGTATACCTGGTAGGAAGGTAACATAACACATAAAGTATACTTGGTAGGAAAGTAACATAACACATAAAGTATACCTGGTAGGAAGGTAACATAACACATAAAGTATACCTGGTAGGAAGGTAACATAACACATAAAGTATACCTGGTAGGAAGGTAACATAACACATAAAGTATACCTGGTAGGAAGGTAACATAACACATAAAGTATACTTGGTAGGAAGGTAATATAACACATAAAGTATACCTGGTAGGAAGGTAACATAACACATAAAGTATACCTGGTAGGAAGGTAACATAACACATAAAGTATACCTGGTAGGAAAGTAACATAACACATAAAGTATACCTGGTAGGAAGGTAACATAACACATAAAGTATACCTGGTAGGAAGGTAACATAACACATAAAGTATACCTGGTAGGAAGGTAACATAACACATAAAGTATACCTGGTAGGAAGGTAACATATTAAGTATACCTGGTAGGAAGGTACATATATACAGAAGTATATAAGTATACCTGGTAGGAAGGTAACATATTAAGTATACCTGGTAGGAAGGTAACATATTAAGTATACCTGGTAGGAAGGTAACATATCAAGTATACCTGGTAGGAAGGTAACATATTAAGTATACCTGGTAGGAAGGTAACATAACACATTAAGTATACCTGGTAGGAAGGTAACATATCAAGTATACCTGGTAGGAAGGTAACATATCAAGTATACCTGGTAGGAAGGTAACATATTAAGTATACCTGGTAGGAAGGTAACATAACACATTAAGTATACCTGGTAGGAAGGTAACATATTAAGTATACCTGGTAGGAAGGTAACATAACACTAAGTATACCAGTAGAAGGTAACATATTCAAAGTTACCTCGTATGGAAGGTCATCACGTAACGGTGTCAATAGAACCTTAATGTACACATCAATCAAGTATCCTGTGTAGAAAGGTAAACTAATGCATGACAGACACGATGTATAGATATGCCTTCCTGTGCTCAAAGTCACTGTCTAACCAACGACAGACTGTTGTCATAAACCTGGCAATGACAATGTTGACGAGATAAGACAAAAGCTACATGAGTGAGATACATAAAGCACATATGATATGGGAGAGAGATAAAGCACATATGACATGGAAGAGATAAAGCAAACATGACATGAGAGAGATAAAGCACATATGATATGGGAGAGATAAAACAAATATGATATGGGAGAGAGATAAAGCACACATGACATGGAAGAGATAAAGCAAATATGACATGAGAGAGAGATAAAGCACATATGATATGGGAGAGATATAAACAAATATGACATGGAGAGAGATAAAGCAAATATGCATGAGGATATCGCTGAATGAAAGCAAATATGACATGAGAGAGATATAAGCAAAATGACATGGGAGAGATATACAGCAAATATGACATGAGAGAGATATACAGCAAATATGACATGAGAGAGATATACAGCAAATATGACATGAGAGAGATATACAGTAAATATGACATGAGAGAGATATACAGCAAATATGACATGAGAGAGATATACAGTAAATATGACATGAGAGAGATATACAGCAAATATGACATGAGAGAGAACATATACAGAAATATATAACATGAGAGAGATATACAGCAAATATGACATGAGAGAGGTATACAGTAAATATGACATGAGAGAGATATACAGCAAATATGACATGAGAGAGATATATAGTAAATATGACATGAGAGATAAAGCACAAATATGACATGAGAGAGATATACAGCAAATATGACATGAGAGAGATATATAGTAAATATGACATGAGAGAGATATACAGTAAATATAACATGAGAGATAAAGCACAAATATGACATGGGAGAGATAAAGATAAACCAATAATGACATGGGAGAAGGAGATAAAGCAAACAGGTCAGGAGAGAGTGAGGTGCCTACAGGTCCAGAGGCTAACACATTCAATTGCTGCAAGTTTTTTTTAAATTTTGGGCTCCACCCTATGCAGGACAAAAGAAAACTGACCTAGAGTGTCCATTATTGCAGGTAAGCCAGAGACCCGTTAATCTTTGAATTTGCAGTCAAAGTGTCCTGGTCTACACCCCTGGGAAGTAGGGTTGGCCTGTGTGTTCTACTGGTCATTAGCAGGCTACTAACTTTCATTTTTCGCCCTTCCTAAGAAAGACTAGCCGACCAACAAACTCTGCTGGATGCAGAGCCAGACGTAAAAATTACCTTGTAGACTAAATGGGTCTAACATTGTGGATCATCACTGGATGATGTAACTTCTCTCTGTTGTTTATGTTTCTGAGAATTGGAAACTGATCCCATACAATGAATAACAGTGACATATCAAAGCCATTAGAACTGAAAACTCTTTCTTTGATAAAGTACCCAAACATTTTCTTGACTTTCTTACAATCCTTAAATATTCCAGTTTCAAAGATATATATATTCCTCTTGTACCGTTATACGTTACATACGGCCTGCAAGTAATTTCTTCATACTGCTATGTCCTAGGCAACCCGCTTAATCTCTTCCATGGAATTGAGTCTGATATTCCTTGCCTCTCTCAGTAAAGTTCGTTTCAGGGTTTCCCTAGAGAATCCTCTCTTTCGTGAACCCTTTGCCTCCCACTTCAATGCCTGCTCTGTTATTCTTTGATCATTTCTTCTCAAGATATGCCCAACTTGTAAGTTTCAAGCGTATGACATTTAAATGTAAAACAATCCATGAAGAAAGTTCAGAATCAATAAATATGAATAAAATTCATAGAATTAAGATTCTAAGTATGGTTTAAGTAAAAATAACAATAAGAACCTCTTCCTCAGAGTTGCAATTCAAACGTCGATCCTTGAACAAATCAATGGCACACTCTGGTGACAACCTGAGAAAATCCTCATCATTTTTGACTGTATCAAAGTGACAACAAACATAGCGAAGGGCAAACTCATACATTGGAACATGTCCATGGGCTTCAGCAAGTGTCATGGCTGCCAGGCAATTTGGTTCATTCATTGTTTTCTCCAGGTATTTGACACACAACTCCACAAGTTGACCAATCTAATCAGAAACAAAAATAGATCAGTTTTTAACTCTTTTCGTACAATGAAGTATAGTGAGATATACAGTGTTAGATCATATTTTCATTGACCATCAGCACATGATGAGTGATACAGTCACCATCAAGCAGGCCACATTTACTTCCAAGTGCTTTCTAGAACCCAAGTGAGGCTGGACTGACCAGATAGCCATTACAGTTAGAAAAAAATTCCACTCCCACTGTGAAATTGAACCTGGACCACGCGTCCAAGAAGCGAGTGCACTAACCACTACACTATCGAGGCTTCAAGATTATATCTAATAACAAATAAAAATAGATGGTAGTCACAGACAAGAATAGATCTAATCCCAAACACTCCTAATCTTTCTTCAAAGTTCATATACAAGTTAATATCAGTGTTTGTATTCTTCTTCGAACGCTCTATATCGACCACTTGTTAACCATTCTTTGTGATTTGTATGTGATCTGAGCCTAAGAGCGATTTTACGTTGTGCCAGTTATGCACCTGCAAGCATGCCAGCACATCCAATTTCTGTGATGATTTTTTATTTACTAGGGTAGCTTCCCTAGGCCCCTACCTCAGTCGCCTCCTACGACATGTCTTTAGGTCGCAATGTTACTATTCTTTGTTCCCCTTGAGAGCCTTGGCAACACACAGGCAAGTATTTGTATTTATATTGTTCTGTGATAATTGCTACCATTATACAGGTGTTATCCTATTGGTTATTGGTTAATGAACTGATGTCACAGCACTCCGGGTAGACCCGTAGGTGTTCAGTCTTCCCCAACAGATGTTGAAGGGTATGCATACTGATGGTTCCTGTGGTATCCTAATGAAATACAGTTACCCTCCCCTTCCCCATGTGGTTTTCGGGGAAGTGAATAACAGAACCAGTTTCCTCTCGCATGTCGTAAAATGCGACTTTGAGAGTTTGGGGCCGGCAACCTTGAACCATAAAAAATAAACAATCACACAAACAAAAACATCAAAACTACAAATGGAGATCCTGCCATAGTAAAACGATCAAATTTGAGTGTGCAGTTTTTATCTCTGCCTTATGTGCCGCTCGGAGCAATGAGGTCTGATGATGGTAGTTCTTGTTCTTTTTATTTTGTCATCACACTGTTACCATGTTGTTGGCCAGTGTCGTGGTTTCCTATTTTTGGCTTGGCTGCTCTAGTGGCTTTGGTGAGGGTTATTTTTTGCATTTTGACAGGATTCTACTATGCCATCTGTCCATCTTTTTCATGGTCTTCCTTTCGTCTTCTTTCCTGATGTTCTGTTGTAGAAGACTATAAACAGTGGAGTTTTGTGGCAGAACCCCTTCACTCTTTGTTTCTCACTGTAATTAAAACAAGGTTCTGTCCCAACATTCTTTCTTATGCTGATGTTGGTGACTGTTACGCTTTTGGTTTTTGTAGGTACCTTTTCGTAGGCATTATATTTTGCATGTAGTTATTAATTTCCATGCACTCTGGGTATATGTAAACAGGTGCACAGCCTATTTCAGCAGATGCTTAATGGTATGTATACTGACGACTTTCGTAACTTGCTTATTAATCTTAGTTTTTCATCCACCCTCACAAATGAATCTGCTTATTCTAAAAGGTTCTAAAGACGAAGGATCAGCTTCATTGCACTGGCTTTACCCCATATGGCTCGGTCCCTCACAGCAAAAATAGCACGTCACTTGTTGCGAGTATTGCACAAAGCCCAAAATCTGTAGCTCCTGCAATAATCCTAGAGATCTCTGGAAAAATGCACCCATGAACAGAGCGGTGTGACCATGATTCAAACCTATGACCTTCAATGCAACTTCTCAACCACAGAAGCACCCATAACCAAAACTGTGATAGTAGCATTTAATCGGTTTATTCTAACCTTGTTCTAATGCCAATATCAAGATTGCAGTCTCATTTATTGGTGCATCATTATAAAACACGTAAAAATATCAAAGAAAAAAACATTTAGACCTTGTAGAAGTTTCTGAAACTTTCTTGGTTTTTTGTTTTTCATCTCAGAAGAGATACATATAAATAATGCATTACCATGGATACAAACTAGTTATATGCTAAATGAATAGAAGCAAAACACACCTAATAGATGCAAGGTTTACAAATTGTGATTATACATTACAAATATGGCAACACCAACCTGGAATAGCTGAGCCTGAATAAAAAGTTCTTGGACGATGGATGAAGATATCTCCACATTTCCAGTATAAATAAACTGTAGGACCTGGTTAAACACTACAGGATCAATCTGTTTGATTTCAATGTCTTTCTTTCGACTTTCCTCCATACCAGATGCAAACATGGACTTGAAATAAGGTGATCCAGCTGCAAGTATGACCTACACAACAATAAAGAATACTTTGTACAACTGCATACAAGTGAGAACCTAAGTAGCATAGTTGTTAGTGTACTCACTTTTTTAAGCGCTTTGTCCGGTTCAATTCCACAATGGGTGAGGATATTTGTTCAAACATAATGGCTCTTAGGTCAACCCAGCCTCAATTGGGTACCAGAAAAAACACTGGGAAGTAAAGGTGACTGGCGTGATGTTGATTACATCACACATCATGTGCCAACGGTCAATAAAAATACAGGCCTAACACTGTCTTCCCCAATATACCTTGAGGTATGAAAAAAGGTTCCTTTACCTTTTTTTTTATACAAGTAACATACAAATCTTAGCAGTAACATACAAGTGATAGTATTGATGCATGCTTTCTCAGTGACTCACTGAACATGCTCAGAAAGATTGAGACAGGCTGGGCTCGAAGGCATTGCTTGGAGTCGCTGGGTCTAGAATGACAAAAATCAGTTTTATTTTTTCCCCTAGAGTATCAGGTGTAAAGGGTAATGAACATGCCGATGGGCTTGCATGTATGGTTGCTGTACAAAGTTGGCAAGCAATGGGCCATGCTAATTTACTGAGCTTCCTAAGGGAGAGAGAGTGTGTAAATGATTCATACATTGACAATTATTGTGTACAGTCAAATAAGACCCACATGTTGTTTACCTTGTGACATGGAAACTTGTGATCATCAATGATTATAACGATATCACAGTAGCCAGCATCCAAACGCATGAGGTCAATGTTTGTAATCAGCTGGTCTGTGTGTTCTGGACTCTTCAGTTTACATTTGAGTTCCTTGCCGTCACCACAGCCAGAGCTCAAGATGTCCATTCTAGAAGAATAATGATATTCAAACAAAGAATAACAACAATTCATCAATAATTACTCAAAACACAAAGATTGTTAGAATAATTTTTCCAATTGCTGGCCTCCATTGGCTCTGTGGGACTCGTTTATGTGTGCTGTTGTTTCTAACTCTCAGTCGATGCTTCGGAAGATCCAGAATGGCAGGTTGCTCTGTCGTCTATAGATGTTTCCAACCTCCAGAGACTCAGGTTGATCTACTGTCATGGCAATGCGAGTGTTCGAGGCAATGAGAGAACAAACATGCTTGCATCAAATGTTGGGGAGTTGAGAATGGATAAGGGAGATGTTCTTTGACCTCTTGACAGCCTACTGTTGGATGACGACACACAAATTTAAGCTTAAACAATCCAACAACTTAGGGAGTTGGGAATTACTCATTGTACAAGTAGAGCTGGATGCTTGGGAACAGTGAGAGAGATGTGCGTTTAATCAACGAGAGACAGGAATCATGAGTATGCATACCCTTCGACATCTGTTGGGGGAGACTGAGCACCTATGGGTCTGCCCGGAGTGTTGTAACGTTAATTCAGTAACCAATAACCAATTTTTCCAGTTTCTTCATTGAGCTATCCAACCTGTGTCATCATCATCATGGGCCATGCAGGCTGGCGTAGGTGATCATGGATTTCTCTAACATCTATCCTTAGTGCTGACTATCAGTTCGGATGTTGACACTCATCCATACTACGAAGCCAAACTGTCCAGAATTTTTCAGCATTTTCTGGGTTTGTTAATATTGTTATTCTAAACGATCATTTACCATGTTTATATTACATATTATGTACACACTTGTGACTTACACAAGTACTGCTTACATTCAATTTGTGACAAATCTGTCAGCATCAGTGAGACTATAATTATAATAGTCACTATTGCACTTTTATGACTTTTCACTTGTAGCTAGACTTCTAAGTTAAGTTATAGTAGGCTAGTCAGCAAAACTCGTAGTCAGTAGTGAGTAGTCTACTCTAGATTTATCACATTCATTTTCTAGTGGGCCCAGTTCTAGTGTGCGAGTCCACTTTTTGTTAACAACATAATTATTTTGTTATTAATTCATGTGATGATATCCTAGGTCTAGCTGATAGACCTGGTATAGAGAAAGCGAAGAATACTATTATTATTAATTTAATTATACTCAAATGAACTGAGTAGTAAGTGACTAAGAAGTCCTCTCATACCCTGGCCTGGGGCCTCTACAATTCTACAGCTGAGCCTGCACACAGTATCCTGCTCCTATTCAGATTCTTCTCAACAAAATACCATGCACATGCAATGCAATAGTAGCAACATACAAGCAACTATAACCTATATTTAATGTAGTGTAGGCTACAATTGCAATAATATTTTAATAAATAATATTAATTAATAACAATAAAATATAGTAACTTAGTTAACTTCTTAGAATCTTAGTAAGACTCGGGACTCAGACTCAGAGACTGTGACATGAGTCAGTCAAGTCTGAGTCACTACACTTAAATATTCAATGCAAAATTGGTTATTCTTGCATGTTTGATGTGTCTTCGTAACACGTATTTCTACAACCAGCAAAATGAAACTACTATACTACTTTAAACTAACTATTGACATGATTAGTAAGGTTTCTACCAAGTTTTATTTCAGCACACAAACCTTTTTTTTTTCTTTAATATCGGTTCCGGATAAATGAGCCGGAATCCGAAGTTTCACATTCCATGAAAATTATGTTGTTGGCCAATCCAACTATATTAATATCGATACTACATATTTGTATTTGTTGTTGTTCCTCCATCGTGTATAGTTAACAACCACCAGTGTGTTGATACATTTAGTTTATTATTAATACTTTTGCTTTATGTGTGGGAAAGTCACCGATAAACTCGATATATATATAATAAATATTTCAGTTCCTCGACAAAAATGTGCTTTTCGTTATGTCCTGCGACATATTTCCCAATTGTGTCTATGTCTTCTCAGTCAATTAATTTAATATATAGTTTGTTTCCGTTGCCAACTACCCGGACTTTCCTTGTTCATTCTAACATTTTAGGTACAAACTATGGAGGTTTTCCTGGTAGAGAGAAAGTAAATCTGCAACAATTACTCTTTTCCACTTTCCTGGAGTTGCGTAGGACCTTGCTGGCGTCAGACGTTTGTCATTTCATTTTTGTAGTAGGCAGCCAAACACACGCCCAACTCCCCTTATGCACAGTCTTACGACACGCATGTAGCTTACACCACAATGTTACTATCTTCCACCACTTTAGAATTCCGGCAACATACGAACAGATTAGCCAGATGCTTGCCCGTAAATGTATTTGACAAGGAATGATCGCTTTATTTTAACGTTTTATTTCACAGAAATTAGTGGATTAACGAGTGACGCACGGTGAACTGGTTAAAAGTGAGAAGAGTTGCGCAATTCGTCGACCTCATTTTCTCAAGGGAGGGGTTACAGATAAAGTCAGGGACAGAGGTTGATCAAAGCTTTCTACTTGTCGCGCCGTGCTCAACTGAGAGCTGCTGTTAATCGCCGTCGGTAGCACTCGTTGAATAAACACATGGTTTCTCATCTGGGTCCATTTTAATCTAGTGGCAAGGAAAGTCAAGGATTACATGTATAGTCAGGGACAGAGGTTGACCAAATCTTTCTACTTGTCTTGTGATATAGAAAGCTGCTGTTAATTGCCGTATGTCACTCTCGTTGAATCAACAAATGGTTCCTTCCGCAAGCTATGGCATTACATGAGTACATTTAATGCGACATCAGATCAGTACCATTTTCAGACATCTAATATCGCTTGTAATTACACCTGTTTCAGTACTTTTTGTATCTTGTTAGACTAACACATTCTACTTTTAAATGAACAGCAGTGTCGTCGTTGTAGCTACGAGCAGCCTTACATTGAAAATCATAGCGGTAACCATGACAGTGGTTGAGTACATAAAAATTAACACATGCGTGTAAACTGAGACTCAATAAATATGCCAAGAAAAGTCAGACTGGCTGTGTATAGTAGGAATGGCTTGTCACATTAAGCACATCCCGAATGACACATTTTCCTTTATTTTTGTACCAAGGCATGTGAGAGTACAAAGATATGAGTGGACAAGATTACCTGACTGATATAACAGCGATCAAGGAAGGACGGTCAATAAATAGTGTAGATCTAGATATCATCAATACCATAAGAGAAGCAAGTCATAGATATAACTATGAAAACATTTCAAAATCTGCACCTCTGTCCAGAGTGAACGAGAAGAGATTGAAAGTGAGAACTGTCAAGCTCGAACATTTTGTTAGAGGCAGGAGACATTTGATTAATTAACATAGAACCGGTGTAATTAGTCGTTATTCGAAACCCTTTTATTCGCTGGCAACAATACTGGAGAGGGGGATATGATCACATATAGACCTGCCCAGTGTTGATGAATTCAGCTCATGTTTCCATCACGTTTACATCTGTGGTTAAGTCTTTGCCTTTCGAGTCGAATGTCGTGGGTTCTAATCCGGACCGCGCTGTTCTGTTCACGAGTGCATCTATTTTACAGAGACCACTATGCGCGTTAACAGAGGTACGTAGCTCCTTCAATACTCTTGCCAGGTAGCGTGCCATTTCTGCGGAAACTGACTTAGCCATATGGGGTAAAACCTGGTGCAATGAAGTCAATCCGTCGGCGTGAAAACCCCCTTCCTGCCATTAGCCTTTCCTTCTAGTGTAATATTCATAAAAGTGGCATTTTTTTCCACTCATAAATCTCATACGGCCGGCGGACTCAGGTAAAAATTCTAGGAAATAAGACCACAACTGTCGCGTGACCTCGCATTCCAATATTATTGTATATAAACGAATTCATTTTAAAATCAACACAACATGCTAAATAAAAATTATATTATGCAACAAGTTAAGTTTAACAATAAGGAATATCAGTATTATGAATATTTTTCATCAATAAATAACAATAGACTCATAGAATTGGGTAAAATTGCAAAAAAACTTGCTGTGTTTTATCAAACATATATATAATCCAGCTCCCCAACTCTAACTAGGTCAGGGTTTTCCCAGTCAGTTATGCAGCCCAATATTAGAGTTGGCTGTGGTTTATGTTATGTGTCTAAAATGGTTAAATCGTCTAATCTTGTTAACTTTCAACAATGATTTATATGTGTATATCTATATTGTCTTCATGTGGGGGTCTCAATGGCGAAATGGTTAAATCGTTTGCCTGTCGTACTGAGGGTTGTGGGCTAGAATCCGAACCGAGAAAAAGTACAATTTTTCATGAAATCCATATGATTGTTGCTGGAGGTACGGAGTTTGTGCTTTGTTCAATGCTCTCGGCATGCCATCTCTGCCGAAAGGGAAGGAGCCATATGGGGGAACCCGGTGCAGCGAAGCCAATCTTTGTCTTTGGACCCTTTTTTGATTGTCTTCATGTCTCGTTCGACATATAAAGGAAGAATTGTTCATACTTTGATGTATAGTGTGAGAATACGGTGTTAGGCTCATATGTTTCATTTGGCCTTTCCAAAAGACTGGGCATCTCACAATGGATGATCCTTTTTAGTACTTATTTTGAGATACGCACATGCTCTAGCTATCTTGAGACTATACTCCATGGTCGGAAATCCAGGAAAACCTCATCGCCAAGCAGGGTGTATCCCTTGTGCAACCGAGGATGATATGCATAGCTTCATTCTGTATTCTCTCCAGTCTTTCAATTTGCGTTTTGCTAACAGGGAGGATGGTCATTGCATGTTCAATGGTGGAAAAAAACCAGCGTCTGATACAGGATGACAAGCAGCCGTTGCTCAATATTAGCAGCCGCCATAAGTCTCATTGCCGCCAAGCCTTTACGTGCCTTGATAATGACATACTCAACATGTTCCCTGAAACACAGGCTGTGGTCCGATTTCACCCAAAATTTCATCAATTTAGATCCGGACAAACCAACAGGCAAAGTTGCACAATAGGCGTACGTGCGTTAACGGTGTGATTATTGAGTGAGAACCATGTTACTGCTGCTTTTGTAGGGTTAACTAGTGCACCAGAGACATCACACCAGTCTGTGATGAGGTCAAGTTCCTTCTGTATCTCACCGCCAATCGCATTCCTGTCTTTCCCTTGTCTATTTTTGTGACATATTTTGAGAATGAAGACATCAGGAAAAAAGTGAGTATAACATCAGTACTGAACTTCATGTGCGCCTCAAAGAGCAGTATTGCTTCAATACAGTGGATCAATGGATACAATGCAAAAGGCCGGCCACGCAAAAGGTGGACTCAGAGATAATAGAGGTGACCAAAGACACCATTTATGAAGCGCACACAAGGGCTCGTTATAGAAATCTCTTCTTATCCTGACGCTGTGAGGCAAAACATGATTGGAGAAAAGAAAGAAAGACATCCTCTGCTGTCGAAAGTATTCAAGGAGTTCAACCACCTCTAGATAACTTTGTAAGTTTATATTTGGCTCTGGTTCAACAGTCAACAAAGCATCAAGAGTTCGATACTTCAAATGGGCCATAACTACAGACTTCCGGAATGACCTTTTATCCTTCCATTTTGGAAAGAGTTCACAATAGATATTTATCTGGTGATATTCATACCAATTATCGATTTGTGCACGGGAAATAATTTCAGCACACTGTATCTTTGCTAATTTTTATACAAACTCATACATATCACATTTAAGTGCCACATATGTCCGGTCACATTTGAACAGCTGAAACGTGAGTGTCTTACATAATTTTAATGCAGGAGAAAGTAGTTGGTTGTTTAGTTATCATCATTTTTGTTTTGTTATTTTATTTTGATAATTAATGATAATGAATGATACACTGATAGATTGAATAGATAATAATCATTCATTCATTGTTGTTTGTTTTATGATTATTAGAATAATTAGATTACATTTTAAAAATATACATCATATTTTAATATCAGTGGTAAATTAATCGTATTTGTAGTAACTGTTAACTGTAGTAATGAATTATAAAAGAAAAATAATGAATGAGAATGACAGAATGTCTTCTTTACAGACATTCTCATTCATTATTTCTTAGTAAGATAGTAACTTAGTTAACTTAGTACACAACACTGCAACACTCATCTTAATCTTAGTAAGGACTACTAACTATAACTAAGTAAGTAGTCTAAGTAAGACTAACTTACTAATGAATTAATTTTGCCTCAACATACTTCAAGTACCGACACACTTCCAACATTGAAACACTTAACAGCAAAAGAAAATAGCAACCTGCTGCCTTGCAGGTAGGCTGGGGACAGTCAAAGGCTAATGGAGAGCGAACCCAGTAAATACTGGCTGAAACCGGACACATCGCAGAAAGATAAGCGCCAGTGCTCCAAATGATGCTACGAAAAACACACTGCGGTTAAAGGCAGCATGAATCAGATTTCCACATGAATAAAATTTATGGAGAAATCTGGTACATCAGTCAAAGTGATGATCGCGAGAGAGGGAGAGAGAAACTACAAGGCAGTAGTAGTTCTCTGTGAGGGGAAATAGAGTTATTGTTCTCTGGATGAAGTTCCCAACTTTGAGGCTCACCACCATTTTGTACCCCTCGTGTTTCTTTTGGGTGCCCGTTTGCACTGGATTCAAGCTTCTGCTGAGCTCTCCAGTTTTTCTGCGCATTGGGTGTCCTTCGCCCTGCATTTGCCACGCCTTTTTGTCGCTCTGTCATCAGCTCCGTGCATGTCTACTCACCTGTGTATCATCCGTATGCTTGTTCGCTCTACTTTGGTGCTTGCTCACCTTGTTTATCAGGTTTCTCACTGTGCTCACATTTACTATGCCTCGAGACTGTCAGGACACGCAACTCAATTTGGGCCCCCACCTCAGAGTTTCTCTCCATGTGGGCCCATGTCTCTTCTCTGGATGCACCCCCTCCTCCCCCATCCCTTTATGCTTATTTGTTCAGCTTTTACATAGGCCGGGAGCGACGTGCCTTAGTAGTCACTCTGGGATTCTGCTCGCCTGTGTTGTGAGCGAATCTCATCCAACGTAACTGCGTCTGCATCACCACTTATACCAGAGCAGTTCTCTCGATCCCTACCCGCTTAGCCAGACAGGAACCGTTGTCTGTTTCCAGGGTCACCACATGGATGTAGGATAGGATCTTGGTTAGTGCCAGCTCACTAATCCTGGCGCGACGTTGTCCCTATGCGCCTTTGATCCCAAATCTGAAGGAATGAGATGGATTGTTTATATTTTAAGACCATGGATTGACTTCCTTACACAGGATTTCACTATATGGCCCGGCCCCTCTCTGCAGAAAAGACACACCACCTGCCAAGAGTATTACCCAAAGCACAAACTCTGTAGCTCTGGCAACAATTCAAGGAATCTCTGGAAAAAATGCTCCTGTAAACAGAATGATGCGATCCAGATTCTAATGCACTACACTCGGAACTCATGACAAGCAACTCGACTACTTTGCCACAGAGACCACACCTCCTCCCTCCTGAGAATAATCACAAACATAGTCTAGCACTATCATTCCTTGTGATGCTTACACAAAGTAATTAAATGTTTACTATATTTCAGGCAGCTGACTACTGAAGAATGTCCATCTCGTTTATTAGGCCCTTACGGAGATTTATCATAAAAAAGTGTGGAGGTAAACATTACTTATGGCAGTAGCAGCGTATGTTTTCGATCTAGATTATTGACTATTTTTGTGTGTACTTCACCATATGAAGAACATATGCACTCTGTATATGCCACTGTTTCAGATTTCTTCTATAGTTTCTTCCTTCATTCCCACCTGCCTGCCTCCCATCCCTTCCTCCCTCCTTTTCTTTCTTAATTTCTTTCCTCCTTTTTTTTTCTTCCTTCTCCCCTCCCTCCCTCCCTCCTGTTTTCTCGAAATATTGTCTATATGTCCAGTGTTGTCTATTGTATAAACATATCTTTTGTAGCTCACACAAAGGTCAGTGCTGTTTCATTAGTCATGTGAGTTTGCATCAGTATTTCATATCTTGAAGTATATACTCTGCAGTGTAAGGTGCCTGTACGCATGGCTGAATTGCTAGTCTTGAATTTTGTATTTATACGTCTGCAGAGTCGATTGTCTCCTGTTGTGAAGTACAGAGTAACATGTTCTAATCTGCTTGTATTTTCTTAGTGATCTGTCCTGTGTTAGTATTGGTGACTTTCTGATTGATTTAATCATCCTTCTGTTAATACTTAACTGGTATAGTCCGTTCAACTTGTCATGCCCACAGGTAAAAATTTGTATCTTTGTAACCATTTGATTAAATAACCTGAAAACTTGCATGTGAACTACACGTTCCTGACGCTACAAAATATTTTTGCCATTCAATCAATCATACCATCTAGAAGTTGACTTCTTTGTGCTATATATTTAACGCTTTCATTGGCATGGTTGAAGAAAACTAATGTTTACATCAAGTTAATACATTGACGACAAAGATAACAATATTCAGGACGAAATCCATGGTTTTTTAAAACAATTCTTGCATTTCCAGTGCACCAATTCAACTCAGGGTTGACCATGGTAAACAAATGACATCATATGTGCGACACAGACTTTTAGTTAAAGGCGTATATCAAAATTAGTGTGAAGCTATTGGGTCATAGTGTTGACTTCTCAAAACAGACATTGATATAACATTTCTAATGAGTTTGAAGTTACAATGCAAAAAATGTCATTAATACTATACACATTGCCGAAAGAGGCACATATGGGTCATCTGTACCACAGTATACAAGAACCAGAGAAAAGAGCTATTTTATTGTAGTGCTACCTCCTTACCACATATGTTAACACACACACATTGTACTGAAGAAGTAGCGATTTGAAAAGAACTTCTCCAAGTAGCTCCACTATTGCCAATCCCAAGCTGGACATGAAAGGCATTATGACATGGCAGCTAACTTTAACTGTAATGTAAGTTATTTAAAAACAACAATACAACTAAGTCTACATTTCTTGTTTATTTTATGACTTTATTGCACATATCAACATTGTCCCCCATGTATGAGCTGGGATGAGTCTTGTCATCAAATGTCATATTGGTGCATTTACTGTAAAAACTAACATTATGTTTCAGAGCCACCAACATCAAAGAAAACCGTTATATTACAAAATCCAAGTTTTCTATAGCAATTTCTTCCATCAGACATTTACGTTGGTATAATTCCTGGTTTTCTGCAGTTCAGATAGTAGTACCTGTAAACATAACAATTTGATGAACTTCTGAAGTGCTAATCTTGCATTTGTCAAAAGTAGCACATGTTGTGGATCAAGATTTGTGTTAAACAGTTTCTCAGTTGCCATCTTGATTGCTTGGAGTTATATAGTCCATTCTGTGTGAAATAACTATCATAAACATTGAACAATATCTCCTAAATCCTTGAAGGAAACCCAAACTAAGTGTATCCTGATAGTTGTTGTGTAAAACTTTGTAACAAGAGGACAGTGAACTGGCTGGTCTTGCCATTGTGGCATATCCCAACATATCTTGTTTGTGTTGGCTGCCATGCCCTTACTCCAAACATGAAAACATTACAGTGTGAAAATCCTTATTTCATGGGAAGGTGCAAATGCAGTGTCTCTTATCCCCTCCCTCAAATATGGAGCAATGCTTTTAATCAAGTCTAGGGGGGTCTCTGTGGTGGGTAGAGATGTTAGGTGCTCACTTCTCATTCCAAAAGTATTCTCTCTCACGATTATTGCATAGACTGATGTACCAGATTTCTCCATAAATCTCATTCATGTGGAAATCTGATTTATGCTGCCTTTAGCAGCGGTGTGTTTATCGTCACATCCTCAGCACCATTTGGAGCTCTGGTGCTTATCTTTTGACAATGTGTCCAGTTTCAGCCAACATTTACTGGGTTCGCTCTCTATTAGCCTTTGGCTGTCCCCAACCTACCTGCAAAGCAGCAGGTTGCTATTTTCTTTTAGAGGACTAGAAACTTCATCCCTTGATTCAACCTTTACCTCCCAGGTTGTTGAGCTGTCTCATCTCCCAGGTTACCAGTCTTTTTGAGATTCTTAGGTTTGCCTGCCGTCCAGTTTGTGTGCCGGTTTGCTCCAGTAGCCTTTGATTGTCCCCAATCAAACTACAAGGCAGTAGTACCAAAAGTATTCAATTTGCTCCATCAGGATATTTTCCAGGATCCCTGATTCCATTGTAGGAGATTGAGTTTCTAGTCCTATAGGGATGGACCATAAAACGTATGTCCTGTGTTGAAATTGACCATGTAAAAGAACCATTAGCAGTTCAAAATTGAGAAAAGCAGGCTGGAAAACCGCTGTCCGGGTAAAATTTGTTAGGATAAAAAAATTCCTTCAGAATACTTTCACTATCTTCTAAATTACACCAGGACATTTGCCGGTGCTACGGAGTATGTGCACTGCTGCTGAGATCTTCCTGTGTAAAAAGAATGCAGAGCACAATAGTTACACACAGAAATGCAATGATGATGGTCCAATCAATCAATCATATTATCAAATCAATATCATAAAATAGTGCCATTAACCAAAATGAACAGTTTGTCACAATTGTTGCTACTAATCTAATACAAATTTCATGTTTTCTCAGAATTGCAGTTGTATATCTACTGTATTTTGATTTTATTTTAGGATATCGGAAGTTTCTGATTGTGGCGTTGTCACTCCTACTGGTTGTATACACACTGCGAACATTATTGTTTGGAGATGGTGAGTAGTTGTTATATTTGAACAAATTATTCATGAGTACTTTTGAAATGTGTTACATTTTTCTCATTTGAAAATAAAAGACTTGTTTCTGATATAAATTTATGAGCAGAAATAGTTTAGGAACAAATGAAGTTATTGATATAAACTTAATTGTGTATTTGTACACTTTTTTCTCATTTTCTTTAACGACTTGTCGTGCAGCGATGTGGGAGCCTTAACTTTTCGTTTTTGTCTAGGTACTTGTGTCATGCTTAAGCCCTTGCCTTGCATTCTGAGGATCGTGGGCTCAAATCCACACCATTCTGTTAATAAGTGCACTTTTTTCCAGAGGCCCCTAGGAGTGTTGCAGGTACCGGAGTTCGTACTTTGTGCAATATTCTCGGTAGGAGGCGTGCCACTTCTGTGGAGAGAGGCAGATCGATATGGGGTAAAACCTGGTGCAACGAAGTAAATCCTTCAACTTTAAAACTCTTGTCTAGCTACTTGCGTCTTGAACCATGCCTGTAGGCTAACAGGACTCAGGTCAGATGGCAATCATCCTAGGAAAGAGGACACTCCTGAATTCAAAACTACTGACGGAGCTCACTAACTTCAAAAGAGAAGCCATCTAGGAAAATGAAAATTCTATAAACTCAAACCTCTACTGCCTTGTGGACAGCCTTTGACTTGGTAAGAGCTAGGAAACATCCGACCCAACGTAAGATGGGAGACATCAATGCTTAATAGTCAAGGCCAAAAACTGCAATACAATGCATCTACTTTACATGTCAGTCAGAGGATAAACCAAACAATATGGTGCTCCATCTGTGGAATCCTGCCATGTGGATGGAGTACCAAAATCTATTCTTCAAAATAGCACACACTTAGCTACGGGGGGTACCTCTGCCTCAATTTTTGGCCCAGAAAGAGAGATCATGTGAAATAATACACAAGAATTTAAAAAAAGACAACACAGCCTTCAAAAGACAAAGCCAGAAATTATTGCATTGGAATGCAGAAGTAAGGTATGTGTATTGAATTGTTAGCTGATTGGTCAAGGAAATTGTATCTGAATCATTCTTCTTCACCTTTCAACTCCCAACGGAGCACAGGTTTTCAACAAACTTCTTCCATTTCATCCTCTCTCTTGCCATCACTTCCAATTCTTTCCATGTTTTACCTATCCTTTTAATATCAGCCTCCAGCTCTCTTCTCCGGGTCTGTCTAGGCCATAGATTTAACTTTTCCCAAACATTACAACATAAACTTTGTACGCCCCCCATTATAACAGTTGCAATGCCACATATATAACATATTCACTTTACATAGAAAATTGATATATTTCTCACATGTCATTCAAATGATTAAACAGGAATGGAAATGGATCGTGAAGATGGACATTTTTTTTTTTCTCCGCTTCAACTCAGCAGTTCCATCTCTAAACTGATTTTCGTAAAATCTGTTTTCCAATTTCTAGCAAGCAGAGGTGCATTGAAATACTACCTGCAGCTGTGCTCAATGTACTCATTAGTATTCTCCATACAGGCAATTTTCTCACTTAAGGTACTCTTACGTCTGATAAGACCAGGACAATGCGACATAGAGTTCGACCCGATATGGCGTAGCACAGCAGCACTATCAATCTCGGAGTCCCAATGACTAGATGAATGAAAATGCAGAATCAAAATTTTTATGATTGTTCAATCAAAATCACGAACAAAAACTCCCCAAATCCTTCTGAACCCATTATCGCCCTCCTGGAAGGCTTCAGCACCCACTAGGGAGCGGTACTGCCCACTTTGGGAACCCATGGTCTATGCCTTCTCCTACTTCTCTTACCCTGTGGGTTCTAAAACAGTGCCTGTCTTGTAATGCTTCCAGTAGATCTTCTCAATGTATGTCCTATCCATCGCCAGCGTCTCTTCCGTAGCTCTTACTCCATTGGTATCTGTTTAGTTCTTTCTCTGAGTTCCTCGTTCGTAATCTTATCATACCATCTCATTTCCTCTATTCTACGTAAACATCCATTTATGAAGGTCTGTAGTTTTCTGGTGGTTTCTTTTTTTGTCTTCCATGTTTCCAAGCCATAGAACAGCACTGACTTCACATTTAATTGAAAGACTCTCAGCTTTGTGTTATCTAAATCATTCATGTAACATTAACGAGAAAACATTTTGATTTTCATTTCAGTTGTAGGACTTCGACCTCACTAAAAAAATATGTTGTCTTTTTTTTCAGACCGTCAAATCTGGGATGCAGGAGGCATTGTTGGAATGTACCCAGTAAGTTAATCCAGAAGTTCATCATCACTGCACATCAAACTAACTAGTCCTAAGTGCTCCTATCTCCTTTGTCAGTATATCTCTCAGCATATGGCAACTAATGACACCAGTTCTTTGTTGATTTACTATTCTTCTTTGTCTACCAAAATAGTGCTCTTGTCTAGCTACACCACATTTGACTTGGTATTCTTGCAGTCTGGTTAGTGTTGTAGATTCAATACTATTACTTTAATCATTTACATGGCTTCTCTTCCTAGGAATTCAGAATAGCAGCTTGAGTCCATTGCGCTCCGCTTTTACAGCAGTTAT
The DNA here is from genome assembly GCA_020796225.1 of Arion vulgaris. Lineage (NCBI taxonomy): Eukaryota > Metazoa > Mollusca > Gastropoda > Stylommatophora > Arionidae > Arion > Arion vulgaris. The sequence continues at coordinate 48,214,944 of CM036765.1, read as the reverse complement.
ACCTGCAAGCCTATCGGCACATTCATCTGCGAAATTTCCGGGACGGAACGTGATGAGAGCAATGTTTTGCAAAAATATGATATCGCTTATTCTCTTTCTTAATCCTTTTCATTTTCAATTTTCCATATGGTCACAGCTAATCACTAACATTTATATGAGTTTTTAAATTCGTTGTTCCGTATGTAACATAGTGTTTCAATTATTTGTAACATTATATCAGTAATTCTTGGTAGTATCTGTAACATTTTTATAATAGTTTCTGTTGTTAGCCGTAATGACAGTTGTTAGTTGTAATGACAGTTGTTGCTAATGACAGTTGTTAGCCATAAGGACAGTTGTTAGCAGTTAATGACAGTTGTTAGCTCGTAATGACAGTTGTTAGCCCATAAAAGTAAAGGAACCTTTTTTCACACCTCAAGGTATATTGGAGAATACGGTGTTATGTCCATATTTTGTTTACGTGGCTGTGATGGGTGAGGTCAACATCAGTCGACCACCAATACTGCCGCAGTGCTTTTCTGGTACACTTGAGGATGTTCAACCAGAGACTCGTTAGGTCCAAATAAATTCAGTCCAATGTGGAATTAAACCAAACAACTAACTGAGTTCATTAACAGCTACGCTTCTGCAGCTCTGTTGTTATCTCTAACCTAACTAGCAATTAGCTGAATGGTGGAATATTGATCAATAGGGCACAGATTGGTAACTGATAAGATTTTAGGAACATAAGACTCTATTTGATAGTACCACATGTGTAGAGTTATAATGTAGCATGGTTTCAGATCTAATTGGTAACAAGAGAGGCTGGGAAAACTAACACATGCACAAAAGACATGCTACATGAAGATTGTTTGTTAAGCTTACCATAACAACAACTACTATACAAGACAAGCTGTGTCAACAAAGCAATCTAATATTTGTATTGTATTTGTCACATCCAGGTCCTTGTGAGGTCACATGTCCACCCAATCAATTATCTTTCTATATTCGAACTGGAGAAAAGACACTGCAAGCTGGCTATGGACCGCTTATCTGCTTTCAAGGGACTGTGTCAGTATTACTCTGATCTTATCATTTATTTCTGTCCGATATTTGTTATACTTATTATAATGAGAGAGAGAGAAGAATGTTGACTTGAGAGAAACTATGAGCTGTTAATGGAGAGAAGAAGAATGTTGACTTAGAGAGAAACTATGAGCTGTTAATGGAGAGAGAAGAATGTTGACTTAAAAAAACTATGAGCTGTTAATGGAGAGAGAGAAGAATGTTGACTTGAGAGAAACTATAGCTATTAATGGAGAGAAGAATGTTGACTTAGAGAGAAAACTAGACTGTTAATGGAGAGAGAAAAGAATGTTGACTTGAGAGAAACTATGAGCTGTTAATGGAGAGAGAGAGAAGAATGTTGACTTGAGAGAAATATGAGCTTTAATGGAGAGAAGAAGTTGACTTAGAGAGAAAGTATGAGGTAGTTAAATGGAGAGAGAGAAGAATGATGACTTAGAAGTTAGAACTATTAATGGAAGAGAGAGAATGTTGACTTAGAAAAGAAACTATGAACTTACAATGAGAGAAGCATCGTAGACTTAGGAGAAAACTTACTTTATACATGTGAAGAGCAAAAATGCATTGACTAAGAGAGAAGACATGAACTATTAATGGAGAAGAGAAGAATGTTGACTTAGAAGAAAGAGAGGGTTAATGGAGAGAGAGAAATAGAGAACTAGAAAGTTAGAACTATTAATGGAAAGAAGAATGTTGACTTAGAGAGAAACCATGAAACAGTTGAAGAGAGAAAGAATGTTGACTTAGAGAGAACTGTGAGCTGTTAATGGAGAGAGAAGAATGTTACTTAGAGAGAACTATGAGCTGTTAATGGAGAGAAAGAATGTTGATTAGAGAGAAACTGTGTGCTGTTAATGGAGAGAGAGAGAATGTTGACTTAGAGAGAAAAATGTGAGCTGTTAATGGAGAGAGAGGACAATGTTGATCTAGAGAGAAACTATGAACTATTAATGGAGAGAAAGAATGTTGACTTAGAGAGTTAGAACTATTAATGGAGAGAGAGAAGAATGTTGACTTAGAGAGAAAGTATGAACTATTAATGGAGAGAGAGAAGAATGTTGACTTAGAGAAAGTATAGCTATTAATGAGAGAGAAGACTGTTGACTAAAAGTAGAATGAAAGAAAACACAATTTCTGGAAGAAAAAGATAGCTGACTGAAAGATAATATGTATATTGTGAAGAACATAGACAAGAAGAACATACAACATGAAGATCAACATTCAAAAGACAAGAAGTCATGACTATAAGCAGAGAACATAAAGATATCAACATACAAATAAATGACCAACAGCTAAGCAGGTGAGAGAATTCAAATACCCTTAAGTATCTTCACATCTGATAGTAGACTGGACAGAGATCGAAACTAGAATCCAGCAAGCCAACAACATTACATACCAGCTACCAATCTTGAAACACCCAGCACCAGTAGAGACTAAAAAACATTATAAATTCAATCTTTATACCAACACTGGCTACCAGAGCCAAACAGGCATTGACAAAAGAACAAGAAAGGAAAATTGCACATGCAAATGAGATGCTTAGGAAAGCAGTAAATAAAAAAAGAAGAGACCATATGAAATGAGGAAATTAGAAGAACAGTCGGGAAAAACACCTGCTGTTAGATTTGTTGAAAAACAGAGACTCAAATGGTTTGACCACTTGGTCAGAATGAACCCGAATACACCAGTTGCAGAGCGTACAACCTGAAAATGGAATCATCAAGAGGAAGGGCAAACCAAGAAAAAGATGGATTGATGAAGTTACAGACATCTTAACCCTTGTTTACCAATTACGTGAGGTGGCGTAGTAGGAATGCGTTTGGTGTCTCCCAATTACGTGAGGGTCACATAGTAAACTCATCGTCAAAATATGTGTAGTAAACGGGAACTACTGCTACAATAGACTATTTATAGCATTGAGGACATCTTCCCTTATATAAAACATTGTCATTAGTCAATTTTTCGCCCTATGAAGGTTATTTATATCTTTGAAAGAGTGATCTCTTTGTCAAAACGTTTCAAGCAAAATGGCGTGTAGGAAATCTATCAGGACGATTACACTGACAGAAAAAGCTTTGGCGTTGTTGTCATATGGTGCTGACGACATATTTAACGATAAAGATAGCGGAGATGATGATATATTCTCATCAAGTGAATCTGTTCACTCAGATTCTGAAAATTCTGTACAGGTGAGAGACACTGATGACGAAAATAGTGATACTCATGAATGTGATTTACGTCCAAGTAAGCGTTCTAGAACAGACCCTGTCGCAAGTACTAGTACTGAGCCAGTAGCAAGTACTACTAGTACATAGAGCAGTACAAACATAAATTTTTATTATCAAAACATACACATACATATTTTATTTCAAATTACAAAATTTCAAACAAATATTCAAAAATAAAGAGTTATTAAATTTTCAAATAAGTTGGTAGAAATGCAGAAAACGCTTAGGATGCTCTGTGCGGTTCAACCTATAACCTCAGGTAAACAAGGGTTAAACTCACAATACCACACCATATCAAGCGACCGAGCGTGCATTATCTCGAAAACCGATCATCAGTTAAACCTGCTACACCTAGGCAAAAACAGAAAGTACAAAAGAAGAAGAAGAAAGAAGAACATAGACAATAATTTGCCTGTCAGTGTTTTAAGTACATAGAGAAAAATATGTGTGTTAAGATTTAAAGATACTAAGGAAGATTATTAATGCACCCAAACATCTCACTGATAACTAAACAACAGATGATCAACAGCATTTTCACGCCTACTTTGTGTTAGCAGAGCCTAGCAGGACAATGAGCAAAGCCCAGTGCAAAAAAATAACTACATGTGAAATCGGTGCCTATGAAAAGTTACCAACAAAACCAAAAAGACAGTCACCAAAATCAGCATAAGAAAGAAAGTTGGCACTGAACCTTGCTTGAATTACATTGAGAAACACAAAGTCACCAACATCAGCATAAGAAAGAAAGTTGGCACTGAACCTTGCTTGAATTACATTGAGAAACAAAGTCACCAACATCAGCATAAGAAAGAAAGTTGGCACTGAACCTTGCTTGAATTACATTGAGAAACAAAGTCACCAACATCAGCATAAGAAAGAAGTTGGCACAGAACCTTGCTTGAATTACATTGAGAAACAAAGAATGAGGGGGTTCAGCCACTAAATAAGAATGCAACCAAACTCCACTGTATACAGAGTCTTCTACAACAGAACTTCAGGAAAGAAGGCGAGAAGACCATGAAAAAAATGGATAAATGGCATAGCAGAATCCTGTCAAAAAGCAAAAATAACTTTCATCCAAGCCACTAGAGCAGCACAAGACAAAAACAGAAAACCATGACACTGGAAACAATCCGAAAGTTTGATGGCAAAGAAGAAGAAGCAGAAGAAAAAGAGTATCAATTTTCCAAGACTTAAAATTGTGGATTTATCTGTTCTTATTTGAACGCTCCATATCGATCACCTGTTAACCACTCTGTGTGATTTGTATGTGATCTGAGCCTAAGAGTGATTGTATGTTGTGCCAGTTATGCCTTTACAAGTAGGCCAGCACATCCGATTTATGCGCTGCTTTTTATTTATTAGGTAGCATCCTAGTGCCTACATTAATTGCCTCTTCGACATGCATTGTAGGTGCAGTGGTACTTATTCTTTGCTGCCCTATGGACCTGGCACCACATGGCGTTTATCTGTTCAAGTTTTTGTGTTACTGGGTTTTAAAGACGTAATAATTGTCATTAAAATCTGAAAATTGTTTTCCAAAAAGTCAGAAATGAAGGCAACATCTTACAACTGTCTTGAAATGTTGTTAATTAGGAACTTGCCTTTGTTTAACAGAGTCTCTTCTTCTTCTTCTTTGCTTTCGTTCTTTACGACCAATTTTAATCACTCTTTGTGATATGTTTGATCATTGCCAAGAACGTGTATACGTTGCACATTGGTTTGGTAGGCCCTAAAGCGTAGACTTCTACACGTTTAGGACACATGTATCCGATTTCAGCCAAACCTCCTAAGTGCACTCTTCGACATGTGTGGCAGGTAACAGTGGTTCTTTCTCAATCGTCCTTTTTTTTGGCCATTTTTATTTCTTATTGTGATATATAAACAGCTGTTGCCAAGAACATGTTTTATGTCACATCGTTCAGTACCATTTGGAGCTCTAGTGCTTGTCCTTCGGTGAAGTGTCCGATTTTAACCAGCATTTACTGGGTTCGCTCTCCGTCAGCCTTTGACTGTCCTCAGCGAACCTGCAAGGCAACTGGTTACAGTGGTTTATTCTTTACACCCCAAATTTGGGCCCGGTAACCACTCGGGCGGTTTAACAGTAATATCTGTGTTGCAACTGGCAACATAAATATTTTTTCTATCCATGTTGGACTGTATTTGTTGACATAAGTGCCATTTCAGATGAATTGCCAGTTTAAAAAAATGTTTTACTGCCTATAATACCGCTTTTTAGGGCTATGTAGGATAGTGGGGGAATGTGAGCCTATGGAATTTAATGGTTGCATGGCTAGTGCAGTCACAGCGAAACTGTTCAGGTTAGAATTTTTCTTTATGCCCTCGACAGAAAAAATTCCGTTGCTGTACCAGGGATTGAACCCATGTCTCCTGATGGAGCATGCACTTGAATTCATTCAGCCAGATGCCTCTTGATTGTCCAGTAATAGATGAGTAGACATTAATTGTAGGAAAAGGATGTTAGCAAATGTTTATGTTCATTGACATTACTGTTTTATGACATTTAAACTCATGTACATTTGTCATGTATACAGGTACATGAGTGTGGAACAAAGCAATGTAGGAAGAGGACTGAATGTAGTACTCATTGATTGTAAGTAAATTAATGTGATTACTTGCTAGGGTTAGGACTTAGATGTAGTAGTAAACATGTAAATTAATGTGATTACTTGCTAGGGTTAGGACTTAGATGTAGTAGTACTCATTGATTGTAAGTAAAACAATGTGATTATTTGCTAGGGTTAGGAATTATAATTTATCTGTCTATGTTCTCTTCGTGTCCCAATTAACACATAAAGCTGCCACAAAAGATTTCCATTTGCTGCTATTCTTTCATCTTCCCACCAATTGCTTTCCATGTCAGGCCACAATCTTTCAGCTCTCTTTGCACAGTTCTTTTCCATGTTTCCTTTGTACATCCAGGCCTTCTTTTCCCATCCGCTGTAGAATGAATGGAAAGAATACAGAACGAGGCGATGCGCATTATACTTGGTTGCACTAAAGACATGTCGTGCAGGGCGATGCGCTATCTACTTGACTATCCTACTATGGAATATAGAGTACTGATGAGCCGTGCACGAGCATACCTTCGAGTCAATGCTGACACAACATCCTCTGCACTTGGAAATAAAGAGACAAAAGGAAATAGGTTAAAAGAGGAAAATCTTGGATGGGTCAGGCCGAGGACTGTATTGAACAGGTGTGTACACTTGAAGACATTGATCCCGGTGAAGAATGGATACCAGTGCCAACAGGAATCGATACATCTTTTTCTGTATGCATCAAACTTGATAAAGAAAGCAGACAAGACAACCCACGTCGTGGAGGCAGCAGTTCAGGCATTGATTTCTGAGAATGCATCTGAGCATGATGTAATCATTTATACGGATGGTTCTGTGATTCGACATGTGCGGAGCTCGTGGGCTTTCACTGCTTAGGTCGGAGGAAATGTTGTGAAGGAAGACAGTGGTGGTTTTGCTGTGACAACGAGCAGTCTCACTATGGAAATCATGACAGTTACCAAAGCGATGATTTGGCTAGAATCACAGACTTTTATCCATGCATGTTTTCTCAGTGATTCAATGAGTATGCTCAGGAAGATTGAAACAGGATGGGCTAGGAGACATTGGATGGAGTCGCTGGGGAGGTCTAAGCTGACAAAGATCAATTTTATTTTTGTGCCAGGGCATGCAGGTGTAAGGGGGGAATGAACATGCGGATAGGCTTGCAGGTATGGCTGCTGTACAAAGCGGGAGAGCAATGGACCAGGCTGATATTATAAATTCCTTAAGGGAGAGAGGCGTGTACATGATTCACGTAATAGCGGTGAATCTACAAAACTAACCAGACTGCAAGAACTCAAAGTTAGGTGTAGTGTAGCTCGACAAGAACGCTATGCTGGCAGACAAAGAAGAATTGTAAACCAACAAAGAACGGTATCGTTAGTCACCACACGCTGATGGACATACTGAGGGAGAGATCGGAGCACTTATGGACTAATTTGTTCAACGTGCAGTGATGGTGATCCGACGACTAAACTAAACTATACATGACCATTCCATCTCCATCTTTGCCCTCCACTGATGGTCTCCATTGATGCACAGCCCATTCACTTCAAAAGTTCTCCACTTGCTACAGCACCTGGTGAGAATATTCGCAGGACTGTCCCTAAACATTCATTTTAAAATGTCTCCATCCCGTGTATGCTGTCTTGGATCACCCTCCAGCATTCAGGACTTTGAATATCCTGTAGTAATTTACAACTTGAAAAAAAAAAAATCATCCAACATTTCTGATTCAATATTACTGTTCTATTGATGATGTTTGTTGTAAAATACTACTGTTCCATTCATTGTTTAACACCGTGTTCATGTTAGATTGTGTAACACTGTTATTATACTAGATTCTCTCACCAGTTTACTGCCACATTATGAGTATCTTGAATGATATGATTCATGTTCTCATTGAAATTATCTCATGCTGTGAAGAATACTATTCGTTGTGAGAATAAATATTTGGTTTATGAATATTTTCAGCCAAATCTTTGACTTTGAAGTCCACCATTGTCTTTGACACATATATTGATGGTAAGTATATCAATTATGTTTTGTCTATGGACCTTACCATCTGCTTCTAAAAACTTACAAGCAGGGATTATGTAATTCTCTTGCCGTGCTGTATCTTTAAATATATTCTTGATTATAATTTGATATTCCCAGAAATTCCACAGGTACAAGACTGAGACACTATCTATAGCATAGTTTCTTTAATTGTATTCCTCTCATACCATTATACATTACGCAGGACCGGCACTCACTTTCTCCATGTCGCTCTATCATGGCAACTCGTTCAGTTTCTTCTATGGTATTAAGTCATATTTCTATCAGTCAAGTGAGATCCAGTCATTGGCATTAGTCATCCACAATCTGATTTCCTCCTTTGATATTAATGTCATTCTACAGTGGATTCCTGGGCACACAAATATCCCAGGAAATGACAAGGCAGATCATCTGGTCAAACAGGGATCATCAAAACCACAAATAGACAAACCTGTTAGCATACAAAGTATAAAACAGATTCTGAAAAACAACTCCAGAGAAGATTGGCTGAACCGATGGGCTATTGGGACGACTGGTCTGGACATGTATACAGAGATGAATAGACCAAACCCCAAGGACAATATAAATCTGCTACAAAGAAAAGATCAAAGCACTATCTTTCAGTTAAGAACAGGACATGTTGGACTGAATTACCACCTACACAGAATAAACCCCACACACCTACCACACTGTAGAAAGTGCAGTCACTCATGTGAGACAATACAGCATATCTTGCTTGAATGTCCTGGACTACATAAAGCTAGACAAGAACTCCTCCCACCACACCCATCTGTTCATAATACCCTTTACACTAGTCTTCCACAATTACAGAACACATGCAGATTCTACAAATTGGCATTGGCTGCCCAAGAGTGAAAACTCGCAGCCCTGGTTAGAAGAAGAAGAAGAAGAGTCATATTTCTCTCAGTAAAATTTGTTTCAGGTTTTCCCTATTGGGTCTCCTTTCCTGAACCATTTCTCTCCCCCTTCAATGCCTGCTTTGTGGTTCTTTCATCATTTCTTCTCAGAGTATGCCCAACATATCTCCATCTTCTCTTTTTTTATAACAGTTGTTACTAGGAGTTGACCATATATTTCTCTGATTTCATCACCTCTCCTGAATTTGTTCCATTTTGTGACAGTGTATCTTTGATACAAGACAGAACAACCATTTTTACTGTAAATACAAGACTTGCACAACAGATTCATATAGCTATTGTACCAGCTTTAAGACAATGGAGCACCTTTTACAGGCCTGGCATGAGTCAGCTTTGAGGACCTCTCTATGAATAATCAGCTCTGATACCATGCTACATTATAACTCCAGATGGGATACTTCATAGTGGGGATTCCCAGTTTGTACAGTCTTACAGCTACTAATCTGTACAAACATATGTTTTGTTGGATAATTTGCATGTATACACTTTGGCCGACATTCGGATATGCCTTAGGGGCGCATTCGGCTTGGTGCCATGGACATCGCAACTCTTCGGTTCGGTGCCACGAACACCGTGAATCTGGGGAACCTGGGGTTTTTTTGCCAGCCTGCGGAATTGAACCCGCACACACAGAGGGCTAGTCACCCACAGTCTACGAACGCGCTACGAACATGCTGGGCAGGTGGGCAACTTGTTTGATAAGAACCGTGGCCACCCAGCAACATAAGGCAGACTAGCTCAGACAGGAAAACCAAAATTCTTGTTTAATGGGGGCTGGTTTTTAAAGTGTTTGAAAGAACACTGTAAGGTTTTCTGCAATTTTACACAATTCTACGAGTCCATGGTTATTTATTGAGAGCCGCGGTAGCGTAGGTGTTAGTGAACTCGCTTCGCAAGGCTGGTGGTCTGGGTTCAGCTCCCGCAATGTGCGTGGAATTTTCCCGACCGCGACGGCTCTCAGGTCGACCCAGCCTCAACTGGGTACCAGACATGCTCTGGGAAAGTAAAGGCGGCGGCGTGATGCTGACCACATCACCCATCGTGTGCCGACAGTCAATGAAAAATACAGGCCTAACACTGTATTGACCTATATACCACGAGGTATGAAATGGTTCCTTTACTTTTTTTTACTTATGGTTATTTATTGCAGAAAAGTGCTAATAATACCGATATTCATTAGTGTTAAACTTAATTTGTAACATAATATAACCTTTTTTTTATCATGTTGTGTTGTTTTTAAAATGAATTTATCTTTATCTAACAATACTGGGCTGCAAGGTGACGTGATGATTGTGCTCTTATTTCCTAGAATTGTTCCCTGAGCTGCCGGCCTTCATGTTATCGGATGTCACGATATGAATGAACGGAAACAACAACAAACTGTTACAGACTTGCCAAACATATGACAGTGACATGGGCAAGTTTCAGACACTGGAACGAGTTCGAGAATTAGGCGTTAAGTTTAGACATGCCAGACAGTGTCGTCTTCGTGGTAGAGAGAGAAGATATAGTAATCAACTTCTCATGGGTACTGTGAGCAAATGGACTTTGGGATGGCAGCCGCGGGAGGACAGAGCACAAATGGGAATGCCCAATGTACCATGACATTGATCGCATAACATGATAGTGACTAGAGAAGCGTATGACTGAACTCACATTCACAGAAAATCATTACAGCAATGCTGGATACCTAGAAACTGACTGTAACCTTTGTCAGAAACATTATCAAGGAAATCTGAAAATGAAATAAAATGAAAAGTTATTGTATGTGAGTCACAAAATGTGACAATATGTAAGTTATATAATATGACAATATTTGATAACTAAATGTAATGAGACCATTTATGATCCGTAATATGTTTTCAGATGCTTCTCTACTTGCTTTCCTAAAGAAAGATGCCAAAGATGATGACATCCTGTTTATGGCAACTTTTGACGATGCTTCATATGGGTATACTATTATAGTTACTAGCTTATCATTTTGACATCTGTTGATCAGTGTTGTATTATCAAGATATATGTGTGGCTACATAGAAGATGTTGTCTTATAATTATGTGTGAGGGAGTGTTACGTTGTAGAGATATGTTAGTTATATGAGGGAGGTATGTTTAGAATATTTAGTTATGTGTGAGGGAGTGTTACATTGTAGAGATATGTTAGTTATATGTGAGGGAGTGTTACATTGTAGAGATATGTTAGTTATATGTGAGGGAATGTTACATTGTAGAGATATGTTAGTTATATTTGAGGGAGTGTTACATTGTAGAGATATGTTAGTTATATATGAGGGAGTGTTACATTGTAGAGATATGTTAGTTATATATGAGGGAGTGTTACATTGTAGAGATACATGTGGCTACATAGAAGCAGTTGTGTTATAGTTATGTGTGAGGGAATTCAACCAATCCTTGACATTGTTCTTTTTAGGATCATATTCATCGGACATGTCCATAACTGCTCCTATCTCCTCCCAAGCATGTATCTCAGTGTGTTTAGGCTAACAACTCCCGTTCTGTGTTGATTGATGTATTTACTTGGTTTTCTCTTGTGGTTTTTCTAGTCTTGCCGCACCTATCGGTATGCACAACTTGCGCACCCGAGATAGAGAATACCCTTTATCTTCGTCGTTGAAATCTTCAGAGCGTATGTTTTCTCTGAGAGCGTTGATTATGTCGCTTCTGTCCATAGAAGACCCATTCTTAATCGTCCTTTATTGCCTTAATTGTCTTTCACCCCAGAGTGACCCGAGACAGAGATGAAGGTAAGTATCTGGATTGTCGAGTTTTGTATTAATTGCATCTACTGCCTTTGTACATATCAACATCATGTGATAGGAAAATAGCCAAAGGTTTCTAGTGTCGTATTCTTCTTTGCATTCATTCTTATCAACTAAATTTGAGATCTCTGCGACGGTTTGCGCTAGAACGTAAGTATGTTGCGCCTCGTTTGGATCCTACGGCATGTAGTGCGGGACATCCAAATTTTGGTTAAGTCAAATATGTGTTGTGTTGACTTTAAATAATTTTTTATTTTAAAAACTTAAATGTCTTTCTACTCCTCTTTTGTTCAGCTTAAAGGACTCTGGACGCCTGTGGCTGAGAATGTTTGGCAGCTCTTTAATTGACAAGCTTGGATTCAGAGAGAACTTTATTATGATTGGTCATAGAGGACTGGCCAAAGGACATGCTATTGAATATGTAAATTTTAGTAGATATTGAATATGTAAATTTTAGATATTGAATATGTAAATTTTAGATATTGAATATGTAAACTTAAGTAGATATTGAATATGTAAATTTTAGATATTGAATATGTAAACTTAAGTAGATATTGAATATGTAAATTTTAGATATTGAATATGTAAATTTTAGATATTGAATATGTAAATTTTAGATATTGAATATGTAAATTTTAATGGTTAGATGTAAATTTTAGATATTGAATATGTCATTTAATATATTAAATTTGTAGCCAGCTGTGTATATACGAGGGGAAGTCAATAAGTAAGCCACAAATGGCTGTAGAAAAATAACTAAACATGATAACAACTTGAAACCAGTTTATTTTTATACATACATTGTCCCTTTATTTCTCAACATAATTTCCACCAATATTGATGCACTTATCCCATCGTTTTATCAGTCCTCCCAAACCGGCTGCATAGAACTCGGGCTCTGTTTTCTAAACCACGTTTTCACTTCACATTCAACTTCGCGTCATTCGCGAAATGTCTCCACCAAGGTGGGTTTTCAGTGGACCAAAAGGTGGAAATCGTTAGGGGCTAAGTTGGGACTGTAAGGTGGATGTTCCAGAACTTTCCATCTTAGTTAGTTAATTTTCTCCTGAGTTAATTGAGCCGTATGTGGTCTGCATTATCATGAAGAAGCAACACTCCTCTAGTCAGCAGTCCTGGACGTTTTCTTCTAATTGCATCATGAAGCATCGATAGAACTTCACAGTATGATTCAGAATTCACATTGTCACCTTTCTTCTTTAAATTGGTTAAAAGCACTCCTTGACAATCCCAGAACACCGTCGGCATAACCTTCTCTGCTGATGGCGTAATCTTGAATTTTTTGACACAAGGCGAAGAATGATGTTTCCACTGCATTGAAGCATGCTTTGATTCGGGCTGGTAGTGATGCACCCATTATTCGTTCACAGTAACAATCCTGTTCTGCTTGTCTTCTCCGTCATCTTCGTATCGACAGAGATGATGCAAGGACAGGCCAAATCGGTTCATTTTGTGTTCATCCTTCATTTGTCTGGGTACCCACCTTAAGCACACTTTCTTCAATTTCAATCAATCATGCATTATGCTGTATGCTGAACCATGTGAACCCTATTGCAGATGCTATAGAGTATATAGCTACTCGACTCTAATCTTCTCCTCCACCCGCTACACGGATGCTTCTGCTGCAATCTCAACAGGACGACCAGATCGGATTTCATCAGCAATTTTAGAGCGTCCTTGAGAAAATATTTTTACCCAGATATGCACCGCTTTACAGGACAAACATTTGTCAGCATAAACAGGAAGCATTTCCTTATGAATGTCCTTTGCAGGCAGTCATTTTCCCACAAAAAACGCAACAGCATGTTGCTGTTTGGTTGTACCCTCCGTAAGTACAATCGCCATTTTGTTCATGCGCATGAAACACATAGCGCCACTTGGTGAGCGGGAATATAAAGTTCGATGTTGCTGTCACCTAATGACACCTTTAGAAAACACCAACTACATTTACCTACCATCCCACAGAACTTTGTGGCTTACTTATTGACTCGCCCTCATATATCAAGCTTGATGACAAAATAATCTTTGCAATCAAGTAATATTTTATAACATCAGATGTCACTTTCTAGCAGTTTATAATGTCATATGTCATCTAGTTGCAATATCTTATAGATTATATTTGGGAAAAAAATGTACTAAACATAAAATGTCACTTTGTGAAGAAATGTCATATTTCTTTCAGCTTGTCACAAAGAATGATAAGACTGATGCATTTGCACGAGCAATTGAAAAAGCAGGATGTTTTTCTTTCCCTTGTAAGTATTGAATTGTTTATATAGACTGGACTTTTCTATATAAAAGTATGGAGTTGTTTTTTTTAGTTGTATAGACTAGTGGCAGTATTTAGAGTACAGGAACAATACAAAACAGCAGAAATGAACGTATGCTGTATGGAGTAAATCAGAGCTTAGCCGTATTCAAAGACATTTAGGGAGTCTCTGTGGCATAGAGGTTAGGTGCTTACCTCTCGTTCCACAGGTACTCAGCTCCCTCCCTTGTGGAGCCATCAGGATATTTTTCCACAGATACCTGATCTCAGTGTAGGTGAGATTGAGTTTTTAGTATTTTTGTAGATGGAAAATCTTCTTCTTTGCGTTCGTTCTTTACGACCAATTTTAATCACTCTCTGTGATATGTTTGATCTTTGCCAAGAATGTGTATACGTTGCAAATTGGTTGGTAGGCCCCTAAATGCATAGACTTCTACACGTTTAGGACACATGCATCCGATTTCAGACAAACCTCCTTAGTCACCTCTTATGACATGCATGGCAGGTAACAGTGGTTATATTCTTTACACTACAAATTTGGGCGAGGCGGACAATAAAACCTAGGTTTAAAGTTCAAGTTGAGCATATAAAACAACCAGTGACAGTTCAAAGTCGAAGATAGCAGGCTGAAAAGCCACTGCCTGGGCAAAATACATTAGAAAAATTAACAATAAAATTCCTTCAAAATATTTTAACCATCTTCTAAATTACATTGGGGAAACTCGCTGGTGCTATGGAATTTGTGCACTGATGCCGAGCTCTTCCGGTGTAAGAAAGAAATGGGAGCACACATGGTTACTCACCGAAGTGCAATGATGATGGTCCAATTAATCATTGAAAGACATTTAATTGTTGTCCTCTAGTGGCAGCTCTCTCCCTGTGATATCACCAGCAATGAAAGATCTGACGCAGTAGCTAGAACTGGAGGTAAGATGGAGCAGGTCCTACTGCCTCTACCTTGTTGATAGACAAAAACCATCACCCAGACAGTACATGCAGGCAACAGATCGGACGCAATAAACATATATAGCACAATACATTAGCTTTGTAAATTGGATTTTTGTCCATTATGTTTGTGTCTAAGTAGTTCTTTCAGTTTGTAATTAAATTGAAAGCCGTATCGAGCTCATTAGTCATCTACGCACACACAGACAAACATAGCGCAACTACATTCCCTTGGATGAAAATTTGTGTGGTCATCATCACCCGTGATGGACGAGCATCAATCAATTAAAGAAAAACTACTTTGATGTCTTTTAACATTTTTGTTTTTATGATTGTAGTGGGTGAGAAAGTAAGCATGGACAACACAATGCCAGATGTATTACGAGGAACTGAAATGAAAATTGGACATCGCTTTGACAACTGTGGTCTCCCTCAGCCTTGCCCAGGTAGTAGCATTTCTGTAGCAGTGGACACAGGGCATGGAAATCTAAGAAAGCCCAGCATTTGTGTGGGTGATTTTATGTGAGTATTTCTGTCATGATAAATAGGACTGGTAGTGATTTTATATATATTCCTCTCATACTCTTTTAAGTTACATAGGGCCTGCAAGTAATTTTTCCATACCGTTCTGTCCTGGGTAACTCGCCCAATCTCATCCATGGAGTTAAAGTTAACCGCATATCCGTTACAGGACTTTGCGAATCAACCCCAGCTTTTTAATGCTGTTTGTGATTTTTTTAGACATTATTACGTTCAGTAGTTTGCCATTGCTTTCAGAACGGGTGATGCCATCGTCCTTTTGTAAAAATCCATGCGGAACAATTTGCAACCAAACTGTCCACATCATGATTCGAACTCAGAACGTCAGGGTTAATAGAGCGAGTCACTATCCCCTAAGCATAGTTCATCTCAAGGTTTCCCTAGTGCATCCTCTCTTTTCTTGAACCCTTTGCCTCGCACTTCAATGCCTGCTTTGGTATTTTTTGATCATTTCTTCCGAAGGTATGCCCAAGATATCTCCATCTTATAACAGTTTGTCGCTAGTGGTTGACCAGACATTTCTCTGATTTCATCGCTTCTCTTAATTCATCCCATTTTATGTTCATTATTTTTCGCAGACATCAATTTTCAAATGCATTCAGCTTTCTATATCTTTAGTGATTTTCCAACTCTCGCTGGCTAGGATTGATACAACATTGGTAGCGATTACATTTAATTAAATAGTTAACTATTAAAAAAATTATAGATTAATCAATAGTTTCTTTTTAATGAATTTGCCCAGACAATGGCTTTCCAGCCTGCTCTTTTTCATTCTGAACTGCCAAGGGTTCTTGTTAATCAATTTGTTCCGGACTAGATTTGAGGTAGTAAGAAAATCACAAGATCGAAATGAGGGGAAATTTGCTGTTTCTACCTCATGTCCCCTTGGACTCGATGAGAACTGATGATGTGGATGAATCATGTTTCAAACATTGTATAAAATAAATAAGAAATTCAGACTTTTAAACAATAAATTGGAGACTGATAATAAGGAAAGCATGTCTTCACGCAAAAATCAGTCAGAAGTGCCAAGCACCCTGACTACACCTGAATTTGTAGCGGACGAAAGCAAGAAGAAGAAAACAATAAATTGAAAATAGAATCTTATTGTCTGCTTCTTTCATCCAGTTCCGGGAGCAAACAAGTATGTTATTAGTATTTGGCTCAAATTAGCAAGATCTTATGTTTACAATGTAATCAATATTGTTTGCTTGCATGCTTGCTTTTATAGACAAAAACTTTTCTGACGGCTCTAACAGATTAATGTTTCTTTCAGGCGAATAGATGGCACTACTAATGATGGAGGTAGAGGGTTTAATATTGTTGTTCTAGACAATGAAACGCTTCAACCTACAAGACTATCACATATGGACACTTATACATTTGGTAAGTATGTTCGGTTGTCATTCTTTTCTCTTCTATATGTCTGCTGTTCTGTGATCTTGTCTGTTTACAACTGATCTTGTCTGCTTGTCAGTGATCTTGTCTTGTTCCATGGATCATGTTGTCTTTTCATGATTTTTGCATGTCAGTGAATGATTTAAGAGGAGTGTCTGACAGAATGGATTAGAAAGTGTGGGCTCCCATTCGGGAGACATCGGTTCAATCTCTGGTAACGCTAAGGAGTTTTTTTCTGCTAGGTGCATGAAGAAAAAATCCTAACCTGAACAGTTTTGCGATGACTGCACTAGCCATGTGACCATTAAATTTCTCAGGCTCATGGCTCCCATGCTCACGCCCTAAAAAGTAGTAAAGACCGTTTTTTCATTGAATGATATTGTCTGTTTTTGAGTGATCTTGTGTGTCATCTTATCTGTCTGTAAGTGACAGTGACTATCTTACTGTGACTAATTTATCCTGTCTGTATTTGTGTGACCGTGTCTGTATTTGTGTGGCCGTTTCTGTATTTGTGTGACCGTGTCAGTCTATGAGTTCTATCTACTTTCTCTCTTTGTTATCTATGTAGTAGAATTGTGCTTCAGAAGGAGATAAATATTTATTATTTAATATTAATACATATTCAACATTTTGTATTTTATTTTGTGTTACACAGACAGCACAGACCTGGAGCTAATGCTCGAGTCTCTGCACACAAATGAAGTTGTCATTGCTGTCATTGCTGATGATGCTTCTAAAAAGTAAGCTTTCACATGGTTTACATTTGTAAATATGCTTGTTGATATATGAACTAGTATTTGAAGTCTTGTCTTATAATGGACATTGACTTTGTATACGTTATTTGTTTACTTGAAATATTATCTATATATTCAGTGTTGTCTCTTGATTCAATGTTGTTTCTTGTATAAACTTTAATCTGTTTAGTTGAAGTCTGTCTTCTGATGGGCAATGGTTCTATGTTGAAGTCTGTCCTCTGATGGGCAAGGGTTCTATGTTGAAGTCTGTCCTCTGATGGGCAATGGTTCTATGTTGAAGTTTGTCTGATGGCAGTGGCTCTACATAAACAATTGAAGTCTGTCCTCTGATGGGCGTTGCTCTGTATGGTTGAAGTCTGTCCTCTGATGGGTGTTGCTCTGTATGGTTTAAGTCTGTCCTTTGATGGCTCTGTATGGTTGAAGTCTGTCCTTTGATGGGCGTTGCTCTGTATGGTTGAAGTCTATCCTCTGATAGGCATTGCTCTGTATGGTTAAAGTCTGTACTCTGATGGGCGTTGCTCTGTATGGTTGAAGTCTGTCCTCTGATGGGCGTTGATGTGTATGGTTGAAGTCTGTCCTCTGATGGGCATTGCTCTGTATGGTTAAAGTCTGTCTGATGGGCAGTGGCTTACTAGTAGTTGAAGTCTGTCCTCTGATGGGCAGTGGCACTGTGTTGAAGTCTTATATTATGATGGGCAGGACTCTGTATAAACAGAAAACTAATGGTTTTAGTCATTTCATCATCATCATCAGGTGCCGTCTCCACATCGAAGGTTGGCTGCAATGAATCTCCAGCATCCTCTGTCTTTCGCCTTGGTGTTGCACACTGCCAGACTGTAACCTGTCCATTTCTTAAAGTTTCACATGAGATCTATTTCAAGATAAATACTCTGCAGTCTTTATGTTGCTTTTTTATGCTTCTTCTTTTGTGATAGTTTACATTCTCAGAATTCTAAACAGAAAGATGTGTTGCTTCCATGAATCCAGTGATGACCTACAGTGTCTGCTATATTCCGTGTAAGAGATCTCAGCATAGTCATTAACTATTTCATGCGTTTATGTCTAATTTCTGTTGCTGGGTTGGGTATCCACACTTGTCACGTCAGACATGCTCCGTTTTTGAGGAGAGACAGTTGTGAAGTATTTCTGTTCATGTTCTACCACCAACCACAAGACACTTAACGCTTGACGAGTATCCTTCTTTGCTTTTTTTAGCCATCGTGTTCTTCCTGGGCAAGTCTTGATGGAGGTTTGAAACATGTTCATTGGCTACATCTATCGGAGAACTTGCTCTGCCAGAAGTTTTGTTTTAGTGTTGCCTTACCCATATTGTAGAGTTTGATGCCAGTAGAATGTTTTGGGGAGGAGAGATGGGGTCTGGTTTTTCAGTTCGTCATTTACCATGCACCAAACCTACTAACTGGATCTACAATTACTTACTTATTGCTCTCTGTTTCTCTTGGAGCATAGGGCCTCAACAATTGTTCACCAATTTTTCCTGTTTCTGGCTGTTTTCTTTATGGCTTCCCTGGATACTCCAGCACCACTCAGTTCCTCAAGAACTCCATCTTCAGGTCTGTTTAGGATCTCTGATTTTCCTTGCGGGATCCACTCAGGTGCTTGTCTAGTTACGCTCGACTGTGTCTTCCGCAGAGTATTACCTGACCCACTACCATTTTCTTCTCTTAATCTGGGTCATCATTGGTTCCCGATCTACAATTAAAATAACTTGTTATAAATGAACAACGCTGTCTTGATAACAATGAATAACGTAGATCTCCAGCAACTAGGAACAACTGATGGTAACAAAGTATAAACAAACATCTAAGGCTTTATAGCAGGATACATAGTGGGATTGTATTTATTGAATGAATGAATAAATATTGAATGAATAAAATAGGTTGTCTGGAGGGCAGGAGTAGTAAACATGGTTTAATTAAATCTGGTTTTGTTGTACCTCAGACTTGGACAGAGTGCTAGAGATTTACTCAACAAATTGGGCAGTGGACACATTCAGAATCTACGTTTCCGAGATGCTTGGTATTTTGTTGGACAGAAGGGCATTGAAGGTTTTACTCAATTTGAGCAGGTAATCTCTCATATGATGTTGTCATGCTCTAGTTGATGTACATGCATAATTAAACAAGTTGATGACAGCTTGAGTTAGTACACACTTGAGAAGAAGATACAGTAAACTTCAAACTGTACACTATCATTGTTCTAATGTCGGTACACACTGTAGAACAAGAACGTAAACTTTAATTGTTTTAATTCTGTTACACACTTAAGAAGATGATACAGTAAATTTTAATTTGAACAATTTCAGTCATTAATGAAGTCAATGAGCAATGTCAGTTTGACATGTCAATAATGCTGATGCAATCATCAATGCGCTTCTGATGCATGATGGGGGAAGTTGACAAGATAATATCTGATATTTGAGATAATCCAAGACGATACTTACTCCACAACATTAATTTGATCAAAGAAATTCCCATTAAAAGATTTCAAATTGAGGACAAGTTCTGTGAGATATATGAGAGTTGACATTGCAATAGAGAGATCAGTTCTGTTTCAGTTTGGGATATCTTCATTGCACTCTGAACATGTCCAAAATGACTCTGATCTCCAGCTGCTAACTGTACTAGTTTGATGTTGATTGATGAGCCTACTCATAATATGCCTGTTCTGCTCTTTTCTGGCCACTCCAATCTTCAAGAGCATGCTGGCAGTGAAATCCTCAGTGATGCAGCACTGGAGGTGGTTAGCACACTCCAGCTGCCAAATCTGGAAATTTAAAGACACCAAGAACATATTTTGATAATCTGTAAAATGTATGTGGAGCGAGATACCACACTGACAGAGAGAAAAACTTCTGGAAAACATTGCTTATGGCATGAAAAAATGTCAACATTGGAATTGATAGTCAGTATTTGGGTCAGATGTTTGTGAAAATACATGGTTATGTGTTTCCAGTCGGCATGATAGCTGGAAGTAGTCTCTATGGTGTAGAGGTTAGGTGCTTATCTCTTGTGCCAAAGGTACCAGGTTCGGTCTCTAGGGGAGCCATCTGGATATTTTTCCGGAGTTCCTTGTTCTCAGCATAGGTGAGATCGCATTCCTAGTCCTATCATAGATGAACGATAAACCGTAAATCCAGTGTTCAATTTGAGCACGTAAAAGAACCCTAGGCAGTTAAAAAATCGAGAAGAGCAGGTTGGAAAGCCGCTGCCCGGGCAAAATTCATTAGAAAAGATTTTAAATGAAAATTCTACCCAAAAAAATATCTCCACCATCTTCGAAATTACATCGGGACCCTTGCTGAGCACAGAGCTCATGCACTGCAGCTGAGATCTTCCTGTGTAAGAAAGAGAACGGAGCACACATGGTTACTCACCAAAGTGCAATGATGATAGTCCTATCAATGATAACTGGTGAGGAGAACGAACTAGAACAATCTTTAAACTTAAGTAGACCTTGCTATCTAAACATTAAACTGTGGCTGTTTGATCTTTTCTGTACATTAGTTGAGCTTTGCTGCTTTTGATGGTGGCTGGCCAAAACCCTTGGTAGCCAAATTCTGTGTCCCCAAAACAGGTCAGTATTCACTTTTCTTAGTCTCTAGTTTTCATATACTTAGAAACTAGACACTATTATTAGATACTAGATGATATAATTAGATACTAGATAATATAATTAGATACTAGAAGATATAATTAGATACTAGATGATATAATTAGATACTAGAAGATATAATTAGATACTAGAAGATATAATTAGATACTAGACGATATAATTAGAAGCTAGACGATATAATTAGATACTAGATGATATAATTAGATACTAGACGATATAATTAGATACTAGATGATATAATTAGAAGCTAGACGATATAATTAGATACTAGATGATATAATTAGATACTAGACGATATAATTAGATACTAGATGATATAATTAGATACTAGATAATATAATTAGATACTAGAAGATATAATTAGATACTAGACGATATAATTAGAAGCTAGACAATATAATTAGATACTAGACGATATAATTAGATACTAGAAGATATAATTAGATACTAGAAGATATAATTAGATACTAGACGATATAATTAGATACTAGATGATATAATTAGGCTTTTGATACTGTTTGATAGTACTAGGCCAAAATTGATACCAATTTGTGATAAAATTAGTCTAGATATTAATTTCTGAGTATTTAGATACTACATATATTAGAAGCTAGACAATATAATTAGATACTAGACGATATAATTAGATACTAGAAGATATAATTAGATACTAGAAGATATAATTAGATACTAGATGATATAATTAGATACTAGATGATATAATTAGATACTAGAAGATATATTTAGATACTAGAAGATATAATTAGAAACTAGAAGATATAATTAGATACTAGATGATATAATTAGATACTTGAAGATGTAATTAGATACTAGAAGATATAATTAGATACTAGAAGATATAATTAGATACTAGACTATATAATTAGATACTAGATGATATAATTAGATACTAGAAGATATAATTAGATACTAGATGATATAATTAGATACTAGATGATATAATTAGATACTAGAAGATATAATTAGATACTAGATGATATAATTAGATACTAGAAGATATAATTAGATACTAGAAGATATAATTAGATACTAGATGATATAATTAGATACTAGAAGATATAATTAGATACTAGAAGATATAATTAGATACTAGATGATATAATTAGATACTAGACGATATAATTAGATACTAGATGATATAATTAGATACTAGAAGATATAATTAGATACTAGACGATATAATTAGATACTAGATGATATAATTAGATACTAGATGATATAATTAGATACTAGATGATATAATTAGATACTAGATGATATAAATAGATACTAGATGATATAATTAGATACTAGATGATATAATTAGATACTAGATGATATAATTAGATACTAGAAGATATAATTAGATACTAGATGATATAATTAGATACTTGAAGATGTAATTAGATACTAGAAGATATAATTAGATACTAGAAGATATAATTAGATACTAGACTATATAATTAGATACTAGATGATATAATTAGATACTAGAAGATATAATTAGATACTAGAAGATATAATTAGATACTAGAAGATATAATTAGATACTAGATGATATAATTAGATACTAGACGATATAATGTAGAATAATAGATGATATAATTAGATACTAGACGATATAATTAGAAACTAGAAGATATAATTAGATACTAGATGATATAATTAGATACTAGATGATATAATTAGATACTAGATGATATAATTAGATACTAGAAGATATAATTAGATACTAGATGATATAATTAGATACTAGATGATATAATTAGATACTAGATGAAAAATTTAATTAAGAAAAAATAGATGATATAATTAGATAATAGATGATATAATTAGATAATAGATGATATAATTAGATAATAGATGATATAATTAGATAATAGATGATATAATTAGATACTACACTGCCTATGTGGTGCCAGGGCCCACAAGGGAAGCAAAGAATAGTACTGCTACAACCTACAAGGCACATCATAAGAGGTGACTAATGTAGGACTTAGGGAAGCTACCTAGTAAATAAAAAGTATTGCAGAAATCAGATGTGCTGACCTACTTGCAGGCGCGTAACTGGCACAACATACAATTGCTCTTAAGCTCAGATCACATATAAATCACACAGAGGGGTTAACAAGTGGTCGATATGGAACATTCGAAGAAGAAGATGACATATCATTTGTTGTTGACTAAATGACATGTGTTTATCACTGTTTTGTACACATATGTTATGTTACATACAGTACCTACAAGTCAAATAATGATTGAGCCAGAGAGCAGTCGTAATGATCAGCGGAGACAGTTCTGTATGAAGTATGAAGGCTACACTGATTTCTGTAACCGTAAGTTATACATGTTGCAGACTATTTCATACACATCAGAGATCATATCACATTCATAGTGTCAGCTATGTCTTTCTTTTACCTAATCCTGCTTTGTCTCACAGCGTTAGGATAAGAAGAGATTTCTATAACAGTCTTCTGTATTCACATCATAAGTGGTTATGTTATGCTATGCGATTGACGTCATGGCACATTGGGCATCCCCATTCGTGCTCTGTCCTCCCCTGCAGCAGCCATCCTAAAGTCCATTTGCTCATAGTACCCATGGAAAGTTGATTAGTATACCTTCACTCTCTACCACAAAGATGACACTGTCTGGCATGTCCAAACTTAACTCCTAATTCTCGCACTCGTTCCAGTGTCTGAGACTTGCCTATATCACATAAATGAAAGCATACCACATTGATGACATCGGCTCTGTCCATACTTCTGCCCGCTTGAGTTGAGGCATTATTTGCAAGAAAGTCATCATGCTCGTTGCCCTGCACTCCAGCATGCCCAGGTGTGTAAAGTCAAGTCGTCTTCATAAATGGTGTTTTCACTACCTCTGTTTTTCTGAGGCCCACCTTTTGTGTTGACAGCCTTTTGATTTGTATCCACTTCAACGAAGTAACATTGCTCGTTGAGGCTTACTGTCTGCTTATGTGGCCGAATCATTTAATTTGTTATTTCTTGATGAAGTTATGTCATAGACATCAAAGGTAGTATTACAGTCATATTGTCAACTATGCCAGATATGTCAGTCATTGTGTCAGCTGTCATGTATGTCATCATGTCACAGTCATTGTGTCAATCATGCATGTCATTAAAAATGTCACATAATGTCAACTATCATGTATGTCAGAGATGTCATATTGCTCACTGTCATACACATCACAAATATGTCATAGTAATAGTGTCAGCTATATTGCATGTTAGAGATAGTGTCACAGTCATAATGGTAATGGTTATACACATCTACTTATAATGTCTGGGTCATTTATCCTAGATGGAGGACTGTCAGATTCCCAAAGATATCTTGTATATAGAGAAATTTCTTCTAGCAAAAGAACTGTGAATCAACCCTTCCTCTTCTACAAAGATGAGTGTATATAGGAGAGACTTGAAGATGCTTGACATAAATGAACAAGTCTAGGACGATCTTGTCAGTGATAGGTCCAGCTGGAAGACTTTGAAAACTGGTCTGAGAACCGATGATGCTGGACTCAGACAATTCTGCTGATATATAATTTGTCAGGAGAAAGCAGTAATGACAAAATAACTCGACCTCTGAAGTCGGAGAAGACACACCTGTATGGTGGGGGACAGTGATAAGGAAAGCAGGCCTTCACACAAAAATCTGTCAGATGCACCATACAAGGTGCCCCGACTATGCCTAAATTTATAGCGGGCGAAAGCAGAAGAAGAAGAAGCTTAATAAACTATTGGGTACTACACTATATACATTGTCTCCGGGAACTAACATGGTGCTATCAATCAATAGAATATATATATCTGTATGTTTATTTGTGTGATTCTTGCAAGAACATGTGTTATTTTCAGCTGCAAATGTGGATGATGAACTCAAAGCTATAGCAGTAGCCAACAAAGAGTTGAAAGGTCATGGAATCTTTGATGTACCAATCATCATTGTTCCAGGTCAGATGTTTTTAATTATCTTAAGTAAAGATCCCATTGGAGCAGGCAGGTGTTTTCATATTATATGGCTTTGCATAGCAAGCAGTGGGGCCTCCTATGTTTGAATAATAACCAAACTGGGGAAACCCCTCTAATACTTTATGTGAGAATGAGAGAAGACTTGAGATTCCTTGGGGTTGGAACAACAACAAAAAATTCCAACTAAATTTTCACGTACTATGTCATATAACTTTGTTGGCAGTCAAATTGTGTCTTGTCCTGTCTAGCCAGTTATGCTGTGTGAAGTGAAGATGTAGGTATGTTCACTTTGTTGGGTCTGGTGTATTGTAGCTGTTGTAAATGTATTTCTTTGATGTTGTCTATCCATCTTCTCCTTAACCTTTGCAGTCTTGGGTGTATGTACACATGGCTGAATTGCCAATCTTAAATTTTGTATACATGGAGTTGTGGAGTCAACAATGTCCTTTTCTGAGATGTAGAATGACAACTTGTTCTATTCTGCTCATATTTTGATAGTCGCCCTGTGTTAGTATTGGTGGCTTTCTGATTGATTTAATTATCCTTTTCTTTTGGTGATAGGTAGCTGGTACATCCGACTACTCTTATGTAGCACCTTCCTTGGCCAGTTGGTCTGCTGTTTCATTACTTCTATTGTTATACTCACAAAGTGGTAGTTTACTGTACATTATTCTCATAAGATGTTCAAACTATTTTCTTTCTTGTCTCTCCACATAACTTATGACGGGTGTAGTCCCTACTATTTATCTGATGTATGACTGCTTCGTCTGTTAATAATTCAGGAAAAAAAAGATTAAAAGTAGCAGATGTTCATGGACAACTTTTATTGCAATGTATTCCCATACTAATAGTTTTCTTCTTTACCTTTCAACTCCCAACAGAGCACAGGTCTTCAAGAAACTTCTTCCAGCTCTTCCTCTCTCTTGCCATCCCTTCCAATTCTTTCCATGTTGTACCTATCCTTTTTAATATCAGCCTCCAGGTCTCTTCTCTTAAACTAAAAGTTGTCATTTTAAGTAATTCTTTTTTATGTGTTTTGATATAGAAAATTTAAATGTAAACACTTGACTGACATAACTGATAATTTTTAGTGTATGTGACATTTAAATGTAAACAATTGACTGATATTAACCCTTTGAAACCTTGCCACCTGTACCATAAAAACCCCTGAGCAAAAGCAGCACATATCAGAGTGGTATTAAAAACATGATAATTTATAAAAACTAATTGTTTAATAATCTGTTATTGACTTACCCCATTATCTTTGATATTCCTGCATATTGTATATTTGCAGTAGACCACATTGCATTCAATTTACTTCATACATTACATATACCACACACACCCCACCACCACACTCACAGGTACTGTAGCTTGTTCTCCATATTGAACATCAATCAATGCAAGAGGTTCTTTGATGTCTTCTAACTGATAGTCTAGCTCACTTTTGGTATCCTTATCGGAGTAAATCACATTCTAATTCATCTTCAGAATCATTCAAAACAAGTTCAATAGCTTGCTCAACAATTTTCAGCACGAAAATACGTATCTAATTACCTTATCAGCACCAAAATATATCACACAACAGAGTCCGCCATCTTGCTAAACCATTTAGAACATGTGGGTTGTGTTTGACATCATATTTGTACACAATTTATCTTCGATTACTGATAAATAATGAAAGACTCTTGTCAGATGAAATGTCTGGACAGTAGATGTTTATATTACAGAACTAAATATTGGGATCTCAGATTCGAAGGTTAATGAAAAATAATGTATATTTAATGAGTTCAAGAATGTGTGTTTAGTCAGCATGTATTCAATATCTCATAATCTCTGATAGAATCACATATTGATCATCTTAATGTTTGTTTGTCTCACTAGGATTGAACCACAATGCTTTTGTTCACACTCTGCAGACAACTCTTATGCAACCTGGCATCAAAGTTAATAATGTTGCTGTAAGTATTTCACATATGGATTTTTAGTGCTACTAGCAACTTGCAACAATTTTGACATGTGTTCTTATAAATTACAAATATTTACTGGAATATCCATGTACCACACTAACTGATGATTCAAAAGTATACCATTTGTAGAGACCTTTTGGGTCTTACATTGATCTAGTTATTGGTTACTAAACTGATGTCATTGCACTCCAGGCAGACCCATAGGTGCTCAGTCTCCCCAACAGATATCAAAGAGAATGCATATTGGTGGTTCCTGTAGTTTGCTTCTTAAACACACTCCTCACTCTGCCCCTCAGGTATCCAGTTCTGCCGGTACAACGGGTGACTCCAAATCGCTGAAATTGGTGGATCGATTCAACATCTATTTTAGTGTCTTCACCCAACAGACAGTCATGAAGAGACCGAAGAACATCCCCCTTATCCATCTTTAACTCCCAACAATCGATGCTGTTGATGCAAGCCTGTCCGATCTCTCATTGCCACAAATGCCTGCATGCCCAGGACAGTAGATCCACGTACGCCTCTGGAGGTTAGAAACTTCTCTAGATTACATCCACTCATACTGAAATCTTCCCTTTTGGACATTGTAGAGCATTGACTGAGAGTCAGATACAGCAACGGCCTCGGTAAACGGAGTCTCAGAGAGCCAATGGAGAGTAGCAGTAATGGCCTCAACCTCCATCCTCATACTGGAAGTAGTTGTCCTGCATGCTCCGCTCTGCAACAACCCTACCATGCGCATTAGCCAAGAAACCACAGTCTGACTTCTCACCACGATGAACTGACACATCGGTATAAACATCATCATCATCCCTTGTATTATCTTCTATCAGCTGCTTAATTGCGAGTTAGCCTTCATGTTGCAATAGTTGGTCATGCTACAATCTGTTGGGATCCATTCTTCCCCTTTTGGTAGGGTTGCAGCTGGTCAATTATTCTCTCAGTCTGGGTCATCCACAACATGCCATTCTTGATTCTTGTGCCCTTAACATCATTGGTGTTTTTGTGCAGTGGATGTATCTTATCCTCAGTAACCCCCATATATGCCTTGGCTTGGGCAATTGCATGACGGGAGTGTAGTAACAGAAGGCCAAGCATATATCTCATCTTCACAATTGGGGTATCTCTAGTGCAGCCAAGGACTATATGCATACCTTCATTTTGAATATGTTCTAGCAGTTCACATTGTGATCTTGATATGAGAGTGCAGAGTCTGTAGTCTACCACAGACATAACTAGTTGATCGAACAAAAGGACACATAGTCTGTGCTCAAGGTGTGCGGCTACCATAACCGTGAGAGCTGCAAGACCACGCTTGCAACGTTGTATCGTTTGTTCAACATGGTGTTTGACTACGATCAAAAGTTATTCCAAGATAGCGCAGCCTGTCACAGCATTTGATGGTCTGTCTATCAAAGGTGACTTTGAGTAGTTCAGCATCGACTATGGAATTATTCAAAGAGCACCACAACATTGATCTAAAGTCCATGCATGCATCAATTGGTGGACATTGGTGGGTATGCTGGCTTTAAAAGTACATACAGTGAGAATATAAGATGTGGGTAGGGTTGAAATTTTCGTACCCTCGCCGGTGCTACAGAGTTAGTTCACTGCTGCTGAGGTCTTTCTGTGTAAGAAAGAGATTGGAGCACATATGGCCGCTCACCGAAGTGCAGTGATGATGTTCCTATCAATCAATCAAGGGTTGAAATACTGAACACTATGTGATTAATTTTTGAATAAAGACATGACAATCAACATGGTTGCTGTAACAAGATGGAACATCTTACATAGTTATCAAACATAACATTGATAGACAAATAGTTTCATCTTATCTCTCAAGTCTTGGAACAGTTTAATCTTATCTCTCAAGTCTTGAACAGTTTAATCTTATCTCTCAAGTTTTGAACAGTTTAATCTTATCTCTAGTTTGATGTTCCTATAAACAATGATTTCACAGGTATTCTGGGATGAAAAACTACCAGAGTATGGAGAACTAGCAACATTGTTTGGGTTTTACAATCACAGCTTGGATAGTAGTGTTTCATATCCTGGTTAGTATTAATACTGTCATCATATATAACATGACATCATAAAGTCTGTGGTAACTTGGCAGTCGATGTGATATTCAGACAACTACTTGATATTTCATTGAACTGACCATGTCACTGACTGAGATGTTACTCTTGTTTAAGAATACTTATCTTCTGTCTGAGTTTAGTGCTCTGTTAGTTATTTCCACTGCTTAGACAATTGCTTTCTCTCGAATTTACTAACTTACTTCCTGTAGTCTCACCTAATCAAAATGTACTTTCTGTGTGCACATTATAATTAAAATTATGTGTGTGTAATCTCAGGAATGCATAATTTTAGTTGACATACTCATCATCATCAAGTAGCTTGTCCCTTCCGGAACTTGGCTCCCATGACAGCAGTGCTGAAAAACTCTCTATTCTGTGCAAGTTGACCAGCGTCAGCAGCAGTCAGTGACATCTTGCACCCATCCTCTTCTAGGTCTTCCTCTCATTCTTCTTCCAGGCACCATTCTCCCCAAAATTATCTACTTTAGGCACTCATGTCATTTGATGTGTCCGAAATATTTAATTTTCTTTGTTTTTATGTTCTTTAATAGCCAACCCGGTGGCGTCTGTGGCTCAGGGTTAGTGACTTGGTCTATTAACCGACGTTCTGAGCGAATCACACTGTGGACAGTTTGGTTACAAATTGTTTTGCGTGGATTTTTGCAAAAGGACGATGGCACCACCCGTTCAGAAAGCAATGACAAACTACTGAATGTAATAATACCTAGAAAAATCACAAACAGCGTTAAAAAGCTGGGGTTTATTCACAAAGTCGTGTAAAGGATTTGCAATTAACTTTTAACTTTAATAGCCAACTCTCATATATATCTAGCTGTTACAGAACAGAAGCATTTGTACTTTTCTCTATCCATGATATTCTAAGTTATTCTTCTGTAATATTCACATTCAAAGGCATTAATAATCTTCTCCATCGCTTTGTCAACGTTGACATACTAGCTTTGTATATTATTTTCTGTTAATTTTTATTGATATAATTTTTCTGAGATGTATTAGGTTATAGATACATCTTCTCTTGCATATCATTTGTATAGATTCATGTCTTTGATGTATAAACATGTTATCTCTGATATAGTTAATATATAGAAATATATTCTTTCTTAAGATATAATTGGTATATATAATTGGTATATGTAACAGTAATATTGTGTTGTACTTTCAGAACAATTGATCAAGGCAATGAAAATGTCAAGAGTCATCTACCCTACAGCTGTAAGTTGACAAGAGTTAGTGACCCTCTACTGTTCTCTTGAAGATGTCATTAAATGTGGGTCTCTGTGGCTAAGTGGTTACGCCCTCACCTCATGTTCCAAAGGTCGTGGGTTCTAATCTAGGCTGCAACATTCTGTTCATGAGTGTATCGTGGGTTCTAATCCAGGCTGCAACATTCTGTTCATGAGTGTATCGTGGGTTCTAATCTAGGCTGCAACATTCTGTTCATGAGTGTATCGTGGGTTCTAATCCAGGCTGCAACATTCTGTTCATGAGTGTATCGTGGGTTCTAATCTAGGCTGCAACATTCTGTTCATGAGTGTATCGTGGGTTCTAATCTAGGCTGCAACATTCTGTTCATGAGTGTATCGTGGGTTCTAATCCAGGCTGCAACATTCTGTTCATGAGTGTATCGTGGGTTCTAATCTAGGCTGAAACATTCTGTTCATGAGTGTATCAGTGGTTCTAATCTAGGCTGAAACATTCTGTTCACGAGTGTATCATGGGTTCTAATCTAGGCTGAAACATTCTGTTCATGAGTGTATCGTGGGTTCTAATCTAGGCTGCAACATTCTGTTCACGAGTGTATCATGTGTTCTAATCCAGGCTGCAACATTCTGTTCACGAGTGTATCGTGGGTTCTAATCCAGGCTGCAACATTTTGTTCACGAGTGTATCGTGGGTTCTAATCCAGGCTGCAACATTCTGTTCACGAGTGTATCGTGGGTTCTTTTCCCAGGCTACAACATTTTGTTCACAAGTGTATCATGGGTTTTAATTCAGACTGCAACATTCTGTTCACGAGTGTATCGTGGGTTCTATTCCAGGCTGCAACATTCTGTTCACAAGTGTATCATGGGTTCTAATTCAGGCTGCAACATTCTGTTCACAAGTTATTTTTTCAGAGTTATTTTTTAACGTTAGCGTTAACTTTCTGTCGAGATTGTTGATGAATTATGTTACCTAAAATGATATTAGGCTATTACCTCATGTAGCTGCCTTACCTTATACTTGGCTGCTCTCACCATACACAGGTCTTGTACAGTATTGTTCATTGTTCATTTTAGGATCATCTACATCGGACATGTCCATAATTGATCCGATCTCCTCCCAAGCATGTATCTCAGTGTGTTTAGGCTATCAACTCCCTTTCTGTGTTGATTGATGTATCTACTGGGTTTTCTCTCATGGTTTTCCATCTTGTCGCACCTGTCGGTGAGCAGAACTTGCACAACCCAGATAGAGAATACCCTTTATCTTCATTGTTGAAATCTTCAGAGCATATGTTTTCTCTGAGAGCGTTGATGATGTCGCTTCTGAGCAGCAGTGGGGCTTGTGTTGTGATGAGAGCAGGTGTGTGGTGTTGATGACAGCAGCACTGTGGTGTGTATACATGCAAGTGAGTGAGTGAGAGTGAGAGAAAAACAGTAACAGTGTGGTTTCTTTGACCATTGTTTGTCTGGTATGTCATAGCACTTGTAACAATCTTGTTGACATTTGTCTGTTATCAGAACTGTCTCATGTAAAAGAAGCTTTGTTATACAGAATTATATATATATTCAGCATGTACTGTTTATATGTTACATAGGGCCTGCAAGTAATTTCTTCATACATTTTTTTCGTGGGCAACTCGCTCAATTTCTTCTATGGAATTGCCTCTGATATTTCTTGTCTCTCGGTAAAATTTGTTTCAGGGTTTTCCT
This sequence comes from Arion vulgaris, assembly GCA_020796225.1. Lineage (NCBI taxonomy): Eukaryota > Metazoa > Mollusca > Gastropoda > Stylommatophora > Arionidae > Arion > Arion vulgaris. The sequence continues at coordinate 48,182,780 of CM036765.1, read as the reverse complement.
AGGGGTCCTTTCTTTTGAACCTCTTGCCTCCTGATTTCAAGCCTGCTTTGTTATTTTTCTTTATCTTTTCTTCTCAGGGTATGCCCAACATATCTCAATCTTCTCTTATAACAGTTATTATTTTATACAGAGTTACATTATGGTAATAGAGGAGGACCTTCTGTTAGCTCGTTTTATGCCATTCATGGCTCAGTGTTTCAATTTGGTCAAGACAGACGACACACTGGTTGGAGCATCTGCCTGGAACATCAATGGTGAGTTGTTTGATCATTAATATGGGAAATGTAGTGTTCATTATAATGGGAACAATAATTTAATATCATTGTAGAACTATTTTCAACTTGATTGTATCGTCTGTGTGTTGTCAGGGTCTACAAGGGGAGCAAAGAATAGTAACACTGCAACCTACCAGGGGTTTAGTAAGAGGCGACTAAGGTAGGGGTCTAGGGAAGCTATCCTAGTAAATAAAAGCGGCTGAAATTAAATGTGGTAACCTACTTATTGGCTCATAACTGGCACAATGTACAATTGCTCTTAGGCTGGGATCACATACAAATGACAAAGAGTGGTTTAACAAGTGGTCGATTTTTAGCGTTTGAAGAAGAACATGATTGTAGGACTATCTTTAACCCTAGGGTCAGTCAATGGAAAGATCTGAGATTTTTGAACCCTCATGGAGTGTAACTGCAAAGAGGACTTTTATCTAAACCAATCCACGTCAACAACTAGATTGCAGGAACTTGGATTTGAAGATCAGAGTTGCCAGAAAAGTGCAGCACAACAGATGTATGAGTAGGTTCATCAATCAACATTGAACTGGTACGGTGAGTTGTTGAATACTGTTGGAAATATTGCAAAGAGATCGAAGCACCTATGAACATGTTCGGAGTGCAATGAAGATATTCTAAACTGAAACTTTAACATGAATTTAGTAGCATAAAGTGACATGTTTTGTTGATAGAGTTACTTGTTGAATAGCATAAAGTGACACATTTTGTTGATAGTTACTTGTTGAATAGCATAAAGTGACACATTTTGTTGATAGAGTTACTTGTTGATTAGCATAAAGTGACACATTTTGTTGATAGAGTTACTTGTTGAATAGCATAAAGTGACATGTTTTGTTGATAGAGTTACTTGTTGAATAGCATAAAGTGACACGTTTTGGTGATAGAGTTACTTGTTGAATAGTATAAAGTGACACATTTTGTTGATAGAGTTACTTGTTGAATAGCATAAAGTGACATGTTTTGGTGATAGAGTTACTTGTTGAATAGCATAAAGTGACACATTTTGTTGATAGTTACTTGTTGAATAGCATAAAGTGACACGTTTTGGTGATAGAGTTACTTGTTGAATAGCATAAAGTGACACCTTTTGTTGATAGAGTTACTTGTTGAATAGCATAAAGTGACACATTTTGTTGATAGAGTTACTTGTTGAATAGCATAAAGTGACACGTTTTGGTGATAGAGTTACTTGTTGAATAGCATAAAGTGACACCTTTTGTTGATAGAGTTACTTGTTTAATAGCATAAAGTGATATGTTTTTGGGGAAATTTTATATGAAAGAATGTTAATGTAATCTACCTTCATAGACATGAACTAAATGAAAACAGTTTTAATAATGTAATATATTATTCCATATGCTATGGATGTCTACACAGAATCTCTCTGTGGAATATTCTGAGATGCTATGGAATACCAGACAAAATAAAAACATTATAAAGAGCCTCTATGATGGTTCACAGTGTGCAGTTCCACTGATGGTGGACACAGCGACTGGTTTATGTTTGAAACCTAAGTAAAGCAAGGCTGTATTCTATCTCCGCTATTGTTTGGAGTGGCCATTGACTGGGTGATGCGAAAATGTTGCAGAGACGAAACTGGCATCGATTGGGTAGAAAATAGTCAACTAGAAGATTTGGATTTTGCAGATGATATTGCTTTGTTAAGTAGAAACAACCAAGATATGCAAAGAAAAACAGACAACTTGTCATCTATAGCATCAAAAGTTGGACTGCAGATAAGCTATGAAAAAACATATATAATGAAGACACCTATGGCAAGTAATGCAGATATCACACTGGAGTCTAAAATGATAAAAATAACAGAGCAGTTCACCTATTTGGGTAGCAATTTTGATTGCACAGGAAATGTTAAAAAGAAATTATGATACGAATTGGCAAAGCAACATCAGCTTTTAAAAGTCTAAATAAAATATGGAACTGCAAGTTATATAGTATTAAAACTAAACTACGAATTTTCAATTCAAATGTTGTATCAATCCTAACATATGCCAGCGAGTTGGAAAATGACTAAAGATATAGAAAGCAAGTTGAATGCATTTGAAAATAGATGTCTGCGAAAAATAATGAATATAAAATGGAACGAATTCAGGAGAAGTGATGAAATCAGAGACATGTCTGGTCAACCACTAGTGACAACTGTTATAAGAAAGAGAAGATGGAGATATGTTGGACACACCTTGAGAGAAATGATCAATGAATATCAAAGCAGGCATTGAAGTGGGATGCAAAGGGTTCAAGAAAGAGAGTCGACCTAAGGAGACCCTGAAGCGAACTTTGCTGAGAGAGGCAGGAAATATCAGTCTCAGTTTCATGGAGGAGATTGAGCGAGTTGCCCAGGATAGAGCGGTATGGAGAAATTACTTGCAGGCCCTATGTAGCATTATCGTAGAGAGGAATTATTATTATTATGGATATTCCTGCTGTTCTGACCATCAATACACTGTCCAGTAGGTGGTTTTGTAGGGTCTGTAAACTTAATTGTTCTCCACATTTTTGTGTATGGGTAGATGAGAATACAGCTTTGATAATATCCAGTTTGGTTTTCTTTCTTAGGGTTCGAGGATGTCTCCGGTAATGACACCCAGGTCTACAGAGTGCAGGAGTTTCCAGGGCTGGGTTTCTTTTTGAAGTATGATATCTTACAGAAGTTGATTGACACATTTGGAGCCTGCTGTGAGCAAAGGTGATACTTGTTAATGGTTATTGGTTATTGAGCTGACATTATAACACTCTGGGCTCAATAGTTGCTCATACAACTCCCCAACAGATATCAAGGATACTAATGGTTCCTATATCTTTCTGATTACACTTCTCACTCTGCATCTCGGACATCCATTTCTATTTCTAAAATATGTAAAAAATTTTAAACTTCTTAAATCACGGATAGATTCAATATCAGTTTTAGTGTCTTCGTTCAACAGGCGGTCACCAAGAAACTGCAGTAATCACATTGAACACTGTGGGAAACGTTGCCCGACGCAGCAGTTGACCTTATTAATAATTGCCTGGACGCTTGGCAACCACTTTGAGTACCTCTAGTAATTGTCAAAAGTAACTTGTATTCATATCTTGATGTCTGAATAAAGTATTTAAATATTTATACAGGTTGTTCTTTGGAAACAGCATTGCTTTTGTAATTTGACCATAGTCTACATATATATCCTATTTGAAAATGTGTATGCATTTTTCTGATGGACTCTTTATATTAGTTGTAAGATAATATGCATGTCGGAACGACCTGACATAGCCATAAAAGGTGCATAGTCTAGACATACTCTTAGACGAAGATCATCAAGCCCAAATATACGGCGAAAAATGATTGTTAATGAGCAATGAACACACAAAGAAAGGAATGGTGCCCTAATGACTGAGAAAGTTTCTAATACAGAACAACCTCACATAGTCAGAAAGGGCGCACAGTGTATACATACTCTTAGGCGAAGATCATAAAGTCTAATAATACGGCAAAAGTTATTGTTGAAGAGCAATGAATACACAAAGGAAGGAAAATTGTAGGGGACTGACTGTCAGCGAGACAGACTCAAAACATTTTTTGCAGGATAAAACCGGAAGCCCTGACCTACACATGTATGGTACCATACACAATAAGTAAGGACTATGAACAGGAGTTTAACGTTAGTCGTTCTTGTCAAAGATCAATTACATACCACAAAAATGATTAAATTGGTGCAAGAACTAGATATGCATGTACATATATAAATTGTGAGATGAGATGCATGTGGCCATTTGGAATTCACCGATCATATCACCTTTCATATTTCAGTTAGTGGTGTGATAGTACTAATTTATTTCATGTGATCTGAATGTCATGCAATATGGGATAATTTTTATGGTTGCATGTTTTCATTCAAGAAATTTTTTTTCCAGGGCATGGTCAGGGTGGCAGCTGAATCTTCCAGGGCAAGAAATGTTGATGCCTGATGTTTCACGGGTTTACAGAACTCCATTTTATGGCGCTGAGGCTGCATCCGACTTGGCTAGGCATTTGTTTATGAGGCCTCGCAAGACCTATCTGTAAGTGAAGAACAACTATTTTATCTAGACTTGTTAGTGTGTGATAACACTGTGTCTGTATCTAGACATTCTCAGATTTAGTCTGTACATATCAGAGATTTAGACTGTACACATCATTCTTAGATTTAGTCTGTACATATCAGAGATTTAGACTGTACACATCATTCTTAGATTTAGTCTGTACATATCAGAGATTTAGACTGTACACATCATTCTCAGATTTAGTCTATACACTTAGGATATTTAGGTTGTTATTGTGCTCGGATACTGTGTCTATACATCAATCTCAAATTTAGACTGTCTGTGTTCTCAGATACTGTGTCTATACAGCAATCTCAAATTTAGACTGTCTGTGTGCTCAGATACTGTGTCTACACATCAATCTCAGATTTAGACTATACATCAATCTCAGATTTAGTCTGTACATCAATCTCAGATTTAGTCTGTACATCAATCTCAGATTTAGGTTGTCTGTGTGCTCAAATACTGTGTCTACACATCAATCTCAGATTTAGGTTGTCTGTGTGCTCAAATACTGTGTCTACACATCAATCAGAGATTTAGACTGTCTGTGTGCTCAGATACTGTGTCTACACATCAATCTCAGAATTATTACTGATACTGTCATCATCATGTCATGTTGTTGCCCAACTTCATGGTTTTATGTTTTTGTCTTGCACTGCTCTAGTGACTCGGATGATAGTTACTTTTTGCTTTTTGACATGATTCTACTATGTCATCTAAATATCTTTTTTAGTCTTTCTCTGCCTTCCTTCCTGATGTTCTTTTCTAATTATTTTCTTATAACAACTATAAATGTCCATTATATTTGACTAGGAATGTTGAAGCCTCTAAATTGAACCTACAATCACTGATAGTTAGCCAGTATGAAGAGTTTCTCAAAATACAGATCCGTCTCAGTCAGACAGTTCCAGTTGAGAATTTATTGGAATGTGTCAGAGGAAGATCTGTCTCACCAGATCTTAACAAGTTAAACAAGTAAGCATGTTCACATTAACTATGCCAGTTCCAAGCATGATAGTAAATTAGTAGTATTATTTTTGGAGAGAGGGAGAGAGTAAGCCTGTTGTCATTAACTATGCCACTGCCAGTTCCGAGCATGATAGTAAATTAATAGTATTTTGGAGAGAGAGAGAGAGTAAGCCTGTTGACATTAACTTTGCCACTGCCAGTTCCGAGTATGATAGTAAATTAGTAGTTTTATTAGAAAGAAGTCGCCGAGTGGTTACCGGGCCCAAATTAGGGATGTAAAGAATATAACCACTGTCACCTGCCATGCATGTTGTAAGAGGCGACTGAGGAGGTTGGTCGTGGGGCTGGCTACCCCACACCGTAAAAACACCAGATAGCTACAGAAACCACAACCAAGAAAATTCAAAGCTCGCCACCCGAGGAAGAAGAGGGACCCCAAGTAGAGGAACTCATGAAGCGACCGGTGAAATTGAAAGAAAATCGGGCTGCCGACTCACCTTCTTTCAACCGGAAGATCTCCAGGATTGGCACCTGGAATGTCCACGATGTTTGAAACTGGGAAGACAGCACAGCTGGCACGGGAAATGAGGACATATGGACTGGCCATCCTGGGACTGGGCAAAACCAGATGGACAAATGCAGGACACACTAGACTTATAACGGGGGAATCAATACTGTACTCCGGAAGAGAGGAGGAAGACACACCACACATGGAGGGAGTAGCATTGATGTTGGACAAACAAGCACAAAAGGCATTAATTGAATGGGAGCCGTTAGGACCAAGAATGATCCTAGCAACTTTCAAAACCTCCAATGCAAAAATTAAACTGAACATAGTCAAATGCTACGCCCCAACAAATGACAGCAAAGAACAAATAAAAGAAGAGTTTTACAATAAGTTACAGGGTGTATTAGGCAAATTTAAAAGTAAGGATCTTACTATTTTGCTAGGAGACTTTAATGCAAAGATAGGCAGAGACAACTGGGGCTTCGAGGAAACCATGGGCAAACACGGACTAGGGAAAATAAATGAAAATGGAGAGATGTTTGTGGATCTTTGCGCAGCAAACCAGTTAGTTATAGGAGGTAGCCTTTTTCAACACAAAAGAATCCACACAGCTACATGGATATCACCAGACCACAGGACAGAAAACCAAATCGACCACATCTGCATAACAGGGAAGTTCAGAAGGTCACTGTACGACGTAAAAGTATATAGAGGAGCAGATATGGCCTCTGATCACCACCTTGTTATAGCAAATGTGCGAATGAAACTCAAGAGATTCATGACGACCACGCATGGTAACAGGATGAGATACAATGTGGGACATCTGAAGGAGCAAAAGGGGAAGGGATATATTTAGTGTCACGATTTCCAACAAATTTGAGGCCCTAGAAGTTGATGAAGGAAGTATTGAAGACCACTGGCATAAAGTTAAAGAATCCTGGACTAGTACATGTGAAACTACCCTTGGAAAAAGACACACCACCACAAGGAATGGCTATCAGAATCAACGTTAGATAAGATAACAGAGAGAAGAGGCAGAAAGGCTGACCTCTGTAATAGCAGAACAAGATCAGCAAAGGCCGCAGCACAAGAAAAATACACAAAAGCCAACAGGGAGGTGAAGAGAAGTATAAAAGCAGATAAAAGAAAGTATATAGATGACCTGGCAAGAGAAGCAGAAGAGGCAGCAGCAAAGGGTAACCTGAAAGATTTATACGATAACACAAGGAAACTGACAGGGAAATATCAACAAATAAATAAACCAATTAAGGACAAGGCTGGAAGATTACTAGGCAATGCTCAAGAACAGATGCAGAGGTGGGCAGAACATTTCAAAGACCTTTTAAATAGGCCAGTTCCCCTAGGCCAACCGGACATAGATCCAGCTGCAAAAGATCTAACAATCGACTGTAGCAAACCAAGCAAAGCGGAAATAAAGAAGGCCATTCTCCAACTACGAAATGGTAAAGCTACAGGCCCAGATGGTATACCTGCAGAGGCCATAAAAGCAAATGCTGACATCTCAACAGACATGCTACATGGCTTGTTGGGAAAAATTTGGGAGAGGAAAGAAATACCAAAAGACTGGAGAGAGGGCTATATAGTCAAACTACCTAAAAGGGTGATCTCCAAGAATGCTCGAACTATAGAGGAATAATGCTCCTGTCTGTACCAGGCAAAATACTAAGTCGAATCATCCTAGAGACTCAAGGAAACTACAGATGCAGTACTAAGGGACGAACAAGCAGGATTTAGGCAAAACAGATCCTGCACAGATCAAATATCGACGCTGCGTATCATAGTGGAGCAAAGCATCGAGTGGAACTCATCCCTCTACATAAACTTTGTGGACTATGAAAAGGCATTCGATAGCCTAGACAGGAAAACACTCTGGAAACTTCTACGACACTAGGGTCCCCAGAAGCTAACCAATTTAATAAAGAAAATGTATGAGGAGACTACGGCTAGAGTACTGCATGAAGAAAACTGACAGAGGCCATCGAAATAAAGACTGGTTGCGACAGGGCTGCCTTTATGCCCTTCCTTTTCCTGCTGGCTATTGACTGGATAATGAGATCAACAACTGTCAGGGGAAGAAATGGAATACAATGGACCATGATGAGTCAATTGGAGGATCTGGATTTTGCAGATGATCTAGCACTCCTCTCTCACAACCATCAGCAGATGCAAGAAAAAATAACAAAACTAGAAACAGTCTCACAGCAACTAGGCCTGACTATTCATGGGAGAAAACAAAGATCATGAGATTAAATGCTGGTTCCAGAGACCCAATCTTATTGAGAGGATCACCACTAAAGAGGTGGACACATTTACATATCTGGGAAGTGTCGTCAACATTCAAGGTGGCACAGATGAAGATGTTAAGGTTAGAATACAAAAGGCAAGATCAGCATTTGCCATTCTGAAGAACATATGGAGTTCAAGAATGATTAGGAATAAAACTAAGATAATGATATTTAACTCAAATGTCAAGTCTGTCCTTTTGTATGGAGCAGAGACATGGAGAACAACTAAAGGGAACACCAAAAAGTTGCAGACATTCATCAATAGATGCCTACGAAGATACTACATCTGAGATGAGTCGATAGGACCACAAACAGAGAACTGTGGGATAGGACAGGACAATGGCAGGTGGAACAAGAGATAATGAGCAGAAGGTGGAGATGGATAGGACACACACTGAGGAAACCCTTGACAGCATCGTGAGACAGGCTCTCCGATGGAACCCCCAGGGCAATAGAAGTAAGGAAGACCCAGAAACACCTGGAGACGGGAGTTAGAGATGGAATGCAAGAGGACGGGGAGAGAGTGGCGAGATCTGGAAAGGATGGCCTTGGATAGGCGGGCTTGGAAGGCCTTGGTTGCGGACCTATGCTTCCTAGGGGCGAAGGGTGAAGAAGAAGAATTAGAAAGAGAGTGAGAGAGAATAAGTATTATGTTGATTATTTTCATAATTTGCATCCAACTTCTGTAGTTGTACCATACAACTTTGCAGCCATATTAGCATATTCATGGATAGAGCACTCCTCTCCTAAAATTTTAGTAAAAGATCTGGCCAGAAAAGAGAACTGAAGTTCTTGTGAAGACATTGAAGAAGTAAACAATGAGCAACATAACTACCTATGAATTCAGAGAAGGCATTCCTGCATGGCTGGAGAACATTGATAATAAGGAAAACAGGCCTTCACGCAAAAATCAGTCAGAAGCACCATACCAGGCACTCTGACTACGCCTGAATTTATAGCGGGTGAATGCAAGAAGAAGAAGAAGAAAAGGCAGCATAATATTTAAATTAGATTTGTGTGATGGAAGAAACTGGAAGTCACACAGAGGTCGTTCAGGTGAGATCATACAAAGACTGTTCAGGTGAGGATAATGTTCAAGTGAGACAGCACAAATGTTTTTCATGTAAGATAACACAGGATGTTAAGATGCGATAACACTTGGTTGAGTGATGTAAACAGTGTACATAATTATTATAGTAAGAAAGATTTGATTACCTATTTGCTATACCTGCAACAACACAGAAGTCAACAACACAGGTTTAATTATCCAACTCTCTTTCTTGACTATGTTATTATTTCACACATTTTTATTTTCGCAGAGGTCCACTTGTAGTCTACTATTACCAGAAGAACAGCAGTGACATGATTGTCTTGGTACAAATTTGTCACTGTTTTGGTTTGGTTACACTTGAAAATAACCAACCCAAAAATTTGCATAATGGATTATTGAGGTTTGTTGTGCTAATTAGCTGAATAATGGATTATTGAGGTTTGTTATGCTAATTAATTGAATAATGGATTATTGAGGTTTGTTATGCTAATTAGCTGAATAATGGATTATTGAGGTTTGTTATGCTAATTAATTGAATAATTGTAATATATTAATTCAGGAGGTCTCAGTGGCGTAGAGGTTAGGTGTTGTCCTCGCTCCAAGGTTTCTGTTCGGCTCCTTATGGAGCATCAGGATATTTTTCCAGAGATATCAGATCTCAGTGTAGGTGAGATAGAGTTCCTAATCCTATAGGAGCCTGACTATAAAATATATGTCCCGTGTTCAATTTGAGCATGTAAAAGAACCCTTGACAGTTCACGATCGAGAAGAGCAGGATGAAAAGCCGCTGCCTGGACAAAATTCATTAAAAAGATTAAAAATAAAATTTCCTACAAAACATTGTCAGTATCTTCAAAATTACATCGGGAACCTTTACCGCTGCTACATAGGTTCATCTTTACCTTTGCTACATAGGTTCATCTTTACCGCTGCTACATAGGTTCATCTTTACCGCTGCTACATAGGTTCATCTTTACCGCTGCTACATAGGTTCATCTTTACCACTGCTACATAGGTTCATCTTTACCGCTGCTACATAGGTTCATCTTTACCGCTGCTACATAGGTTCATCTTTACCGCTGCTACATAGGTTCATCTTACGCTGCTACATAGGTTCATCTTTACCGCTCTACATAGGTTCATCTTTACCTTTGCTACATAGGTTCATCTTTACCTTTGCTACATAGGTTCATCTTTACCTTTGCTACATAGGTTCATCTTTACCTTTGCTACATAGGTTCATCTTTACCTTTGCTACATAGGTTCATCTTTACCTTTGCTACATAGGTTCATCTTTACCTTTGCTACATAGGTTCATCTTTACCTTTGCTACATAGGTTCATCTTTACCTTTGCTACATAGGTTCATCTTTACCACTGCTACATAGGTTCATCTTTACCACTGCTACATAGGTTCATCTTACGCTGCTACATAGGTTCATCTTACCCTGCTACATAGGTTCATCTTTACGCTCTACATAGGTTCATCTTTACCGCTGCTACATAGGTTCATCTTTACCGCTGCTACATAGGTTCATCTTTACCTTTGCTACATAGGTTCATCTTTACCTTTGCTACATAGGTTCATCTTTACCGCTGCTACATAGGTTCATCTTTACCTTTGCTACATAGGTTCATCTTTACCTTTGCTACATAGGTTCATCTTTACCTTTGCTACATAGGTTCATCTTTACCTTTGCTACATAGGTTCATCTTTACCGCTGCTACATAGGTTCATCTTTACCTTTGCTACATAGGTTCATCTTTACCACTGCTACATAGGTTCATCTTTACCTCTGCTACATAGGTTCATCTTTACCTCTGCACATAGGTTCATCTTTACCGCTGCTACATAGGTTCATCTTTACCGCTGCTACATAGGTTCATCTTTACCGCTGCTACATAGGTTCATGCACTGTCACTGAGATCTTCCTGTATAAGAAAGAGAACAGAGCACATATTGTTACTTACTGACTGAAATCGGATGCACTTGTCCTAAGCGTATAGAAGTCTATGCGTTTAGGGGCCTACCAAACCAATGTGCAACGTATACACGTTCTTGGCAAAGCTCTAACATATCACAAAGAGTGATTAAAATTGGTCATAAAGAACAACGCAAAGAAGAAGAAGTTACTCACTGAAGTGCAATGATGTTGGCCCAATAAATCAATATATTGATATACGAGTTGTTGATTAGTTGGATAATGGGAGACATTGTAAGTCATTGTAGTGTCAGATCAAATATTACCTTTGACAGACATTAGAAAAGTTCAGATCAAGGAATAAACTTGATTATTAAATTGATGTTGACAAATCTAGGACAAGATCGATGTTTTAGTTCCAGTATCATCAACTGATTTTGCTGGGACTATTTCTTTTAAAAGAAACTATTCTGTCCCAGAAATATCACCTTTTTTTTCCAAGCTCATTCAGGATATACAGCAAAAATCAGTTTGCTGTCAAATAACTCAGAACTAGTCTTACAGTGGATACCAGCACACTCTGGCATACCAGGAAATGAAAAGGCTGACAAACTCACAAGGGCTGGGTGGAGCCTTACACAACACCACCCAACACCACCCAACACAAAGCTTTACAAAAGCAAAGACTCTCCTGAAACAATCCAGAAAAATGATGGGAGAAAACCAAACGGAGGATACAACCCATAGCACAACAGTATAAATACACTAAACAGAAAAGCACAGACCACAGTCTTCAGACTTAGAACGGGACACTGCAGTCTCAGAGCACACCTTCACAGAATGGGTCTCAGGGACTCGGCAGCCTGCACCTGGGAAGCACCAAAGCAGTCCCAGAACACTTCCTGCAAGACTGCCCCAGCCTGAGCAGCGTGAGAATGAAAATCTGGCCAATAGAAACAACACTACAAAACAAACTATGGGGGACCGGTGAAGACCCAGCGCATAGCAGAAGTTGATCACAGAAGAAAAGAAGAAGAATGTCTTACTAATTATTCTTTCATTGTTTGTGTATCGGCCATTGGCATGGCCATTTGAGTTGTTCGTATGTGTCGATTCCTCCCCGCCAATAATGGCTGACACATTCCTTTTCTGAGGACATCTTTTTTTGAGGTTGTTCTCTAGACAGTTGCAGTCCCTGCTGACGAGATCTGTCTTCCAGGGTTTGTCTGGAGTCGTCCTACTCTAGATGACTTCAGCCTTCTGTTGCGGGCTACCAACCCAGGCTTTTATGCAGGGTGTGCTCCTGGACACTGTAGTTTAATCCTTATGCTTAAGGAAAGTGTCATAGAAGTAGAAAAAAACAAGAAAAAGGATGTCCCTCACAAGAGAGAGAGAGGACAAGTGCTATTGTCCCATAGCTGGGATGTGGTTGGCTGCAGCCAGAGCATTACCACTGCCGGTGGGTTCTGCACTGTCACCTTATGAGGCCCCATCCTGCTCACCCCTTTTGGTCGGCCTTTCACCTTCAGTCTGTTCGTTAGATAGACTGCCAGGAGTTAGACCACCTACATAGCCTGAAGGATCCTAAGACGCACACAAACCCTCCAACTCACGATAAGGTAGGCCTAATATAGAGGGTTTGTGTATCAAATCTGTTATGTGGTCACTATTATCATTTTGTCTTCAACAGATTCTATTACCAGGAGCATGATGTATTTCTTGTTGGAACAATGTCTGCATATTTTAATAAATTGGGCAATATCACAGATATCATTTCACCATCTGATGTTGGAGCATGACTCACAAGTGATATACTTTCTCTATTCATGATATTGGAATATGCCACTAAGTGAATATTTCTCATTATGATATTGAATATGGCCCACAAGTGATATATATTCTCTATCATGATATTGGAATATGGCCCACAAGGGATATACTTTCTCTATTATGATATTGAAATATGGCCCACAAGTGATATATATTCTCTATTATGATATTGAATATGACCTACAAATGATATACTTTCTCATTATAATATTGGAATATGGCCACAAGTGATATACTTTCTCCATCATGATATTGGAATATGGCCCACAAGTGATATATATTCTCTATTATGATATTGAAATATGCCCTACAAGTGATATACTTTCTCCATTATAATATTGAAATATGGCCCACAAGTGATATACTTTCTCCATTATAATATTGAAATATGGCCCACAAGTGATTACTTTCTCATCATGATATTGGAATATGGCCCACAAGGGATATACTTTCTCATATGATATTGAAATATGGCCCACAAGTGATATACATTCTCTATTATGATATTGAAATATGGCCCACAAGTGATATACTTTCTCCATTATAATATTGAAATATGGCCCACAAGTGATATACTTTCTCTATCATGATATTGGAATATGGCCCACAAGGGATATACTTTCTCTATTATGATATTGAAATATGGCCCACAAGGGATATACTTTCTCTATTATGATATTGAAATATGGCCCACAAGTGATATATATTCTCTATTATGATATTGAAATATGGCCCACAAGTGATATACTTTCTCTATTATAATATTGAAATATGGCCCACAAGTGATATATATTCTCTATTATGATATTGAAATATGGCCCACAAGTGATATACTTTCTCCATTATAATATTGAAATATGGCCCACAAGTGATATACTTTCTCCATCATGATATTGAAATATGGCCCACAAGGGATATACTTTCTCATTATAATATTGAAATATGGCCACAAGTGATGTACTTTCTCATTATAATATTGAATATGGCCCACAAGTGATATACTTTCTCTATATGATATTGGAATATGGCCCACAAGGATATACTTTCTCATTATGATACTGGAATATGGCCCACAAGTGATATATATCCTCTATTAAGATATTGAAATATGACCAAAATGATATACTATCATGATATTGATATATGGCCTACAAGTGATATATTCTCTACTTATGATATTGAAATATGGCCCACAAGTGATATAACTTTCTCCATTATAATATTGAAATATGCAACAAGTGATATACTTTCTCCAATATAATATTGAAATATGGCCCACAAGTGATATACTTCTCCATTATAATATTGAAATATGGCCCACAAGTGATATATATTCTCTATTATGATATTGAAATATGGCCCACAAGTGAAATACTTTCTCCATTATAATATTGAAATATGGCCCACAAGTGATATACTTTCTCCATCATGATATTGAAATATGGCCCACAAGGATATACTTTCTCATTATGATACTGGAATATGCCCACAAGTGATATACTTTCTCTATTATGATATTGAAATATGGCCCACAAGTGATGTACTTTCTCTATTATGATATTGAAATATGGCCCACAAGTGATATACTTTCTCCATTATAATATTGGAATATGGCCCACAAGTGATGTACTTTCTCTATTATAATATTGGAATATGGCCCACAAGTGATGTACTTTCTCTATCATGATACTGGAATATGGCCCACAAAGGATATACTTTCTCTATTATGATATTGGAATATGGCCCACAAGTGATGTACTTTCTCCATCATGATATTAGAATATGGCCCACAAGTGATATACTTTCTCTATTATGATATTGGAATATGGCCCACAAGTGATGTAGTTTCTCTATTATGATATTGGAATATGACCTATAAATGATATACTTCTGATATTAGATGATAACCCACAATAGATATCCAGGTGTTATAAAAGCTGACAATATATTGTCTTGGAAAATAATATGTATTTGCTTAGAGATGTACTGATCCTTGTTTAGTCAACTTTTCTTGTTTAACTTCTAGGTATTTTTCTGTTTAAAATGATGTTATCAATGGGCAGTGATTTCAAAATCTTTACAACCAATCAATAATTATAGCTTGTGTGAATTCACTCCAGTACCTGTCAATTTTTTGTGAGAATTCACTCAAGTGCCTGCCAATTTTTAAAAATTTGTGTGAATTCACCCAGTACCTGTCAATTTTGTGTGATTCACTCCAGTACCTGGTTCAATTTTTGTGTTGATTCACTCCAGTACCTGTCAATTTTTGTGTAAATTTACTCAATATAGATGGAGACTACAGTAAAACTATGTAGAATGGCAAACAGTAATAACAAAGTATGTAGTTTTACAAAAACAATGACAATTGTATTGCTGTGTATTGTCATTGTTTTTGTATTTTGTAAAACTACCATACTTTGTTATTATGTGTTTTGTGAATTCACTCCAGTACCTGTCAATTTCTGAGTGATTTCACTCCTGTACATGTCAATTTTTGTGTGATTTCTCTCCTGTACAGGTCAACTTTGGGTTGATCCACTTCTTTGTATGTCAGCTTTTTGTTAAATCACTCCCTTGAATGTTGACTTGTGTGGGCTCACACCCTTACATGTCAACTTGTAGGACTTAAACGTAAACATGTGTAACTCCGCTCACTTAGATGTCACATTGTGAAATTTTGCCCCCTAATATGTCAACGTATCTGCTGTAATATCTTATATGACCAGACTATGCATGGAAACATACAGATCTGAGGTGGTCAGAGCATACAGATCTGAGGTGGTCAGAGCATACAGATCTGAGGTGGTCAGAGCATACAGATCTGAGGTGGTCAGAGCATACAGATCTGAGGTGATCAGAGCATACAGATCTGAGGTGATCAGAACATGCAGATCTGAGGTGGCAGAGCATACAGATCTGAGGTGACAGGCATACAGATCTGAGGATCAGAACATACAGATCTGAGGTGGTCGAACACACAGATCTGAGGTGATCAGAACATACAGATCTGAGGTGATCAGAACATCACAGATCTTAGTGGTAGACTGATGAGATCTGATCTGGAGAAAACTGTGGGATACTCATAATATTGAAGAAACAGACTGATGTTGACAAGGACGTATGAAGATTGCAAAAGAAAGGAAAATTTAATTACATACTGTTGACATCTAATTGATACAGGCCTTTATCAAGAACAATACAAACAAGAAATAAAATATATTAAAACATAGATCTAAAGAATGAATATAATGCGTCACAAAGTACACATCCTGAATCTGATCATCTTGTGTACAGCCCATCCGCTCAAGATAATCTGATCATCTTGTGTACATCCCATCCACTCGAGATAATCTAATCATCTTGTGTACAGCCCATCCACTCAAGATAATTTAGGAATCAGGTTGTATTTTGTGACATATTAATTCTTTAGATTTATGTTTTAGTATATTTTGTGTTTGTAGTTACTTTCTTGATAAAGGCCAATGGCTGAAACATTAGTTGTTGTTATTTTACATATTTAATTTTTCATTGCTTTTGTAATACTGTCATTTACATGTCCTCATCCATATCACCATTATCTTAGACATTGTCAGGTTTTGGGAATTTTAGATGTCAATTTGTGGGATTTCACTTTCTGAAATATCACATTGTGTGACTGTAATCTCTCAAATGTAAATATTTTTATACATTTCCTAATGTATGACATAGATGTCAACTTATGTGACTTTTCCCAGTCCACATATTTGACATTATTGCATGAGATGTCATCATGTGTAACAGTATTGTATGAGATGTCATCATGTGTAACAGTATTATATGAGATGTCACCATGTGTAACAGTATTATATGAGATGTCACCATGTGTAACAGTATTGTATGAGATGTCATCATGTATAACAGTATTGTATGAGATGTCATCATGTATAACAGTATTGTATGAGATGTCATGTGTAACAGTATTGTATGAGATGTCATCATGTATAACAGTATTGTATGAGATGTCATCATGTATAACAGTATTGTATGAGATGTCACCATGTATAACAGTATTGTATGAGATGTCACCATGTGTAACAGTATTGTATGAGATGTCATCATGTATGAAAGTATGTAACATGGATGTCATCATGTGACATATTGCATGAGATGTCACCATGTTAACAGTATTGATGAGATGTCATCATGTGTAACAGTATTGTATGAGATGTCACCATGTGTAACAGTATTGTATGAGATGTCATCATGTATAACAGTATTGTATGAGATGTCACCATGTGTAACAGTATTGTATGAGATGTCACCATGTATAACAGTATTGTATGAGATGTCATCATGTATAACAGTATTGTATGAGATGTCATGTGTAACAGTATTGTATGAGATGTCACCATGTGTAACAGTATTGTATGAGATGTCATCATGTGTAACAGTATTGTATGAGATGTCAGCATATGTAACAGTATTGTATGAGATGTCATCATGTATAACAGTATTGTATGAGATGTCATCATGTATAACAGTATTGTATGAGATGTCACCATGTGTAACAGTATTGTATGAGATGTCACCATGTGTAACAGTATTGTATGAGATGTCATGTTGTACAGTATTGTATGAGATGTACATGTGTAACAGTATTGTATGAGATGTCATCATGTGTAACAGTATTGTATGAGATGTCACCATGTGTAACAGTATTGCATGAGATGTCATCGTGTGTAACAGTATTGCATGAGATGTCATCGTGTGTAACAGTATTGTATGAGATGTCACCGTGTGTAACAGTATTGCATGAGATGTCATCGTGTGTATACTGAGTATTGTCAGTGTGTAAAGTATTACTGAGATGTGTAAAAGTATTACATGAGATGTGTAACAGTATTACATGAGATGTGTAACAGTATTACATGAGATGTGTAACAGTTTCATGAGATGTTACAGTTTCATGAGATGTGTAAAGTATTACATGAGATGTGTAACAGTATACATGAGATGTAACAGTATTACATGAGATGTGTAACAGTATTACATGAGATGTAGTATTTAAAATGTACAGTTTACATGAGATGTGTAACAGTATTGCATGAATGTCATTTACATGAGATGTGTATAACATTTACATTGAGTTATTCGGTTGAAAAATAGTAAATCATAATGTCAAATGGACTTTTAATTCATTATTAGTGAAATATAATCTTGACTATAAAAATGTTAATTTATGTGATTGCTAGCAACTCATTCCGTAGTATAAATGTAACTGAGATCTGACCGTAATTGTTTTGCAATACCAACAGGTTGTATGTGTTTATTGTTTGCAGTTGGTATTGCATAATATTTGTCATCAAACATTTTTGTTTGACCATCACAAGGGATGATGATGGCCATTCCGTACATCATATATTTTCATTAGCACTCAAGGGAAAAGTTATTATTGTTGACGGGCAGGTAGATGTCAGAGTTTGGCATGGGAAAGCTGTGTGCATTTGGGCTCTGAGGTTTTGCTGTTGCCAAAGCTCACTGACCTTTCTAACCTATCTTCTCTGTGCACCATGCAATTATTTGCAAGTAGAAATTAAACTGCTACAGTTTTAGTAGAAAGAAATTCTGAAAGTTTGTCTTAGTATAATCTAAACTTGAAGTCATCATTAAGTAACAATTCTGATATATAGATCAATGTCAATTCAAAATGAAATATAACGACGAGAGAGAGTATATCACCTTGGATTCTACAAAATGAATTAGTTTGTCATTATGTTGAAATAGTCTTGAATCCCCTACATAAACAAACAAACAAAATGAAATATACTATCTATGTTTCAAGGCAATTATTTCCGGACTCCTTTTTTTGTTTTTTAAATTATTTAGATCAAATTTGTTTATGTTATCATCATCACATGCCATATGGACAATCATGAATCTCCACAACTTTCTGTGACAAGCATTGACACAATCAATTTAGTTGCTGATGTTGTTCTATGTCATACTGTCAGGTTGCGTATCTTATCTTTGTCTGTCATCCTCTGACTTTCTTCCCGGCAACTATTCTTGTCGTAGTGTGCTCTAAACCCTCTCTATTCACCCCCTTCCCCAAAGTTTACTTTAAATGGTTGACAAATTTTTTTTTTTATTGACCTCTCTCAGCTCATCTTTATTAGCCTTTTTAACAGTTGATGGTATTCTTAACATTCTTCTGTAAAATGACATCTCTGTGGCTTCCAGTTTTTCTCTTGTCTATTTGTTTATTGTCCAAGATTCACTTTCATATGTCAATATAAAATAATATACATAAGATATATATATATAAGGCTGATTGTACATTGGTTTGTACAGTCAATAGCTTGTCTTCTTTGACAAAAATATGAATGTTATTAGGTTCATCATTGAGTATGTTATCTACTATCATAAATATCATTCCAAAGTTTTGTTATTGATTCACTTTCAAAAATCTTCCAGATCCTTAAATTCCTTTACTATTCTGTTATCTGAGTCTGTGATCTTTCTATTTTTCATTCATATTTTGTATAGTGTCTTTATCTTCTACAGCAAGCAAGTATTGATGACACTTTGTAGTTGACTTTGAATATTTATTTCATTTCTATCATCAGTCCTTCTTCTTCACCTTTCAGCTCTCAGCGGAGCACAGGTCTTCAACACACTTCTTCCATCTCTTCCTCTCTCCTGCCATCCCTTCAACTTCTTTCCATGTTTTACCTATCCTTTTATATCAGTCTCCAGCTCTCTTCTCCAGGTATGTCTAGGCCTTCCTTACTCCTCTTTCCCTGTGGGTTCCAAAACATTGCTTGTCTTGCAATGCTTCCGGTCAGTCTTCTCAATGTGTGTCCTATCCATTGCCAGCGTCTCTTTCTTAGCTCTTTCTCCACTGGTATCTGCTTAGTTCTTTCTCTGAGTTCCTCATTTGTAATCATATCATACCATCTCAGTTTCCTCTATTCTATGTAAACATCCATTTATGAAGGTCTGTAGTTTTCTGGTGGTTTATTTTGTTGTCCTCCATGTTTCAGAGCCATAGAACAGCAGTCCTGGAACATAACAATTTATTCTCTCTCTCTCGCGATCACCGCCCAGACCGATGTATCAGACCTCCCCATAAATTCTATTCATGTGGAAATCTGTTTCATGCAGCCTTAGTTAGCATTGGTGTGTTTTACGTCATATCTTCAGCACCATTTGGAGCTCTGGTGCTTATCCTTCAGCGATGTGTCCGGTTTCAACCAGTGTTTACTCGGTTCACTCTCCATTCTGTAGTCATCTAGTGTTTTTACGGTGTGGGGTAGCTAGTCTCCACGCCCTACCTCCTTAGTCGAGACGACATGCATGGCAGGTAACAGTGGTTCTATTCTTTACACCCTAATTTGTGCCCCGGTAACCACTCGGGCATAACAATTTATTCTAACCATCAGCCTAATAAATTTTTACCCCCCCCAATTTATTTTATAACTGCCCTTTTTATGATGATTTCAAGTAGCCATTATTTATGTGTGTTTCTTTCTGTTAATTTATTTATTTAATAGTCAATTGCATTTTTGTGTAAATATTTTTTTTATCACCACCTAAATTTAAATGCATCCATGATTTATTCAGATTTTTGTCAATATCCTACATTTGTGTACCTTCTCGTTATCCATTCTTATCATATTCTATATTTGTCTTAATTTTCTTATCCATTAATTGTAATATTTCATCTTGTCATCCACTTTTGCTTTGTAATCTGTTTCATCTCTAAAGTTATTTCTTTACTTATTTAGTTTATGTTTACTGAATCTATTAACATTTGCCACTGCTCATCTACCTTTGTAAATTGTTGCCATATCTCTCATACATTTCTCTATTTGATTCCAGTAATAAGTCTATTTTTACCAACCCTGTGCTATCAGTGTCAGACCTGGACCGCTAACAACAAATAAGAAAAGAAGAATCCAAACGACAGAGGAGTGGTGTTTGCTTAGAATTCTAAATGTAACAAAAAGAGATCAAATTAGAAATAACAAAATAAGAAAAAAGTGGGATCCTTGCAGGTGCTACAATATATAAAGAAACAACAGGTCAAATGGTTCGGACATGTATCAAGGTTACCACAAGACAGTCTCCTACAAACAGCACTAGAGCTCAGATACAACAGCAACAGACTCAGAGGACAACCATGTAAATGATGGATCGGCAGAATATTCTAGGCACTAAATTCCACCTTGTACAAAGTGTAAAAGGAGGCGTGCTCCAGGTGCCTCTTTTTTGGCATGACACTAGAGGCAAAACAGGAATTGAGGGTAGATAGATAGATAGACAGACAGACAGACAGAATAAGTCTATTTAAGCATTACTTGAAGACTTTAAACTTTTTGTCCCAAATTTGTAATCGCTGGTACACAATCGCTGATACACAAATTTCTGGTACACAATCACTGCCACACAACTAGTGTTGTAATCATCTCCTTCTGGTCTTGCCATCAACAATATCAAACTATCAAAATATTATCAATTTGGTTATAAGCATCATTTTCTGAACTTTATTTGTGCATGTGCATGAGTCAAGTGTAACTGAGTCAGAGCATGAACGTTATGTATATGTAGGCACATAAACAAATGAATCACAGCTGGACCACAACACAAGAAGGTCAAGAATAGAGACGAATGATGTGCATTTGTTGTTGCCCTAAGTGCCAGGGGCGTCACAGACTAGAGAGAGAGGGAGACACATAAAAGAATGGGAGAGATAATGTACAAAACAAAAGAAGGTGCACTACTAGTTTGACTGCATAATCGATTAATGTTATGTCATTTATATGAAAAGAGGTCACAAATGTCAATTTATGCGAATTTACTTTAAGAAATAACAACATGTATGGCTTCTTATTTGAGATGTCATCATATGTGATTTAACTATTAGTTTAGTCGTCGGATCACCATCACTGCACATCAAACAAATTAGTGCATAAGTGCTCCAATCTCTCCCTCAGTATGTCCATCAGCGTGTGGTGACTAACGACACCGGTTCTTTGTTGGTTTACAATTCTTCTTGTCTGCCAGCATAGCGTTCTTGTCGAGCTACACCACACCTAACTTTGAGTTCTTGCAGTCTGGTTAGTGTTGTAGATTCACCGCTATTACGTGAATCATGTACACGTCCTCTCTTCCTTAAGGAATTTATAATATCAGCCTGGTCCATTGCTCGCCCGCTTTGTACATCAGCCATACCTGCAAGCCTATCCGCACGTTCATTCCCCTTACACCTGCATGCCCTGGCACAAAAATAAAACTGATCTTTGTCAGCTTAGACCTCCCAGCGACTCCATCCAATGTCTCCTAGCCCATCCTGTTTCAATCTTCCTGAGCATACTCATTGAGTCACTGAGAAAACATGCATGGATAAAAGTCTGTGATTCTAGCCAAATCATCGCTTTGGTACCGCCATGATTTCTATAGTGAGACTGCTCGTTGTCACGGCAAAACCACTTAACCATTATTTTTAACCATTGTGCCCATAAGCATTCAAAGTTGTAGCTTAGACTTGATTCTGAGGTTAGACTTCATTTATGCTATGTCTGATTGATTCATGATGTATTTGCGCATGATCGATGCTATGTCTGATTGATTCATGATGTAGTTGCGCATGATTGATGCTATGTCTCTGTCTTGAAATGAACCAAGTCATGATTCATATTGAGCTATATTTTAGATTGAAGGTGTGACTGATTAGGACAGATTTAGACAAGATTCTCAACTGAAGACAAGACATTGATAACATTAACTTATTTATTGAAACTTTAACTTTGTGATATGCTTTATGACTTAAATACTCATTATGTGAATTGATATATTATCATATACTTCATTACTGCATACTGTACTCAATATTTGACTTGGTGCTGTGATGGTCTTCAGAATAGATTTCTTCCTGTTCTGATTGTATTTAACCAGAAAGAGAATTAATTTATGCATTTATCTTTAAGCAAGAGAGATATGGTGTTCTATAAATACATCAGTATCTTGTTTTGTCAATGGTTGATAATTGCCTTTGTTTTGTATTTCTTTTATTTCTGCCAACTTTCTTTCTTATGCTGATGTCTTTTCTGGTGTTGTTGGTAACTTTTCATAGACATCACATTTCACATGTAGTTATTAATATTGGACCTGGTAAAGAATTGATGACGATGCTGGTAAACTCACTGACTTCCTTCCTTGTCATTATCACACTTAACAGAGAAATTACAAAGAAAACCTCTGGTTGTAGAATCAGAAGTGCATGCATTGGCCAGCTAGAATTCCAGAGGTCACACTGCAATTTATACAGATGGATCGGTTGTTCATCATTTTCATAGCTCATGAACTACCACAGTTCAATGTAGCAGGAACATTGTTAGTGAGGAAAACTGTGCTTTTGTTGTGACCACATGTAATATGACCAAGTTGTAGCTGAGATTGAGACAATGGTCCAGCTGGAGACGTAGTGCACCACTCATGTCTGCGCCACAAATTAGCGATTCAGTTGAGGTAGATCAGCGGGTAGATGTCTTGAGTTTGAGACTCATCTTAAGTATCACCTTCATTTTTGTACCAGGACATGTGAGAGTCAGGGGGAATGAACTAGCATACAGACTAGGACACAGCTACAGTAGCAAGCCATAGGACAATGGACAGGGCTGATATGCTGAGCACCATTAGAGAGACGAGCCAACAGAGGATTCAGGTGTCAACTTGGATTTTAGATCCATGTTCCGACTACAAGAACTTGGTGTTACTAGATGTGAACACTATACAGACAGTAGTTTTATTATGATGTTTTATTAACCAACACATAACTGGAACTGTCTGTCGCCGTGTGCTGACGGATATACTGATGATGAGTTCGGAACACTTCTAGACTTGTTTCTTGTGCAGTGATGATGATCTGTTAACTAACTAACATTCTACAAATAGTTTTATCAGTCAAGAAATTCAAAAGTACAAAACACATGTCATCTGAATCATGTTATGTGATCGACAGCATTGCACATTAGGCGTTCTTATGTGCTCAGTCTTCCAATACAGCAGGCATACCAATGTCCACCTGTTCACTGTACCCATGAAAAGTTGATTAATATATCTCCTCTCTCTACCACAAAGACAGCACTGTCTGGCATGTCCAGACTTAACTCCTATCATCTAAATCATTTTTTAATGCAGAATGTACATGACATGATGATAATATAAAATAATACTTATGACATCTGTCATTTAGTAATATCAAGACAACCAGTGATTTATTCTTCTTTATCTTTCAACTCCCAACAGAGCACAGGTCTTCAACAAATGTCTTCTACTGGTATCTGCTTAGTTATTTCTATGAGCTAATTGTTCATAATCTTATTGTACTAATCGCAGTCCCTCTCTTCTACTTAAACTGCCATTTATGAAGGTCAGTGATATCAGGCAAGCTAAATGTGATTAGAAATTAATATGAATCATAAGATTGATTATAGAGACCGATATAAAAATGTATGCTTCAGAAATTGTAAATAGTTTGAAATAATGGAATTTTTTTTAACTGTAGTTGAGAAACTGAATAATATAATACTTGTTTCAGGCATTCATATTTTTAGAACTAATGCCCTATCTATTCTTACCACAACTAATGTCCTATCTCTTCTGTGTTTGCATACCAGAGCTAATATTCTATCTTCTCTGGGTCTGGACAGAACTAATGTTATATCTTCTTTCTGGCTGTGACTACCAGAACTAATGTTGTATTTTCTCTCAGTGCACCTACCATATTAATTTTATATTTTGTGCACTTGTCAGAACTAATGTTGTATCTTGTCTATGTAATTAATAGAAGTAATGTTATAACAACTTTTGATGACTGCCAGAACTAGTGGGAGAAAACATCAGCGCAAGAATTGAAATGGTAGCTGAAACATTCAGATCATTAGACAACATATGAAGATCATCAGTCTACAGGTCACAGACTAAACTCAGTATATACATATCAAGTTTTACTGTATAGATCAGAAACATAGAAAACAAAGACAGATATGTTACATAAGAGGTTTTGAGGGAATATATCCCATAAGAATTTGTTGTAATCAAACCTAATACTGAGATGAGATCTCCCAACACACAGGCATCAACAATATCAATAAGGAAGTAAACAAAGAGATAGAAGTGGATACATTAAAAATGCAGAAGACCAGACACCTATATGTGGCTCAGAATTGCAATCTGGGAGGAAAGAGGGTTAGGTGAAGACCTAGAAAGACATGGAGACAAACTGTAGAAAGAGAAGAGATGGAAAAGACCTGGAATAAACTAAGCTAACTTGCTCAAGATAGATCTGGTTGGAGGAAATTTGTTGATATTTTCATGCTTGCCAAGGGAGTTAAGAGAACTAATGTATGATCATTTTTGTTGTTACCTGCCTGCGTCATTCTCAAAACTAATGTAGTACTATTTTCTTGCCGAAACATGTTTAAACAGTTTCATGTGACATGTACAATCTGGTTGCTGCTGTTGTTTTGTGTTTGCTTCTGTCTAACATAGAGACTGAACCTTTCTCAAAATCTTTGTTCAGTAAAATATTATCAGCAGCACGTGTGTTAGAGCTGGACACATCAACAATAATATCTATGTCAGTGAAGTCAGTCTCCGCAAACACTGTTGATGATTCATTATGAGTTGCAGCATCGTCACCAGCATCAACATCATCAACAGCGGTATTTTCTGTTCCATTACCATCATCGGAACCACTTTCTGATGATGAGCTGGTAGATAGAATCACCAGCTTTGGAGGCTGAACTCTTTTCTCTTTTGGCTTTCTTGGTTCATGAATGTCCCATTCTTTGACACAGACAGGACTAATATCAAATACAGGCCATGCTTGAGTGAACTTGTTGATAGCCTTGTGTAGTTCTGTCTTAAACTGAAGACAAGAAGTATCTATGTTATCCATGGCGTTGCTGGAATTGAAAACGTTTCTGAAAAACAACAGAACAATATAAGAACAATAGAAAACTAAAGTATATAAGAACAATGGAAAACAATATAGGAACAATCAACTGTTTCTCTGGTGATCGGAGTCAATTTTTGTAGAAAAAATTGTTTCATATCTTTATATGGTACCTTGCAACCTGATGGACTCAACGCACTGCATCCCTATGCTTCTTAATATTTTCTACTCAAGTGTTATAATGTATATATATTTTATGTATTTATTTGATTATTATTGTTTTTCATTTATTTTGTGTTTAGTCTTTTCGTATTAGAGCAGTTACTTTGTTTTTATGTGTTTTGCCTTTGTTACATATTTTTACTGCAGTCTTCTTAACGATAATACATTGTCTAATAGTAGCTTATATGCAGTACAACTTTTGATGCAATGAATGATATCTGCTTTTGTATGTGCATATTCTTGGTTGTTTTTACTTTAAATAGCAATATCCCAGTGTCACTACCAGAAATCAAGACACATATCATGCGAAAGTACAAAGAGGTGTGGAGGCAACAAACCCACAGCAAACACCCACAAGATCCCATCAGCAGACTAAACAGAAAACAGCACACAACAATCTTTCGCCTAAGAACAGGTCACTGCAGGTTCAACAAAAAATCACCACATCTGTCACATGAAGTAATCAGCCTGCTTCCCCCTTCGACGGTTTGCCACAAGTGCTAGTCAGTCGCCGAACGCTACAACCGACACACCAGACTTCCAGAGCTGATCATCCTGTGTGAACAGTCATGTTTACATCATTTTCATGCACCAACATTTAAAAAATGAATTCCCTATGGTTCTGCCTGCATGAAACACAGACTCTATCAGAACAAAAGGCCCTATGGTATGGGAACTCTCGAAGAACTCCAACTGACATGCAGCTTCATAGAGGCAACCCATCTCAAGGTTTAGACGAGCATACGAAACCAAACGCGAAGAAGAAATAGCAATATCATCTACAAAATCAAAATCTTCAAAAGTCCTTCTCAGGGTTACACACAGAACAGCACAAAAGTCCTCAAGAGTTACACACAGAACAGCATGAAAGCCTTTCTTAGGGTTATACCCAGACAGCACAAAAGTCCTCGGGACTATACACACATACCAGAACACAATACTCAACAAGCAGCCCTTTTTATGACTAGTCCCAGGCCACAGGGCTACTCCAAGAAAGATGGCCAATGCGCTCTGATATAATGAAAAATTACATCCATCTTAGGTTTAAAGTGCATGCCTCAGCCATCATCATCATCAAATAGTTTGTCCTGAGCAGAACTTTGCCACCCCAACAGTCCTCTGGAATTTCTCTCTTATAGGCCAGATGTCCTGCCTCTGCAGCCGTCATGTTCAAACCATCAGTTACATCCTGAATCCATCTTCTCCGTGGTCTTCCTCTTCTTCTCTTTGCCGGTATGCCTCCTTCCATGATGGTCTTCTCCAGCCCTTCATGTCTTTTTATATGTCCAAAATATCTCAATTTTCTCTTTCTTATTTGTAATCTTATTTGCTATATAGAGGCTTAACCCAGCACCCAACAAACAAATCAAAATCTTGTAGTTGTCTGTTTTCTACCCAATCAATATGTCGCTACAACACTTTCTCCTCACTCAAGTCAATGGCCACTCCAAACAATGAAATGAAAATCGTAGCATATCCTAAAGGTCGTAGCCATCAACTACAGTAAACGAGTCGTTGATTTTCTAGGCACCACTTATACATTCAGTAGTTTGCCATTGCTTTCTGAACGGTGGCGCCATCGTCCTTTTGTTAAAATCAACGGAAACAATTTGCAAGCAAACTGTCTGCAGCGTGATTCGAACTCAGAACGTCGGGGTTAATAGACCGAGTCACTAACCCCTAGGCCACAGACACCACTTGCTTTATTCTGGTTTGAACCATAATTCAGTTGCTTTGACCATCATTTGTGCAGACTAACACTGTAAACCATCATACAAACTTTTCATGTTTATTGTTTTAGCTGGTATTCCACAGTATCTCACAATATTTCACAGAGAGATTATGTGTAGGCTATCAACAGTCTTTTTGAAATCGATACAATTTCGTATAATTGGTTGTTGCTTCTAAATATGTTCCTCCAAGATATGTCTTACAGTAATTATTTTGTCTAAGCAGCTTCTCCCAGGTCTAGAACCAGATTATAAATAAAATAATCAACGACATAAATATCAAATATGAACAAGCCATGCCTGAATATGAATAAGCAGCTTCTCCCAGGTCTAGAACCAGATTATAAATAAAATAATCAACTACATAAATATCAAATATGAACAAGTCATGCCTGAATATGAATAAGCAGCTTCTCCCAGGTCTAGAACCAGATTACAAATAAGATAATCAAACTGAAATTATCAACACCATAAATATCACATAGTAACAAGCCTTGCCTGAATATGAATGGTACAAAACCACCAATGACAGTTGCCAGTACTTGATTGGTGGTTGATATCTGATAGGCATCTCCGAGTGCCATAACAACCACAAACACGAAGAGAAGAAAAAGAACAATCTTGAGAAACTCCCGTACAGCAGAACAAACATTTCTGTAGATAGGCCCAGGACATCCGAAGTAGTTGAGGTTAGTTGTCTCATAGAAGAATCGTTCAGGTATCAATGGTGTGTCGTAGCTGTCCAAGAAGACCAGCATTCCATACGTCAGCCATTGTATTTTATGATTCTGTGGAACAGTATTCAAATTTATATAAATAATTTAAGTTATTGACATGTGTATATATGTATACATTCTTCTCGTATGCATACGTTATATAGGGCCTGCAGGTAATTTCTCCATACCTCTCTGTCCTGGGCAACTCGCTCATTCTTTTCCATGGAGTTGAGTCCAATATTTTTTGCCTCTCTCAGCAAAAATCGTGTCCCTTGGGAGTCCTAATTTATTGACATACATTCTTATATTTCTTGTTTATTGGCTACACACTCTGATATAACCAATAAAATATTTGTTCTTAGGTTGAAAGGGCATACCTCGGCTTAAAGAGGCTTTAATCCCCTACATAGCAAATAAACAAAACAATAACAATTGAAGTTATTGACATATATTCAAATAAGGAAATTCATTATCTTAACCTCATTTTTAAATAGTAGATTTGGGAGAACTCTGGGTTCTCTGCCTTTGGCTAAGATCAAAGTGAAGTCTTCTGCCGCGATCAAGTTTTTGGCACTACACTTTTAAGAAATTGCAGTCAAAAGCGGAGGGAAATTTACACTACGAGAAATTAATTATCTAGAAAATGGACATGATGAGTTGAAATACAAATATTCTGTACTTTTACAAACATTTATTATTATTTCACATAACGACTTTACAAAACATTTATGAACCTCTGAAGTAGTAGAAGGCACGGCAGTATGGCGGGGGACACTGGTAATAAGGAAAGCATGCCTTTACGTAAAAATCAGTCAGATGTGCCATAGAATGTGCCCTGACTACCCCTAAATTCATAGCGAGCGAAAACATAAGAAGAACAAACATCTATTCACCATCGACCTTAACCTTTGATGATATCAAACTCGTCTCATTCTACTATGATAATTTACTTTCTATTCTAAATACTAGTCAGAAAGTAGACACAATTACAAACTAAATCAGAAAGTAGACACAATTACAAACTAAATCAGAAAGTAGACAACACAAATCAAATAAAATACTAACTAAATCAGAAAGTAGACACAAACAATTACTAACTAAATCAGAAAGTAGACACAATTACAAACTAAATCAGAAAGTAGACACAATTACTAACTAAATCAGAAAGTAGACACAAACAATTACAAACTAAATCAGAAAGTAGACACAATTACTAACAAAACCAAGAGACCTTGATTCGTATGACTGGAACAGACAATTCTGGTTTATTTGCAGCTAGTTCCCCTTGAACGATGAAAGCTGTGTTTTCCTGGTCAATAGGTTCCTTTGCTGCCACGTTAGTGACCTCTTGTTTTGTCATTGCCATCAGTTGTTTGTGAATTACCTGGGGATAGAAGGGTGTACAGAAAGATACACAGACAAAGATTAGCATTTGAACAATAAAGCTTACAGCCTCAGTAGTTCTAGTCAAATGTACTGATATAGTATGGCAGCAGTAATGTCTGTTATTATTTCTCAAGACATCTACTTTTTCCTGCATGTCTTTTCCTGCATGTTTTATGCAAGAGCAATGCAAGATCATTAGCGAAGTCCAGGTCCTCTAATTTGACATAAGTGTGCACTGGGATGTCTTTTCTGGGCCTGACGTATGCTGTGCGTGTAACACAATCAAGTAGCATGAGGAAAGGAGGGGTGGGGGCAGCAGACATCTTTGTCTAACGCCAGTATTGACCTGGAAACTGCTAGGAAAATCTTCCATCGGGGGGTTAATCTGGTAAGCAAAGCCCTCATACAGTTGTTGGATGATGTTAACAGTCGTCTCTGGTACCCGATAGTGTTTCAGGATATTCCACAATGATTACCCATCTACTCTATCAAATGTCTTCTCAAAATCAACAAAACAGACAGAGTAAAGTTTGCCACTTCATTGTTTGTTCTACGATGATTCTCATTGTTGCTACCTGGTCATTACATGATCTATCTATCCGGAATACAGCTGGTTCATCTCTAAGCCTTTGGTCAATGGCCTCTTTCATCCTGTCCACGATAACCTTAACTGTAACATTGATGTGAATGGAAAGCAGCATGATCCATCTCCATTGTGATACATCTCAATTCTTTAGCAGTTTTACAAGGAAGCCTTTCTTTCTAGTTTAGATGTTGGTTGAATTGAAAGTTCTCATCTTATGAATAGACGGTGATGTCAAGAGGAATAAGGGTCTGAGATCAATTTCAGTATTTAGTATATGTGCACATCGGGACTGTTCTAGTTCTGTTACCTATATATATATAACATATATAATCCTCTTGTACCATTACACATTACATAGGGCCTCCAAGAATTTCTCCATACCGCTCTGTCCTGGGACACTGGCTCAATCTCTTCCAAAGAATTGAGTCCAGTATTTCTTGCCTCTCTCAGCAAAGTTTGTTTCAGGGTTTCACTAGGGTGTCCTCTCTTTCTTGAATCATTTGCCTCTCACTTCAATCCTGCTTTGATATTCTTTGATCACTTCTCAAGGTATACCCAACATATCTCCATCTTCTCCTTAAACAGTTGTTACTAATGGTTGATCAGACATTTCTCTGATTTCATCACTTCTGAATTTGTCCCATTTTATATTCATTATTTTTTGCCGACATCTATTTTCAAATGCATTCAACTTACTTTTTATATTTTAGTCATTTTCCAACTCTCGCTGGCATATGTTAGAATTGATACAACATTGGAAATTAAAATTCTTAATTTAGTTTTAAAACTATATAACTTGCAGTTCCATATTTTATTTAGACTTAAAAGCTGATGTTGCTTTGACCATTCGTAGCATATTTTATTTTTTTTAACATTCCCAGTGAAATCAAAATTGCTACCTAAATAGGTGAACTGCTCTGTTATTTTAATCCTTTTGGAGTCAAGAGTGATATCTGCATTACTTGCCCTAGGTGTCTTCATTATATTTGTCTTTTCATAGCTTACTGCAGTCCAACTTTAGATGCTATAGATAATAAATTGTCTATTTTTCTTTGCATATTGGTTTTTTTTATTTTACTTAACAAGGCAATATTATCTGCACAATCCAAATCTTACAGTTGACTATTTTCTACCCAATCGATACCAGTTGACTATTTTCTACCCAATCGATACCAGTTGACTATTTTCTACCCAATCGATACCAGTTGACTATTTTCTACCCAATCGATACCAGTTTTGCCCCTCCCTGCAACATACCTGTACAGTATTAGTTAATGTGTTTGCTAATTTATTACGTAAGTAATCTAGTCTCAGCTAGTTGTCTCACCTTGTGATATGACAGATATACCCGATGAACTCTAGAAAATATATTCTTGCTGTACATGAATACTAATAGTAGAACAGTCAGGTACTGAAGTGTCACTCCAGCATTAACTACCAGTCCCATGAAGGTGTACACACCGATCTCGACGAAGAAAGAAATGAGCTCCATCAGTAGCAGAGTTATCGACCTGTCAACAGGTATAGTAGTAGAGTTATTGTTATATGGACATGCATGTTAGGATTATCGACATAAAGATATTTGTAGTAGGATTATTGACATATATATAAGTAGTAGGATTATTGACATGTCTTAATCCACCATGGGGATGGATATTGTTTTATATGACATATTTTTGTACATATAGATTACCGATAAGATTTTATGAACATACAACCCCACTTTTTGGTACCACATCGGCTGAGTTATACTGCAGCATAGTGTCAGTGCTGGTGGTCATAGAGGAGGCTGTTAGAAAGGACTCATCTCACATAACACTTCCATGACATAGATGTCATCTGATAGTATTTGTTTCGTTAATAGACAAGAACGGAAAGAAATTCAAACTACACACATAATGATGACGTAGCACACTGCTAATGATGAGGAACTAAACACATAATGATGACATAGCACACAGATAATAAAAAAATACCAGACAGTGATGACATAACAGGCAGCTATTGATTACAAACTAGACACATAGTGATGACGTAACAGACGTGATGATGACATGCAGACAAATAATGATGATGGACTGAACACATAACTATGACGTATCAGACAGATACTACACACATACTGATGACGTACCAGACAGATATCAAACACATGATAATTACAATCAACTGTAGTATCAGATCTGTTGTGCTATGAACATGCCTCTTGACAAAATTCTCATTAGCAGTTGCCTCATGAATTTTCAGATATTGTTTTACTGGTGCCAGTCTTTGAGACCATTGCTCAAACTTCCCGATTACCCTGAGGACAACAAAGTGTGAAAAACGGATTTCTCTCTTTAAAATATCATAAAAACTAATTTCTCTTTTAAAAATGTTAAGAAAACTAATTTCTCTCTTTAAAATGTCATGAAAACTAATTTTTATCTAACAAAAAAAGTATCACAAATAACATAGTTCTCTAATGTTTTCTTGCGATTTAAAAAAAAATTACTTTTGTATTATTTGTTTCATACTTTTCCTCATTTCACTGCATTCATTTAAAACAACGTCAAATGATGTTTTTCTTGTCTTGACTGGCAATCCAAGAAAAATCAAAATATATGACTTCAATAGTATTTGGTGAACTCTTTCGAAGCAAGGGACCAGGGTAGTTTCCCTTCCTGACTAAATCTTATAGAATAGACAAGACATCGATAAGAAATGACACAGAGTGTCGTAATTGATATTCACTAAAAACAGTATTAAGATAAGAACTGACACCGAGTATCTCAGACGATAAAATGAAGATACCGTGTACAAGTTGAGCGAATAAAAGAACCATTGGCAGTTGAAAATCGATAATAGATACAAAACAGCTGTCCAAGCATAATTTATTTTAGAATTATGAAAATTTTCGGAGAATTGTAAGGTAATATTTAAAATTAAGTGCACTGCCGCTTAGACATGTCTGTGTAAGAATGAGATCGTAGCCCACATGGTTCTTCACCAAAGTGCAATGATGATGGTTCAATCAATCAATCTCACAGATATGTCGGTATCTGGCCACTAGTTTTCATTCAGTATGTAGGTCATTCTTACCACCTAGTCATGTTCATCTCACAGATATGTCAGGGTTATTCTTGTACCCCACCCTAGTCATGTTCATCTTTATTGAAAGTTATAAGTAGAGCGTCTGGTCGAATGTATTAGAGCACGGTTCCTATGCGGGAGACTTGGGTTCAATCCCCGGTAAGGCCAAGGAGTTATTTTCTGTCGGGGGCATAAAGAAACAAAATCCTAACCTGATCAGTTTTGCGGCGACTGCACTAGCCATGTGGCTATTAAATTCTACAGGCACATATCGATCACCTAAAAAACGATATTACAGCGGTAACGATAGTTTTAAAAATTATAAACATATAAGATGACAAACACATTTAAGAGAAGAATAAAGAAGTGGCTTACCTTCGTGGACACATGAAGATGAAGAAGTGGATTAAGAGACGAGCGCTGAGGTTGAGGGTGGGAAAGGCGTGAAAGCAATCAACGGGAACGTGATGATGATGAGAATTACCACGTAGGGTACAAAGAAAATGAATCCCATAATTCCAAATACTTTGAAGGGCATCACGATCAGTTTGGTAGTCCATGCCAGAATGGTAATTCTGGAATTTATCAAACACAAAACATGATAAGTATGTTAGTTATATAACATGACAGTCGTATGATTTATAAACAGCAAATGGGATAATTGTGTGATTTACAAATCAGAAAACGTAATAATTTTGTAATAGTATATTTGAGACAACATGTAAACATGTTGTTGAGTTGTACGATTAATCAACATTGAACTGTTGTGTTGGCCCTCAGGATGACGCTGGATTTATTGAGGCTGGGATCAGAGAACCTATGGACATGTCCAGGGAGTGCTATGATGATAGTTCTTATGTAGTTGATAATTGATAACAAACAGGATGTTGAGTTGCATGGTTGAGAGAAGAGCACACAAATGATATTTATATATATATATATATATATAGTACAATATGTTGTAATTTTAAGGGAAGGTAATGTAAGAGACAGGACATCAATGTGACATATAATGTTTCAATGTGCCAGAAAGTACAGCAATGTCAAATACAGTACATTAATGTGTAAGACTGTGCATTATAACAAGAGAACACAATAACACACACATACATAACACTATAATGACATACTGTATGAAATTGTGAATGTACTATTACCTTGACCTCTCTCTCATATCCCGTAAACACTGCTTAGTGACATGTTTAAATTTCTCCTTGATGCCGCTGCTAATGATACCATAGACGAAGGAATCGATAATAAAGACAATATAAGCAACAATGAAAAGTCCATGAAATGGTGTCAGATGCAGGACAACACTTTCTGGAAGTTGCACTTTCAGACCTAGCTCTTCGCAGCTTTATCTGTAAAATAATAAACAATTAAATCCACATACTTATTCAATCACCAATAACAGCATACAATAAAAAGAGATCAGGCACTAGAGCCAAGGGAAGACTAAGAGAAAGATGGATAGACAATATCAAGATATCAGTATTCTCCCATTTCTAGTGCAGAAGAAGCTCTAAAAAAAACATCACTTATTGATCACAGTGAGCATGCGATTATGGTCAGGAGCCACTTCCACGAGTGCTTTAGTACACCACTTGTTGACCACTCTTTGTGACCTATGTGTGATTTTTGCCAGAGAGGAGAGAGGAGAGAGCACGAGCGATAACCTGCATGTAATACATCATGTTATCTCCGCTGGAACTATCTTGACATTCCATTAGAATGGATAAAAGAAGACTCCTTACCAATCCCTCATATGGACACCAGAGGGAAAAAGAAACGAGGAAGACCAAGAGAGACTCTGCGTAGAACCATCACCAGAGAAGGCTCAGCGATGGGCCTAGTAAACATTAAAGACTTAAAACAGATAGCAACGAACAGCGAGACATGGAGAGCTATGACCTCTGCCTATGCGCCGCCCACAGGCCCAAGAGGAAAGACTAACTAACTAACTAATACATCATGTAAACATACTAATTCTATCGTTTACAATTCCAATCAGCAATTGTTATAAACAAAGAACCTCATCATCATCAGGTGCAGTGCCAGTTTGCGAAGGTGATCATGGATCTTCACAAATCTCTATTCCTGGTGTTTGCTATCACCTCAGATGTTTACGCTCTTCCATTCCATGAAGTCAGGCTGTACACAATTTCATCTCTCTGCCTTCCTCTGTCTCGTCTCCTCTAGATTTTACCGATTGTCACAATATTTTCTAATCCTTCCCTACAAAGAATCATGACATGAACATGAAACATCATTTTCTAAGACTTACTTTATTCTCAACAACATCAGCCTCGTACAGAAAATACAACACAACTCGGACAATCCATGGAGTAGCCAGCACAACTAACAAACATAATCTGTAAAATAAGCACACTTGTTGTATAGAATATAAAATAATTAATTGATCTTATTTCCCATTGGTATAGTTTTACTTAAGTATAACATAAGTTTGATGTTCAGAAAAATTTGTCACGTAAGCCATATATATACAAGTACATTCTTTGTAAAAAGAAAGAACACTGATGTCCTGAAAGAACTAAATGTTAAAAAGAATTGGCTGATAAACAACATACTATACAGAAAAATTAGATACTTCAGTCACTTTAAGCGTCACGATGGCCTGGAAAGAACAATATTAGAGGGCAGGGTCCCAGGACACAGAGACAGACCAAGAAGAAGATGGCTACAAGATGTTAAAGAAACCATGAATATGACCATCGATGAAGTGGGTGAACTGGCTAGAGACAGAGTGAATTTCAGATGCGCTGCAAAGAGGCAATGTCCTATAAAGTATACGCACCTGATGATGATGATTCCTTTCGTACCGTTACACGTTATATAGGGCCTGCAAGTAATTTCTCCATACTGCTCTGTCCTAAGCAACTCACCCAATCTCTTCCATGGAATTGAGTCCGGTATTTCTTGCCTCTTTCTGCAAAATTCCGTTCTGGGGTTCCCTTGGGCTTCGCTCTTTCTTGAACCTATTGCCTCCCACTTCAATGCATGCTTTGATATTATTTGATTGTTTCTTCTCAAGGTATGTCCAACATATCTACATCTTCATCTTCTTATAACAATTGTTGCCCGCCTGCCCAGCTGTTCGTAGCGTTGGACAACGGGTGACAAGCTCCCTGTGAGTGCGGGTTCAATTCCTCGGGCTGGCAAAAAAGCCACATGTTCTCCAGATTTATGGTGTTCGTGGCCCCGAACCAAAGGGTCTATTAATGTCCATGGCACCGAGCCGAAGAGCTCAAAGCTCAAGTGCTTCTGTATTGAAGAAGAAGAATAACAATTGTTACCAGTGGTTGGCCAGACATTTCTCTGATTTCATCACTTCTCCTGAATTCATCCCATTGTATGTTCATTATTTTTTGTAGACATTTTTTAAAATGCATTCATCTTACTTTCTATATCTTTAGTCATTTTCCAACTCTCGCTGTCATATGTTAGGATTGATACAACATTGTCCAACTCTCGTTGGCATATGTTAGGATTGATACAACATTTTCCAACTCTCGTTGACATGTTAGGATTGATACAAACTTAACAAGACAATATTATCTGCAAAATCCAAATATTTCATTTGACCATTTTCTACCCAATCGATGCCAGTTTCACCCCTACAACATTTTCTCATCACCCAGTCAATGACCACTTCAAATAATAAAGGAGATAGAATACATCTTTCGTTAAATGACTTCAATCCTAAACCTGTCGTTGTGGCCATCATCTGTGCGGACTGCAAGCTGTGAACAATCATATAGGCTTGTGATAATGTTTATTATTTTAGCTGGTATTCCATAGCACCTCAGAATATTCAAAATGCACCTCCAGGTGGCATGTAATGTCCTTTCAGGCATTGGTTTAGGAGGTGAGAGGGGGTCTTTGTGACAAAGCCGTTGCTACGCATTCCGGACTGTGCCGTTCGTCTAAGTTGTATGTCTGTTTACAAAGTTTAGTTACGAGAAGGGTATCAGTTAAACTTTGTTGTCCTAGAATATTTGAGATACACACTTTGCGAGAATTTAAAGTTGAGATTTTATCTTCAACAACAGTCCCGGTTATCTCTATTTGAAACACATGCACTGAATTGCACACAATACAGTACATGAATTGTAAGGTATTGTAAACAAACATTACGTGAAATGTAATACAAAACAAACTACATTACAGTACTCACTGTGCAAAAAGCTTCATACACTTGTACCAGGGAATTATCTTAAAGCCAGGATTAAATTTGCCCAAGACGTCAGAAGCACAGCAATCACTGAGAGACTGAATACAACCATATTTTACAACTACAATAACAAACTGAATTCTTTGTTCATTATTAATAATGTTAAATAATAATGTAATGTAACAAGTAATGTTAAGTAGCAATTCAATGTCTGTTACTGTGTAACAATTTTGGTTACTAAGTCTCTTATCTTTGTCTTACACAGGAACATCTCAGCAGCAGTGCACAAACTCCATATCTCCAGCCAACGTCACCGATGTATTTTGATGAAGAGGACAGCTATTGCAGTAATTTTATTTTAATCTTTGTTATAAATTT
Source organism: Arion vulgaris (assembly GCA_020796225.1). NCBI lineage: Eukaryota > Metazoa > Mollusca > Gastropoda > Stylommatophora > Arionidae > Arion > Arion vulgaris. The sequence goes on along the minus strand of CM036765.1, from coordinate 48,144,600 downwards.
TACAAGGGCAGCATACTATTTTTTATTTCCAACTGCCATTTTGTGTTTTTTTACGCATTCAGCATAAACACAGGTCTACGATTTATCGTCCATCTTCCATATGACTAGAAACTCGATCTCACCTACATTGAGACCAGAAATCTCTAAAAAAAATATTCTGGTCACTCCACATGGAGAACAAATCGAATATCTTTGGAGCGGGAGGCGAGCGCCTTACCTCCACGCCACAGAGCAGCTTTGCTGGGTAAAACCTGCTTGCAGTAAAATCTTACTTGCAGTACAAACCTGCATGCGGTAAAAACCTGCTTGCAGTAAAATCTTACTTGCAGTACAAACCTGCATGCGGTAAAAATCTGCTTGCAGTAAAAATACACTATCTTACATAGTTCTGGACATGGTTAGAGAATGCAAGATGATAAACCAGGACAAGATAATGACGCCAGGGATAACAGTTTACATATTAAAACTTGACCTATCTTTCTCCATACCTCCAGTCTTCTGATACGACAACGCAATAAGTTGTTGTATAGTATGGTCATGCATGACACTGGAACAGTTGCAGAGTCCAACAATCGTCTAGCCTTAACTGAGAGTTTGACATCTTGGATGTGAACCTGGAGTAATGAATAAAAGAAATCAAGCACACGTCAATCAAAATAAATATAGGTTATAGATATGTCAGATGTTTTATACACAACAAGTCAGATTAACCTTTGTTGAGAAAAAAAATCACACAAAAAAAACCCTCAAAACTAAAGCAGAAAAATGTTGTTGAAAAGAACACAAAGATCAACAGTTTAATGTTGACCTTGAGTGTGGGATGAAGTCATGCTAAAACAGTAAAAATACATCAATTTATATCAAGTGGGATGTGACTAATATCAAGAAGTCAATAAACAATCCTCGTTATTGATAGTCACCCCTCCCCCTTCTCTCTTGCAGGAGAATAGTAAAAATAATACAGTAGTGACCTGATAAATTTTGTCTGGAATCCATGGTGGGTTGGACACCATAGTCTTGAAATATTCCATGTTCTTGAGTCTGGACAGTCGTACAGTCTTGTGTTGGTTCATCTCCCCAAATTGATCTGGATCTTGCGTCACTACCACTTTCAATGTTAGTGGTGGGTCTGGCACATGATAAATGTATTGCCCAGCTACATACTTCAATCTGTCAGAATAAATCAAAGAATGTCAGATACCATTCAAATTGACGTTGCTGCAAGCTGACTGGTAACTTCTTACTGAACCGATATAGAACTAGAGACAGACCAATAGATGCTTCATTTGCTGATGCCAGTAAATTACATTCATGCTGATTGTTCCGGTAGCTCACCATCAAACAGCTTTCTATCGAACATTGGAATTATTTGTAGTAATGAATGTTGAAAATAACTGATTTTGAAGCCTGCAAAAATTAATTTTCTTATTCTTGAAGCGCTCCACAACGAACACCTGGTAAACCACTCTTTGTGATTTGTACGCGACCCTAAGAGCAATTGTATGTTGTGCCAGTTATATGCCTACAAGTAGGCCAGCACATCTGATTTCTGCGATGCTTTTATTTACTAGGGTAGCTTCTCTAGGTCCCTACATTAGTCGCCTAATTAGTTGCCACACGGCTTTCAGTTCTGGCGTCATATACACATTTTATTTCAACACAAGACTTTCTAGGATACATCAAGTTCTACCGTTTCCAATTTATTTACTAACTTTACATTTATGTTTCAGTTTATTTAATATCTCGTCTTTGTATATGTTGTCTTAATAAAGGCCTACGGTCAAAACTTTGAGTGTTTTAATTTTTCATATTTAATCATTTATTTTTCCTTGTTAATGTAATACAGTAATATACTTGTCATTGTCTATATCGCCCGTTTACTCAGTATTATCGCAGACTTCATGTTTTCTCCAGATCAGATCTCATCCGGTCTGACGACCTCATATCTGTAAGATTCCTACAGCGCCTAATCCTTTACTTGGAAATCAAAATTATAAGTACCTCTAAAGTCAGATTGATGTTTATCTGAATGTTGAGGGACACTGGTGATAGGAAAGAAAGCCCTCGTAACTATTGAAACTAATATATTAGGCCAAATGACTACGCCTGTCATAGAGGACGAACAATAAAATAAACAACAATTTGCTATCCCTTTCTCTTATCTGACTTGTACATAACATATAGAATGACACAATCAACTATTTCACTGACCTGTATAAACTGTCCGGGACAAACAGTGGACTATATAAAACGACAAGTATCTTGATAATGATGATCAAAGCCAGCAAAAACTGCAGGAAAACCACAAACATATATAAAAAATGGTACAACCAGCAAGCACAGAGAACTAACATTACGAACTGTCTTCATTAATCAAACAGATTCAAAACAATACAATCTTTCTTTCTTTTGTCCTTCCCTGTTTCTTTTGCCATTAGGTGTAGCAGGTTTAACTGATGATCGGTTTCCGAGATAGTGCAGCTCGGTCGCTTGATGTGCTGTGATATTGTGGAGTTTTAAGATATCTGTAGCTCCATCAATCCATCTTTTTCTTGATGTCTGCCCCTTTCTCCGTCGTCCTGATAACAATCCTAGATATCTTTGGAAAATAATGAAATTGTGAACAGAGACTGGCAGTTCAAACCGGACCTTCGAATTCTAGAACGGTTAACCACTTAGTGATTACTTCTGTTCCTTGTTGTAGCATGTTGTCTTCTAAGATTTAATTAAGTAATTTTATTATATTGTCCTCATACCTAGTCCTGTTTATTAGACCGTGTTCTCTGATAACATACGGCCGGCGGACTCAGGTAAAAATTATGGGAAATGAGACTACAACTGTCGCGTGATCCTCTAATTTCAGTATTGTTATATATAGACTAATTCATTTTAAAATCAATCATCATCATCAGGTGCCGTCTCCACATCGAAGGTTGGCTGCAAATAAATCTCCAGCATCCTCTGTCTTTCGCCTTGGTGTTGCACACTGCCAGACTGTAACCTGTCAATTTCTTAAAGTTTCCCTCCCACTTATCTCTCGGTCTTCCTCTTGCTCTTCGCCCTCAACTTTCCCCTCTAGTAAATATTTTATCATGATGTGATGTCTTTTTATGTGCCCAAAATACTTTACTTGTCTGAATTTTATTTTTCTTAATAATTGTTTTTCATTGCCTAGTTTCCTAAAACTTGTTTATTTGTCTGTTTTCTATCCATGAAACTCTGCCTATTCTTCTATATATCCACATCTCAAATGCATCAATTCTGTCTTCTAACTTTAAAATCAATACAACATGCTAAATCAAGGTTATATTATGCTACAAATTAAGTTTAACACTAAGGAATAACAGTATTATTAATATTTGTCATCAATAAATAACCATGAACACATAAAATTTAGTAAAATTACAAAAAAAGCTAACAGTGTTCTATCAAACATATACAAAACCAGCCCCTATTAAACAAGTATTTTCGATTTCCCGTCTGAGCTAGTCGGCCTTATGTGGCAGAGGGCCACGATTAGACCTAACTTTGTTGTTCATTTTTAGACATACTGGAACATCCTTGTAACAACACAAGTAGAACCGTCAGTTATCTATCACTTACTGTCACCCATTGATCTTGTAACAGGTCATGACATGACACATTGGCAGCAGTGATGGTTTGACAGCATCTGTACCGGAACTCAGCGTCACCTAAGTTGTTGATTATCTGAATGTTACACATGTGATCCTCCAAACCGAATGTTCCTTTCTTTCCATCCGTTGGATCCTACTCAGAGAAAAATGAGAGATAGGGTTACAGGGAGAATGTAAAATAAAACATATGAGAAAAATACTATCACTTGAAAGTAAAATACTGCTGAAATACAAATAAAAAGTAAAATACTGAAAATATAAAGTAAAATACTGGAAAATATAAAAAAGTAAAATAAATACTGGTAATAAAATGCGTATAAGCTATTATTTAGAAAATGAAATTATGACAACATCCAAATGATATAAATAGATATGTACTAAATTGTAAATTTGTATCAAAATGATAATATTAAAAACAAACAGAGGTAGAGGAGGACTTCAGAGCAGACAGAGGTAGATGAGGACTTCAGAGCAGACAGAGATTCGTGAAAAGAATGGAAGAAGACGGTCCATATTAACATTCTTTGGGAGCTGCAGTTACAGCAGTATATTTACAAAACAAGATATAGTAGTAGTAGTAAGTAGTAGTAGTAGTAGTAGTAGTGTAGTAGTAGTTGTAGTAGTAAATAGTAGTTGAAGTGGTAGTTGTAGTAATAGAAGCAGTTGTTGTAGTAGTAGTAGTAGTAGTAGTAGTAGTTGTAGTAGTAGAAATAGTTGCTGTAATAGTAGTAGTAGTAGTAGCAATAGTTGTTGTGCAGTAGTAGTTGTCATTGCTGTTGCTGAAGTAGTAGCAATAGTTGTAGTAGTAGTAGTAGTAGTAGTTGTTGTAGTAGTAGAAATAGTTACTGTCTGTAGTAGTGCAGTAGTTGTGCGTAGTAGTAGTAGTTGTTGCTGTTGCCAAAGTATTAGCAGTAATTGTAGTAGCAGTAGTTGCTGTTGTTGTAATGGTAGTAGCAGTTGATGTTGTTATCGTAAACAAAATATAACATTAAATTACTTAAAAATTATCAGAAAATAGAATCAAAGATAGACATAAAATCATTAAAATCAGGAAAATATATCACAACATATTTTCAAATTGAAAACTTTTCTATGACAACTATGGTCATCAAAACATTTTGGGTTTAATCTGAACAAAATGTATATTTTTAAAAACTGGATGATAAAGACAATTTGTTGTTTGTGTTCAATTTAGACTCAGAAACAATTGCATTTGAATACATATCACATAAACACGGTGAAATATGAAATTCATATTTGAATACAGACGTACTTCATTTGGCAATAAGAAAATAAATAATTCTCACATGAAAGTCCCGGAAGAATGATTCTCTTATAATCGTCAGAGTTTCTTCCTGGCTACGCCCACGTATACATCGAACGGGTTGATCAGTTACATTCACATCCAAACTTGCTACTCCAATAGATAAGGTTGAAAGAGATTTATATCTATAGTCGTCTCCTAGCATCAGTAGACTACGCCCCTGTAAAAGAAGCAGTCTGTACACAAAACAAGTTTAAACTGTTCAATGATGTTTAACTCTTTCCATACCATGAACCTTGTTACTGGCTTATAACCATTATTGTTTTATGACATCAAAAGCTATGACACACAAATAGGGTGCGTTTATACTGTTTGTAGTAGTTATCACATTTATGGAGGTCAATAGGGGAAAAGAGAACAAGAAGACCAAGAGAGACTCTCGTAGAACCATCACAAGAAGGTCAAATGGGCAGAAGATTAAAGACCTAAAACAATAGGAACAGAGACTGGAGAATATGACTCTGTATGGGCCAATAGGCCCAAGAGGAAAGACATATAATAGGGGATCAAGAGGATCTCTGTGGTATAGAGTTATCACATTTATGGAGGTCAATAGGGGATCAAGAGGATCTCTGTGGTATAGAGGTTATGTGCTCACTGTTCCATGGCTACTGGATCGTTCTCTGTGGTCATAGAATTATTTTTGGTCAAGAGATCGTGATCTCAGGGGTAATGAGATCGAGCTCTAGTCATATGGAGACAGGCGATAACGTGAGTGATGTGTTATCCATTTATGGAGGTCAATAGGAGATCAAGAGGATCTCTGTGGTATAAGTTATCACATTTATGGAGGTCAATAGGAGATCAAGAGGATCTCTGTGGTATAGAGTTATCACATTTATGGAGGTCAATAGGAGATCAAGAGGATCTCTGTGGTATAGAAGTTATCACATTTATGGAGGTCAATAGGGAGATCAAGAGGATCTCTGTGGTATAGAAGTTATCACATTTATGGAGGTCAATAGGGGATCAAGGATCTCTGTGGTATAGAGGTTAGATGCTCGACTTCGTTCCATAGCTCTCGGTTCGTTCTCGTAGAGTCATCGGAATTTTTTTGCAGAGATCCTTGATCTCAGTGTAGATGAGATCGAGCTCCTAGTCATATCGGAGACGGGCGATAAAACGTAGGTGATGTGTTCAAGTTGAGCAAGCAAAAGAACCATACTTCTTCTTCTTCTCTTCCACCATTTACTTCTTTCTAGAAGTGTTGGGTGGTGGTGGTGGTGGTGGGGGGGTGGTGATCTTGTGTGTACTTGTTTTAAGGCACTTTGTAAACTGATATTCATTTTTGTAAGGCTGTTCTTAATGCCGTCGCTCCGCCGTCTGTGTGGTCTTCCTCTTGTTTTGTACTCATTATACTTTTTCTGTGTGGCTCTCTGTTGTAGGCGATACCAGGACATTCTTGTCAGGTGTCAAAACCATTTAATTTGTTGTTCTTTTATGAATTTCATGACTGGTTTCACATACAGTCTTCTTCTGATTTCTTCATTTCTAATTTTATCTCTTATTGTCACACCTGCAGCTCTTCTAAGACACCTAAAGAACCATTGGCAGTCCAAAATCTAGAAGTGCATGCTGGAATGCCGTTGCTCGAAAAAAATTCATTATAAAGAATTAATTCCTACAAAATATTTTAACTATCTTTTAAATTACATCGCGCCCGAGTTGTTACCTGGGCCCAAATTTGGGGTGTAAAGAATAGAACCACTGTTACCTGCCACGCATGTCGTAAGAGACGACTAAGGAGGTTTGCATGTGTCTGCTAGGGAATGCTAACCTGAAACAAATGCTTGCAGAAAACAAATGCACCAGGCTGCGGATTCTACTGTCACCAATTTGCCTCAGAGATTTAGTCACGCAGTAAGAATGTCAGACCTACCATCTCAAGGGTGGCTAAAACTTACTGCTGGAAGAGGTCGGCACAAGCGGGGAAGCAGAAATCATAGGAATTATATCCTACAGAACTGCCCCCAGTGTGCAGACTTGAGAAGAAAGAGGTGGCCCACTTACACTATCATCCAAGGCAAACTGTATGGAGTGGCTGATAATCTGAGGCAGACGGCTGCCTTTATTAGAGAATCAGAAATCCCAATCTAGTGAGAAGCAGAAGAAGAAAAATTACATCGGAGACGTCGCGGTGCTACGGAGTTCGTGCACTGTCACTGAGATCTTCATGTGAAAGAGATCAGAGCACACATAGGTACTCATCAAAGGGCAATGATGATGGTCCTATCAATCATCAATCAATCAGTCAATCAACCACAGTAATAGTTATCACTCAATATATTATATATATTTATTTGTTTCACTACTTATAGCTATGATAAAAACTTAATGTGAAAGGATTAATTACAATTTACATATATTATATATAAATATAAATACACAAACGAAATATATATATATATGTATATACTAGCTAATTAACCCGGCTCCTACGGATGAAAGTTGGGTAAGCCTTTCCAAAAGATGTCGTCTAATAGCATGAATTGTATTTTCTGATATTTTTAAGAAGTGGTTTGAATCGGCTATGTCGTCGTTAAACGATTTTAACGGTTTATGTTATGTTATGTTATGCATCGACGCTCATGGCACATTGGGCATTCCCATTCGTGCTCTGTCCTCCGTTGCAGCAGCCATCCCAAAGTCCATTTGCTCACAGTACCCATGAGAAGTTGATTACTATATCTTCTTTCTCTACCATGAAGACGACACTGTCTGGCCTGTCCAAACTTAACGCCTAATTCTCAAACTCATTCCAGTGTCTGAGACCCGCCCATGTCACACAATTGAGAGCGTACCGCATTGATGATATCGGCTCTGTCCATGCTTCTGCCCACTTGAGTCGGGCACTGTTTGCAAGAGAGTCAGCACGCTCGTTACCCGCACTCCAGCATGTCCAGGCGTGTACAGCCAAGTCATTTTCTTGAGATGTGATCTCCGAATGATGTCCACCCATTCCACATGCATACTTCCAGATTCAATCAGTTGAAGCATATTCATCGAGTCTGATATGATGATCGTATGGGTAACCTGTTGCTCAGCCACCCATGACAGAGCCCTGGAGGCAGTGGTTTAACGGTTTGAGTGGTTCTTGTAATGCTTCATGTCTAATCAAAGTAGCGTTTTCGCATTCTTCCTAATTATTAAGGGACGTAATCCATTCCTATGTTGTAAAGGCCATCTGGCAATTTCGATGTAGCGATTGCGTAAATTCCACCAGGTAAGATAAGGTCACACCGAGAACTTATGGAGAGAACAAGACAGATTCCAGTGAACAAAGGAGCTTTAAAAAAAACGCTGGCCCTGGATAGAACACACTTTGAAAGACCAGAGGAATATAACAAGAAGAGTCCTTTCCTGGAACCCACAGGGACAGCGAGAGAAAGGAGGCTACTAAGGGAATATAACAAGAAGAGTCCTTCCTGGAACCCACAGGGACAGCGAGAGAAAGGAGGTCTAGAAATACATTTAGATGAGATTTGGAGTCGAGATCAACAATATAAAGAAGAGCTGGAGGAAGCTGCAGGCAATAGCTAGAGATAGGAAGAGCTGGTCGAGGGCCTATGCCCCAATCCGGGTTTTAAAAAACCACAAAGAGAGAGAGGTAAGTCCCCTTCGCTAGGAGGGGACATTACTGTAACTGTCTTACAACACCGAAAGTAGTTTAAAAATAAATGAGTTGGTTCCCTTCCATTAGAACAGGAATGGGTCTCGAACGGGCTTCATCACTGGCAAGATTATGCCATATCTTTGCTTCATTAACCAGATGAATCTGTATCTTGGGCAGGCTACGAGGAAGTAAAACAAGGTCTTGATTAGTATGTGTTCTTATCCTGTCTTATCTACATCACAAGGACACCAGTTAGGTATTACCATAATCTTGGCTAGAAATGATTTATATTTTGAGGTCACATTCACCTGGAATTGTTTGCCCACATGTCTATTTGTGACATTTAACTGGCGTTGTTTGCTCACCTGTCTTCTGGTGACATTTACCTAGTACTGTTTGCTCACCTGTCTACTGGTAGAGCGAATCCATTGGTAAGGATTGTATACATCTTTCAGTACATCATGTAACATGTCAGTAGGATGTCCATCCAGATGTAATCTCATCTCTATCAGTTTTGCTCTTTCTCCAAGATATTGAGATAATTGCTCACTAAAATCTGTCTGTGCCACTAGCCTGTAGAATGTTACATGAATTCATGAACACAATTACCTGCCCCTATTATTATTCTGAAGCAGTGTTTATGTTCTTATTTATTTTTATTGTAACAAATTCTGAAATAAACGGCACATTTTGTTTTGTACCAAAATATAATTAAAACTTAGATATTATAGTTATTGTTTACTAAAATTCTGAAATAAACGTGCACATTTTGTTTTGCACCAAAATATAATTAAAACTTAGATATTAGTTATTGTTTACTAAAATTCTGAAATAAACGTGCACATTTTGTTTTGCACCAAAATATAATTAAAACTTAGATATTATAGTTATTGTTTACTAAAATTCTGAAATAAACGTGCACATTTTGTTTTGCACCAAAATATAATTAAAACTTAGATATTAGTTATTGTTTACTAAAATTCTGAAATAAACGTGCACATTTTGTTTTGCACCAAAATATAATTAAAACTTAGATATTAGTTATTGTTTACTAAACTGACGTCAATGCACTCCGGGTAGACCCATGGTTGCTCCGTCTCCCACAACAGGTATCCGTCGAAGAGTATGCACACTGATGGTTCTCGTGGCTTGCTGCTTAAACACACTCCTCACTCTGCCCCTCAGGCATCCAGATTTACCTGTACAACGGGTAACTATAAAATTGCTTAAATCGCTGGATCGATTCAACATCAATTTTAGTGTCTTCATCCAACAGGCAGTCGCGAAGAGACCGAAAAACATCCTCCATATCCATCTTCAACACTCAAGCCTGTCCGTTCTCTTTAAAATTAATAAAATGAGAGTTGATAATGTGTTAAATCATTTTAGGACCTCGTCTGTCAGATCTGGACAGATCTACAGAGTAAAAAAGTGAAGGTAGCATTTGTAGGATTTCAGCGAAGACTATCTAATAGACAACGAACTCGAGTACAACGTTACAGTAGTTCTTCTGTCTAGAACTAAAACATGGAGAGCGACTAAAACAAAAATAAATAAACTGCAAACAGTCATCAATTCAGAATAGAAGGAATGAAATGGTAAGATATGGTCGTAAATGAGGAACTTATGGAGAGAACAGGTAGATTCCCAAGAGGTCAAGAAAAGACGCTGTCGCTGGATATGACGCACATTAGAGAAAACCCGAGGAATATAACAAAAAGCTCTTACCTGGAACCCGCAAGGAAAGATAGGAATGCATAGAAATACTTGGATAAGAGATTTGAGGGCAGAGATTAACAATAACTAAAGAGCTGAAAGGAGTTTCAAGAGATAGCTGAAGTTGGGAAGCTTTGGCATGAGTTTGTTGAAGGCCTACGCCCCCATCTGGTCGGTGTTAGATAGATTGTTATTTAGGGATTCCCCCGATCCAGAAGCACTTTAGCTTTCATCTCTTCGGCTCTGTACCATGGACATCGTAACCCTTCGGTTCGGTGCCACGAACACCATAAATCTGGAGAACATGTGGCTTCTCTGAAAAGCCCACGGAATTGAGCCCGCACTCACGGGTAGCTTGTCACCCGTCGTCCAACGCGCCACGAACACGCTGGGCAGGCAGGCATGTAGGGGATTAAATCCTTGTTTAAGCCGAGGCAAGTTCCTTTCAACCCTTAGGTTATATTGGTTATATCAGAGCGTGTAGGCTAACAAACATGAAAAATAAGAATGAACCTCTTGATACAAGTATTTGACTGAACTTCAAAAAAGTGTATGCAACCACTGATTATATAGCACTAGCTAATTAACCCGGCTTCGCACGGGTGAAAGTGTTATTAATCCTTGATGAGGAATTGGGTACGCCTTTCCAAAAGATGTCATCTAATAGCATGAATTGTATTTTCTGATATTTTTAAAAGTGGTTTTTGAATCGGTATGTCGTCGTTAAACATTTAACGGTTCGAGTGGTTCTTGTAATGCTTCACGTCTAATCAAAGTAGCGTCTTCGCATTCTGATTGAGTATTTTCTTTGCTAGGTGGCAACTTATTTTTAAATAATAATGAACCTATCCTGCGGAATGTTGACAAAACAGAATAATTGTTTTTAAATGTAACAAAAATTATATTAAAATTTCTATAGCGTAGTTTGAAACAGAAAAGTGATGTTATAATGACATGAAAATTATACATTTTGTGCAAATCAACGCAAACGGAAAAACGCAACGCAACTGATGGTGTATTTTTGTAAATAAGATCAGCATTAGAAAGATCAAAAAAAGATCGCGTGTTTATTATAGGATGCAAAGGACCGACCTCGCCACAGGCACAAAACGGCGGGAAATCCGTTAGAGAAGTGGAACTTCACTAAATGTAATTGGCTTCACGGCAAGTCATTCGGACTACAGATCTCCTGAAAAGATTGCACTTGAATGAGCTAATCTACAAGTACTTCTGAAGACGGCAAAGGACATGAAAATTATACCCAACGCAACTGATGGGTTGTGTGTATTGTGTGTATGTGTGTGTGTGCGTGTGAAAAAATAAGGTCTCCAATGATTGAAAATATCGTTAGATTTATATGCCAGTGGTAACGTGGTGGCATGTTAAGGGATGCAATCCATGCCTGTGTTGTAGAGGCCATTTGGCAATTTGTGAATTATATCCCTTTTCTTCACCCTCGTGGATGGGAATGTAACAAATATGGTGGATTTAAATGTCGGATCGGACATCAAGAATTTGATTTTATTTATATTTAAAACGAATATTGATCCGATTTCGAAACTGTTTCTTTAGCTGATCTAAAGTTTGCCCGATACAATTTTTACCGAGTTTGGTGAATTTCGGATGTAAACTGAGACCGTGTATAGGCGGATAGCACATTTGAATTTTCAGCTTTATAGTATAGATCAATTGTGATTGGGTTGTGGATGGGTAGGGGAGGGTGGGGATATGCATAATCGATTTCATAGCAACAGGAACAACAAGAGCAGTGGGTATCCTGTAGTAACCGAACACAAAAACAATTCCTTTACTTTCACAACACCTAATCAACTCTAGAGAATACATATCTGGATTGGTAAACAAAAACAAGATGACATATAGAAAGAAAAAAAAAAGGTTGAACGGAGAAAGACAAATTTGTGAAACTACAAAATATGTGTGCGGACAGAATAAGTGACTGGTAAAATAACCGGTACCTTTTTTCTTGTTAGTATTCAGTTATCAGTTATATGAGGACTATCATCATAGCACTCCGGACACTTCCACAGTGGCTCTGATCTCCGCCTCAACAAATCCAGCAGCGTCCAGCGACCCAAACACGCAAGTTCGATATTGATTAATCAATCTCTTTGCATATTGTGTATGTCGTTATTTTCCTTCTGTACCATTATCGACACCCATCTCTCTCAATCTGTTCATCGAATCGGATTCACAACCCTGAAACTCCTCTGTTTGGAAAGACTCTCAATGCGTTAGTATTCGTTACTAGCCAAGCCATTTAGTAACGGTATACGAGTAACGGTTTGTTACTATTCTTCCATGACTATAAGCTGCCTTGACAATAAATATATTCCATTTGTTCTCCACAGCATTGACTCGTAGAAGATTACGCCAAGTTACTTACCAACACGGAGACTTGACTACAGAAGTAGAAGCAACATTAGTTCCAGAGTCTTGTTGTACTACTGACTGCGCCCAAGATCTGACCACTAGGGACGCCACCAAGAAATAGATCATCTTCAAACAATAGACCATTATTTCTGGTTGTAGATTTATTGTGAGCAACTTTCTTCACAACTTTTCAATAAGAGATCCCACTCGTGTCACTGATGAAGGCAAAGAGAGGAGAACACTACGGCACATCGGTAAATCTGAAATGATAATAAGAAAATATTATTTACTCGACAAGACATTGCAAAATAAATGTTTATGAAGAATGCGGTACATTTTCTAACCAATTGCAATAGCGCATGACGAGTTTTTAAAACGAACAAACTGCATCATTGGAGGCCATCATTAAAACACGAAGATAGAGGTGGATTGGGTATGCATGTGGTATGTCAGTAGATGCATTGGCTAGGACAGCTCACCGGATAGCAGAAGGAGAATAGTCTAAACTTCCGAATAAAAATATGTAGAAGAACTGTGTAAAGAGAGTTGGAAGAAATGTGTAAAGAGAGATGGAAGATTGGAAGAAATGTGTAAAGAGATGGAAGATTGGAAGAAATGTGTAAAGAAATATGAAAGATTGGGGCTGATGCGTGAAAGAATTCATAGAAAAAACGGCTGTACGACAACAATGGAAAACGTTTGTGGAAGATTTATGTGTCAAACGGGTACGGAAGGAATTTTTTTTTTTCGTCCACTTTCAACTCAGACGAAGTTTCATCTCTGAAACTGATTTTTACGTGAAAATCTGTTTTTCCAATTTCTTACAATGGCAGCAGCGTGACATTGTAAATTACTTTACACTGGCAGCCGTGTGCTCAATGTACTCGTAATTAGTATTCCCTCGCCATACAGGCAGATTTTCCTACGACTTCAGAGGTACTCAGTTATCGTCCTGAGTAAGACCAGGGGACTCGAACAAATGCCGGACAGTAGGTTCGACCCGAGCTATGAGGCGTCTCACAGCTAGCAGGCTGAGCTACTATCAACTACTCTAGGCAGTCCCCACGGAAGGGATATAAATAGATTTACTCAACATCATCGGGATAGAATGTGACCAGAGCAGATACGAAGAGACCAGATAACAAGCAAATTACAGCGAAATCTGTCACAACATATCTACAATACTATGATGAAATCTGTCTGGTTCGACACAACACTATCCACAATACTATGATGAAATCTGTATTGTTCGCCCCAACGATGTTCTCTCCAGGCCATCGGGACGCTTGATGTGGCCAAAGTATCAAATTTTTCTGTATAGTATATTTTTATCAGCCAATTGTCTTTAACATTCAGTTCTTTCGGGACTTCAGTGTTCTTCCTTTTTTCTGTCCATGGTTTTCGTTGGATCTTTCTGTAGCATTTAGTTTATGTACATGGTATTCGTTGGATCTTTCTGTAGCATTTAGTTTCGAAGGACTGGATTTTCGTTCTTGTTGTTTATGTAATGGTCCATGATTCACAACCATAAGTAGCCACTGGAAAAATGCATGTTCTTCAATACTATGATGAAATCTATATGGTTCGCCACAAAACTGTCTACAATACTATGATGGAATCTAAAGTCACCAGCTTCGCTTTCAATGTAATTATGAAGATAGTGAGTATTTAGTAGGAATTAAAAATAATTGTTTACGAATTTTTCCCCATACTGCGGCTTACAGCCTATTCATTCAGTGAGTATTTAGTAGGAATTAAAAATAATTGTTTACGAATGTTTCCTCATACGGCGGCTTATAGCCTACTCATTTCGATTTTCAACTGTCAATGATTTTTTTACGAGCTCATCTTGAATACAGGACCTACATTTTATCATCCGTCTCCGATAGGACTAAGAACTCGATCTCACCTACCTTGAGATCAGGGTCTCTGAAAAATATCCCTATCGCTCCACGCGGGAACGAACTGAGTACCTTAGAGCTAGATGTCGAGCAGCTTACCTACACATCACATAGACCATCCCCCATATCAAATATCTCTATCGCTCACGCGGGAACGAACTGAGTAGGCCTACCTTTGGAGCTAGATGTCGAGCAGCTTACCTACACACCACATAGACCATCCCCCATATAAAATGATATGCAACTTAATTTCTTTGATAGGTAGTTTACTTAGTTCATTGTATTGCTTTCAAACTTGTTTATTATCATCATGTGCAATGTCGACGGTCACAGACATAAGATCAATTTTAGTGTCATTCAACAGTAGATCGAGAGAGAAGATCTCCAACTAATCCAACACAAATTTCCCATCAATCGAAGCTTTTTTTCTGTATTGATGGTAAGCCCAAAGTTGGAAAATGATGTACACAATCTGTCTATACATTTCTACAAGTCAACCTCAGTGCTCTAATATTGAGGACACAAACATCAACGTAGCGACTGTTTACAAGAGTGATGCCATCTGCATACTTCAGATTCTCCGGGACAGAGGCAAGTGTCCATCTAATACCTGTATGTTTTAACTGTGTGACTTCCTTCATCAGCCAGTCAATTGCCAGATTGAAATAAAATGGGGTTTAGTAAACATTATTAGTTTACCACCGTGTTGCCAAAAAGTTTCTCAAATTGTCCAGTGAGTGTGGCAAATTATCCTGCATCGAAATTCTTTGTATAATACTTTTATTTCATATCTTATTTTCGGTAGAACATAGTGACGATAATGACTTAAGATTATCTACATATTTTCTCTGTGTACTCTGCAGACAGCTTTCCTAAAATCAACAAAGACCATATATAAACAGTATTTAATCTATTTGTTGTTCTGTTTCAATATTTGCTTATCGTTAAAATATGCATTTTGTTCTTTTATTGGTTCGCCTGTTTCACTCTATCAGTAAGTGGTCCCTGATAGCGAACTTGATAGCGAAGCTGATAAAACTCTGCCCTAGTGACCACGAGCCGTGGAAAGTTCCGAGTTTGAGGCCAGCTAGGACCAAATAGTGTCGATGCGCACATGGTAGGACTACGCTGGTAAGACTCTGATAATTTACTTAGGGATTTAAATTACATGTACCTCTGAAGTCAGAGTAAGGCTCGCCTGAATGGTGATTGCTACAGCTGGTAATAAAAGCAAAAATCAGTCAAAGGAGACCTTATGACTACGCCTGAGTTCATAACAGGCGAATGAAAAAATGCCCCAATAAAGATTTAAATTGCTTAAATTTTTGTATGGTGTCAGTTTGTAAGAAATACAAAAGTGAATTGTTTCTCTACTGTGGTAAACATTTCTAAAGATGTGCTTTACTTAAGAATGGAGAAAAGATGTGCAAGACTAAACTGTGTGTGTATGCTGTTATGTTTCTTAAACAGAGCGTGTGTGTTAAATGTGCACTTTGACCTTAACAAACAAAGTCATAAACTGCTATAGATTTCTAATGTCTTTGAAGTTTATGTGACAATGTCATATAACTGTTTGGCGGTTTCAATAAAGCAGCGAACAACCGGTTGTGTGTAGAACTACATTTGAACATCTATATCAATATAGTTTGATATTAAGGAGAGTTGGCTATTATAGAACATACAAACAACGAAAATGTAATATTTTGGACACATCAAACGGCAGGAGTGCATAGAGAAGATAATTTTGGAGGGAATGGTGTCTGAAAGAAGAATGAGAAGAAGACCTAGAAGACGATGGGTGCAAGATGTCATTGACGATCTGAGAATGACTGCTGCTGACGCCGGTCAACTTGCACAGATTAGTTTTTCAGGACTGCTGTCATGGGAACCAACTTCCGGAAGGGACAAGCTACTTTATGATGATACATATATATATATATATATATATAAGTTGCTAATGATACACGCGTTTCGACTCAGTTTTGATGCTGACATTTTTCCGTGTCCTGTTGTTGTTGTTTTATCGAACCCTCATTAATTATGGGTTTTCACCCTTTTTCCTATATTTGAATGGGGAAGAGTACCTGGCTTTCTTGAAGACCCAGATCTAGGCGTGTAGTGCTATGCTTAGTGTTGCGGAAACTCCTACACAGCTAAAGTCTATTTCGGTGTCGTGAAAATATGATTATCAGCAGTTTGTGTGTGTGTATCTGCAGTCATCTGCCTTATCCATCACTGATTTTGTTGATTGGTGCAAAATGCTAAAAAAAATGATGGTTGATACTTGTTTCTGTTGATAATGAATTACATCTGTAAGTTTTATTCATTCTGCATTGAATTCAGGAGCAGTATGACGTTTCTTATGAAAATTATTAAAAGTCAAATGGAGTGATTTCGTTTCTAACAACACAGTGAGAGATAGAACACACCAACAACCCATATCAAATATTATAAGAAACGAAGGTGGAAATATTTAGGTCATGTTCTTAGATCAGACAAAAGAGACTAAATCGACAAGTCCTTATGTGGTCACCAGTTGGGAAAAGAAAACGTGGAAGACCAAAGACCACTCTTCGAAGAACCATCCAACAAGAAAGTAAACTATTGGGATGTAAAACCATACAAGATCTCCAACTGCTAGCAACGAACCGTATCACATGGAGATCTAAAACCTCTGTCCTATGTGCCGCCTTTGGCACGAAAGGAACAAACTAACTAAATGACGTTTCTGATTTATTTTTCCTTGAATGCGTGCTTTCCTTTTATCAATGTTTTATTAATCCACTATAGACCATAGACTGGGCAGTCAGCTTGTGGTCTGTCAGGCTTACCCCTAAGCTTAGTTCTCAGATCTACGGGGTGTTGCCATGTGTGCGAGATGATCTAGAAACTAGGCTGTAGAACTTCGAGACGTATTTCCGTGTCTCTTTGTTTTTAAACTTAAGATCTATGTTTTAGTTGTTTAATTTTCCATGTTTGTATGCGTTGTCTTGATAAAGACCTATAGGTCGAAAACGTCGATTGTTGTTACTGTATATATTTAAAAAAACTAATTGTCGTATACACGTTCTCGTCCATATTGCCCGTTATTTTCATTATTATCACAGCCTCCCCACAGTTATCTCAGATCTGTAGGTCGCTCAAGTGGTTACCGCGGCCCAAATTGGGATGTAAAGAATAGAACCACTGTTACCTGCTACGCATGTCGTAAGTGGCGACTAGGGGAGGTCGGCGGTGGGGCTAGCTACCACAGATCGTAAAAATCACTAGATGGCTACAGAACAGAGAGCTAACCGAGTAAACGCTGGCTGAAACCGGACACATTGCCGAAGGATAAGCACCAGAGCTCCAAATGGTGCTGAAGATGTGACGTAAAACATACCAATGCTAAGGCTGCATGAATCAGATTTCCAAATGAATAGAATTTATTAGGAGGTCTGGTACATCAGTCTGGACGGTGATCGCGAGAGAGATCTGTAGGTCACCGTACATAGCCTTTTTGAACGTTCTGGCCTCTTGTAAAGTGTTAGGTTGTTAGGTTTCCTCACCGACACTGTCTTCCTTTACCAAGACATCGGCATTGTCTTCCTTTACACATCGGCACTGTCTTCCTTTACCAAGACATCGGCACTGTCTTCCTTTACCAAGACATCGGCATTGTCTTCCTTTACCAAGACGTCGGCATTGTCTCCCTTTACCAAGACATCGCATTGTCTCCTTTACCAAGACATCGACATTGTCTTCCTTTACCAAGACGTCGCATTGTTTCCTTTACCAAGACATCGACATTGTCTCCTTTACCAAGACATCAGCATTGTCTCCTTTACCAAGACGTCGGCATTGTCTTCCTTTACCAAGACATCGACATTGTCTTCCTTTACCAAGACGTCGACATTGTCTTCCTTTACCAAGACGTCGGCATTGTCTCCCTTTACCAAGACATCAGCATTGTTTTCCTTTACCAAGACATCGACATTGTCTTCCTTTACCAAGACGTCAGCATTGTTTTCCTTTACCAAGACATCGACATTGTCTTCCTTTACCAAGACGTCGGCATTGTCTCCCTTTACCAAGACGTCGGCATTGTCTCCCTTTACCAAGACATCGACATTGTCTTCCTTTACCAAGACGTCGGCATTGTCTCCCTTTACCAAGACGTCAGCATTGTCTTCCTTTACCAAGACGTCGGCATTGTCTTCCTTTACCAAGACATCGTTATTATCTTCCTTTACCAAGAAGTCGGCATTGTCTTCCTTTACCAAGACATCGACATTGTCTTCCTTTACCAAGACGTCGACGTTCTCATTTCGATCATTGCCAAAGTGTGATGTAATCCATTGCAGGTGCAAGTTCTTTTTTTTTTATATAACCAAGCACGTTCCCTGTGGTTGATCAGTTTGCCTTGCGTTTCGAATCCAGACTTCGTCGTTCTGTTCATGAGCTCATTTTTCTAGAGATCCCTAGGACTGTTGACAGAGCTACAGAGTTTGTGCAATACTTTCCACAGGTGGTGAGCAATTTCTGCGAAAAATATCAATAATATGGGGAAAACCCGGTACAGTGAAGTCCATACTTTCTCTTTAGACACTTTCTTAGATACCTCTATTAACCCATTCACCGACGATGTACTGGTTCACGATATTTCTTTAAGATGACGCAAAACCAGTACAGAGTTAACCGTTCGTAAGAAAATGATGACCACAAATATTGTGAAAGAAAAATCTGGAAGCAGGTTAACAGTCACTGAATGTTCATTATTTGGTAGTTCAAGCATTAATATAATGTGTTCACTTGTATGTGTTAACAAAAATATTGACTAAATGACTACCAGAATTTAAGATATGAAAATATTCTCATCTTCTGGTTGCAATCTAATGCGTGTGAGTGTTCTCCTTATGATTGCAATCTAATGCGTGTGAGTGTTCTCCTTATGATTGCAATCTAATGCGTGTGAGTGTTCTCCTTATGATTGCATTTATTTGTATGTGCAAATAATTTGTATTATTTTTATGTTTTCAGTATCAACATAGATTTGTGATTTATCTACCAGCATAGATTTGTGAATTATCTATTAATCTATCAACATAGATTTGTGAATTACTTATTATTCTACCAACATAGATTTGTGACTTATCTACCAACATAGATTCTGAATTTTTACAACATAGATTTGTGAATTATCTATTATTCTATCAACATGATTGTGAATTATCTATTATTCTATCAACATAGATTTGTGAATTATCTATTATTCTATCAACATAGATTTGTGAATTATCTATTATTCTATCAACATAGATTTGTGAATTATCTATTATTCTATCAACATAGATTTGTGAATTATCTATTATCTACCAACATAGATTTGTGAATTATCTATTATTCTATCAACATAGATTTGTGAATGATCTATTATTCTACCAACATAGATTTGTGAATTATCTATTATTCTATCAACATAGATTTGTGAATGATCTATTATTCTATCAACATAGATTTGTGAATTATCTATTATTCTACCAACATAGATTTGTGAATTATCTATTATTCTACCAACATAGATTTGTGAATTATCTATTATTCTATCAACATAGATTTGTGAATTATCTATTATCTACCAACATAGATTTGTGAATTATCTATTATTCTATCAACATAGATTTGTGAATTATCTATTATTCTATCAACATAGATTTGTGAATGATCTATTATTCTACCAACATAGATTTGTGAATTATCTATTATTCTATCAACATAGATTTGTGAATGATCTATTATTCTACCAACATAGATTTGTGAATTATCTATTATCTACCAACATAGATTTGTGAATTATCTATTATTCTATCAACATAGATTTGTGAATGATCTATTATTCTACCAACATAGATTTGTGAATTATCTATTATCTATCAACATAGTTTGAATTATCATATTCTATCAACATAGATTTGTGAATTATCTATTATCTACCAACATAGATTTGTGAATTATCTATTATTCTATCAACATAGATTTGTGAATTATCTATTATTCTACCAACATAGATTTGTGAATTATCTACCAACATAGATTTGTGAATTTCTATATTTTATCTCATAATTTGTGAATGATCTAATTAATTCTCAAGATAATCTCAAACACAATATAAGATAAGAATGCTACTTACAATGATGTTTAACATGGAAGAGAGAAATTAACTGATTTTTTCGATACTCTCTATACAGCCACACATCAGACACACCATATGAATTAATGGCTACAAATAAAGTTAGCAAACACATTAATATGCATGTCTTCAAGCTCTGTATCATAGTCATGCATGCTTGAGTTTCATTTCCCACCCCCACCTTCTCTCCCCCTCCCCAAAAGGGTCCATAAACTACTGATCTATTTGTATGAATATCCGGTTCTTATTACAAATCATGCACTCAGACGTGCTCTTGCCATTCAGTTGAAACTAGATGTTAAATAAACAGGACCAAGTTTTGCACACTTGAGGTGCATTGAGCTTGGACTTTTTTTTTTAGAAAGAGAGAAAATATTCTCAGAGCTAAATATATATATGACTTACTGATTTGACTTATTCCACTCCGCTCCTCGTGGAGCATAGGGCATCAACAGTTGTTTGCCACTGTTCTTTGTCTCTGACTGTATCCTTTATGGTATCCCAGGATATTCGAGCATTCTTCAGTTCTTCAAGAAGACTTCGTCTCCAGGTCTGTTTAGGACATCCTCTTTTCATTTTCCTTGTGGGCTCCACTCAAGTGTTGCGTGTCTAGTGACATTCGTCTGTGTCTTCAGTAGGGTATGCTCGACCCACCGTCATTTTCTCCTCTTAACCTGGGTCATCATAGGTCTGTGTTTGCAACTCTGTAATACCTTCCCAGTCTGAGAATCCACCGAAGACATCCGTTAACAAAGTTCTGAATCATATTTATATTTAACTTGGTCACTCGTCATGTTTACGAGCCATACAACAAGACATATTACACATTTGAGATGAATATCTTGAGCTTTGTTTCGTGGAGATGGCAGTATATTTCCACAATGTGTGCAGGATAGCAAAAGCTTGTCGGACTTTATATATATATATATGCGATCCAAAGACGAAGGATTGACTTTATTGCACCGGGTTTTACCTCATATGGCTTGGTCCCTCTCTGCTGAAATAGCACGTCACCTACAGAGAGTACTGCACAAAGCACAAATTCCGTAGCTCCGGCAACAATCCTAGGAACCTCCGGAAAAAAATGCTCTTGTGAACAGAATGTCGCAGTCCGGATTCAAACCCACAACCTTCTGAACGCAAGGCAGCGACTTAACCACAGAGACCACTGAAAGCTACAGCCGTATGATCTATTTGTAACAGAACGAAATAAGAAAGGAGATATATGTTTCACTATTTATCTAATCTGCCTGCCTATATCTGTATATCATATATGTTAGCTAGTTATGTTGTCTACTAATTCGTTACCTGCCTCACTACCGGCTTAAGAGTAGGTTGACTGTCTAAGTAACAATTGATGTTATGGTTGTCAGAGTGCGCTCCCCCAACATCACTGACATGCTCAGTCACTTTGAGATTCAGTTTGAGAGCACTTATACAGTAGCTTCGGCAACCAGTATTATTTTCAGCTGGGCTATCTCAGAAATGGTTCAGCTGTGCAATGGCCAATCTGAGAAATGGTTCAGTCGAGCAAATGGCATTCTGAGAAATGGTTCAGTTGGGCGATCTGAGAAATGGATCAGCTGGGCGATCTGAGAAATGGTTCAGTTGGGTGATCTGAAAAATGGTTCTGTTTGGTGATCTGAAAAATGGTTTAGCTGGCTAAAAAAATTCTTGGAAGAAAAGTATATTAGTTTTAAAATTGAGTGTGTTAGAGTTGAATGTAGTATTCTCAGAAAATTTATCTATATCCTCCTTGGGTTCCGTTTGACAAATAATATTTCTACAAGAGATGTCCATCGCTGTCGTTCTTCCGACTTTCTATTCATTGTTTCCCACAATATTTCAACTCTTTATGATTTCATGTTGTAACATAATTGATTTTTCTGATTTTTGGTTATTTCTTTTCTGCAATATTAACTCTTCTTCTTTCTTTCTTCTAATTTCCTGTTTTCTGCTGCTGTCTTCTATTCTGCCGATCAGGATAAGAGATTTCTAGAACTGGCTTTTGTGTGCTTCTCTAATTCTGTTTTGCATCACGATAAGAAGAGATTTCTAGAACTGACTTTTGTGTGTACTTCATAAATAGTGTCATTCACTGCCGCTGTTATTTTTTGTAGTACACCTTTTGCATGGACAAATTTTTGCTTTGTGTCTAATGTATCAGAGTAGCATTGCTCTTTGAGGTGCACTGTCTGTTGATAATCTGCTTATGTGGCCAAATCATTTAATTTATTGTTTCTTGATGAAGTTCAGTATTGATGTTGTTCCCACTTTTTTTAATATCTTCAATTCTCAACTGGTCTCTTTTAGATACTTCTAGCATTCTGTGTAGACACTTCATATTAACTTCAAGTCTCAAAGTTTGAGCTATTCCAGAAAGTATATCTATTTTCGTTTCTGTATCTGTACATGGCTGGCCAAAAGACTTATATCGACAACATAATCCAAACTCCCAGTATTGAGGTAAGTGTCCATCGAATGCCTCCTCTGCTATCCTTTAAGGTTTCTCTCATCTGTCAATCTATGGCAAGGTATTAGTCTTTTGACCAGTCGATACAACGATGCTCAAGGGAAAATAGATACACTTACCAGAACAGTTCAAACAAAAGAACTTAAAGTTAATATTATTGCAATAACAAAAACAGTAAAAGAGCATATTAATTCTTCCGAGTGGTGAGAAGTCAAGCTGGGGATTCTTGGCTAATGCACATGGTGGAGGTGTTGCAGAGCGAAGTTAAGCATACAAGACAATTACTTCCAGTATGAGGATGGAGGTTGAGGACATTACTGCGTACCTCTATTGGCTCTCTGATTTCATTTACTGGGGCTGTTGTATCTGACTCTCAGTCAATGCTTCACAAGATCCAAAAGGGCAGATTTTGGTATGAGTGGATATTGTCTATAGAAGTTTCTAACCTCCAGAGGTTTACGTGAATCTACTGTGCTGGGCACACCAGTGTTTGCAGCAATGAGACAGTGGACACAGGAGTTAAAGATGGATAAGGGGGATGTTCTTCGGTCTGTTTGCGACTGCCTGTTGAATGAAGGCACTAAAATAGATGTTGAATTTGATCCAGCGATTTAAGCAGTTTTGAGTTACCCATTGTACAAGTAGAACTGAATGCCTGAGAGGCAGAGCGAGGAGTGTATTTAACCAGCGAGCCACAGGAACAATCAGTATGCATGCTCTTTGATATCTATTGGGGGAGACTGAGCACCTATGGGTCTGCCCGAGTGCAATTACATCAGTTTAGTAACCAATAACCAATCAATTCTTCAGAGCAACTTTCATACTAGAGGATCTACAACACTAGCAGACCCCCCGCTCCAGTGTGAGCACATACAAAATTGTGTTTTTTTAAAACCAATACTACAATGTATAAATAATGTGCAGAAACATAATAAACATGAAATTTGATTTTAATTAGTGGCATCAAATAACAAATAAAACAAGCTGCATTCATTTAGTGTAAATTCTATCACAGACAGGTGAGCAATGAAAGGGGAAAATAATAATAAACTATGTACAGAAAGCAAAGCTCACAGATACATAGACAAAAAGAGAATAAATAGTTTGCATATTTATATAATTGTGTCAGAAACTGGTCAAGAGAATACAGGACAGTATTGGAAATTGCTTTCTAAGATCAATACTACAGGGTGTTCAAGATAAAAGCAGCCCCATTGACAAGGGAAAAGTTGCCAGGTATGCATTGAGTTTTGTTAACTATTATTTAAACCAGTAGCCATCAACTACAGTAAACGATTTTCTAGACACCACTTATACGTTCAGTAGTTTGCCATAGCTTTCTCAGGTGAGGTCAATTTTCACCTTGCGTAAAAATACCATGGAGACGAATTAGCTTCCAAACTGCCAGTCGTGGAGTTTGAACCAGGTACACTTGGGTTGTGCTGGAGCTCACTAACAGTAAAACTACAGACGCTCACAATAATAATAACAATTACAATATTAAAATAGTTGACATGCCAACACTTTCTCCAATGAAAAAATAAAGAGTTGGGTTAGGGGGGGATGGTTATTTGCAAAACCAGGAAGAGATAGTGTTCATGGAAGTGCTACGAAAAATGGAAAAAGTTTGTTTTCTTGAGATCTGATTAACTTTAAAGCGGGCAGTGCAAAGTAGGGTGCCATGAATGGATGCCATGCGCAGCGATTTACAGCGCTGCTCTAATGTGTAATCAATCTGTCATACCTAGAATCTGAACCAGACCTAATCTGTACAATGCTGTTGCCAAACTGACCTATTTCATTTTGGGGGTGCTTATCCCAAAATTTGTGTCTTCTCAAACTCAAGAAACTTGAAACATAGGGCAGGTGGCGAGCTAAAGTTTATACTGTTTGATTGATAGGACCATCATCATTTCTCTTCAGTGAATAACATATAATGCTCTGATCTCTTTTCTAAACAGGAAGGTCTTGGCCAAAGTGTACGAACCCTGTTGTTCCAAC
This sequence comes from Arion vulgaris, assembly GCA_020796225.1. NCBI lineage: Eukaryota > Metazoa > Mollusca > Gastropoda > Stylommatophora > Arionidae > Arion > Arion vulgaris. The sequence continues at coordinate 48,119,377 of CM036765.1, read as the reverse complement.
AAAGCTGATCTAATTTTGAAGATGGTTAAATGTTTGCAGAAATGTTATTGAAATATTATTAATTCCTTTTTCTTATGCAGCAGCTTTGCAACTAATAAATTTTAAACTGTCAATGTTTCTTTTACGTGTTCAACTTGAACATGGGAACGTATACTTTACCATCCGTCTCTGACAGGACTAGGAAGTTGATCTCACCTACACTGTGATCAGACACAGGAGAGCAAGCCAGTACCTCTGGTGAGAGAAACAAGCATTTTCCTACACCACACAGAGACACCAGACAACTCATATGTTCTCAAGATTATTCTACTTGTTTACTTAAACTGCATATCCATATAATTAGAATCGTCAACGATTATTTCTGTTTACTTACTAAATATAATAGAATGTCAACAAGATTTCATGAATACTTAACTAGTTCAGTGAAGATAATGGGACATTACTTTATCTAACAGTAGTAAATGAAAAAAATGAAAAGTTTTGAATATCATTAAAGAATCTAAAGCTGAAGGATTGACTTCATTGCATCAGGTTTTACTCCATATGGCTCGGTTCCACACAGCAGAAATGGCACGCTATCTGCAGGGAATATTGCACAAAGCACAAACTCCGTAGCTCCGGCAACAATCTTAGGGGTCTCTGGAAAAAATGCACCTGCGAACAGAACAGTGTGGTCCAGTGACGCTTAGCCACAGGGATCCCCTTTGAATATTATTTTCATTGATAACAAAGTGCAAAGTAGAGAAAGACCAAGACAAAGCTTGACACAAGATGTGATAGATGACTGAACATGCAGCAAAGGATAGGTTATACATAACTAGACTGCAAGCATTAGGGGGAAAAGAACTATTTATAATACTACATAAGGTGACATACATTAACATAGCTGTATGTACATATTTGATAACGTATATAATATATATGTATATATATAAATCTATTTATAATGTAAACATTTTTAAAGAGTTCAAAAACATGAAATAAAATAGCAAATAGTAACATTTGATAAAGTGCATAGTTTATCTAAAGAACAGTATACATATATATCTTTAAGTTATCATTAGAGAACAAGTTTTTGATTCATTGAGAACAAATTATTGAAATGGCACTGATGTTACTTTCCTTCTGCAAGACTAATCGGTGTAGTCTGTTCCAGTAGATAACTGAAGGGATGTATGTTGTTTATAATTAGGTTGAACAAATATTATGTTAGAAGAACTATGCATAATCTTACAATGTGGAATTCTGGGCCGCTTTAAAGTGCAGGAAAGAACTAGGTGATAAACAGTACACATGAAGATAGATTACACACCAGGATACACACCAAGCTGTGTGCACACACAGAACTGAACGTGACAACACACGAGCTGTGACCACACACGCGAGCTGTCTACGAACTGTGAAAGACGGTCACCCACAGAGTGTTACACAAAGCACAAACTCTGTAGTCTAGCAGACAATCCTAGGGACCTCAGGAAAAATTGCACATGACATAGTCCAGATTCAAACCTACAAGCTTCAGAATGCCAGTCAAATCTCTTAACCGTACTAAGTCCAGTTTGGAATATCTTCATTGCACTCCGGATATGTCCATAGGTGCTCCAATCTCCTTCACAATATCTCCAACAGCATCCAGCGACTAACTGTACCATTTTGATTGATAAGTCTACTCATACACCTGTTGTGCTGTTCTGTTCTGGCCACTCCAATCTTCAATCTCAGCTCTTGCAACCTAGTAGTTGACGTGGATTGGTTTTAAATGAAAATCTTCTTTGCGGCCACACTCTATGAGGGTGTTCAAAATGTCAGCTCTATGCATTCGCTGACCCGCTGATATGGTGGCAGAGCCCGCTAACCTGTCTGCTCTCTCACTGCGAATGACACCCATGTGCCCCGGAACGAAGATAGGTGTAATGCTGCAAATTGTTGACGCTTGTAGTGATTCCATATATTGCCTGCGCACCAAACCAGCCTCCACCTTTTGGATCATACTTAGTGAATCCCTCAGAATGCAAGCATGAGTGTAGTTTTGTGACTCCAGCTAGAGTAGTGCCTTAGGACCTGCCAGTACCTCCATTGTCATGCTGTTTGTTATCATACTAAATGCACTTTAACCTTACTAGTTACTAGTACAATATAAATAGTCAACTTATTGGAAGATAACAAATAAAATAAATAATCGGAAGCAATTACAAAATATTGTCATCAGTGCATAAAAATTATTGAAAAAATGACATGCTTGAATATCACTTGTAAACACTCTAACAGAACATAAACAAAACAGTCACATGTCATGAAATAACAATAAAATATTAAAATGATATCAACAATAGTTTCCTGTTACATACTAGCTAGAAAATAGATTAGAAAATATACAAGTAAAATCCAGAGTATATGGTATCATATAGTATTATTTGTTCCACTCAGAAATCTGTATACTTTGTACAGACAACAACAAACATATGTAATATACTTTCAATAAGTTTCAAATGTAAATATATCTGATATGTGGAATTCATGCAATGATTAAAATATAAATTTCTACTGTGAACAATTAATGCAATGATAAATTTCTACTGTGAACAATTAATGCAATGATAAATTCCTGCTGAGTGCAATAAATGCAATGATAAAAAGATACATTTCTGCTGAGTGCAATTAATGCAATGATAAATTTTTGCTGAGCAATTAATGCAATGATAAAAAGATACATTTCTGCTGAGTGCAATTAATGCAATGATAAATTTTTGCTGAGTGCAATTAATGCAATGATAAAAAGATACATTTCTGCTGTGTGTAATTAATGCACTGCTAAATATCTGCTGTGTGCAATTAAAGCAATGATAAATTTCTGATGAATGCAATTAAAGCAATGATAAATGTCTGCCGAGTGCAATTAATGCAATGATAAATTTCTGCTGCATGCAATTAATGCAATGATAAATTTCTGTGCCATGCAATGATAAATTTCTGCTGTGTGCAATTAATGCAATGATAAAAATTTACATTTCTGTGGCATGCAATTAATGCAACGATAAATTTCTGCTGTGTGCAGTGATAAAAGAACACATTTCTGCTGCGTGCAATTAATGCAATGGTAAAAGATACATTTCTTGCGTGCAATTAATGAAATGATAAAAGAATACATTTCTGCTGCGTGCAATGAATGCAAAATTAATATACATTTCAGACAAGCAATTGTGGCACGATTCAGTTTGACAAAGTGTCAACATATGAATGTAACAGTGTGTACTGTTCTCATTCAACATATGAATGTAACAGTAACAAAGTACTGTGCTCATTCAACATATGAATGTAACAGTGTGTACTGTGCTCACCCAACACATGAATGTAACAGTGTGTACTGTGCTCATTCAACATATGAATGTAACAGTGTGTACTGTTCTCATTCAACATATGAATGTAACAGTGTGTACTGTGCTCATTCAACATATGAATGTAACAGTGTGTACTGTCCTCATTCAACATATGAATGTAACAGTGTGTACTGTTCTCATTCAACATATGAATGTAACAGTGTGTACTGTGCTCATTCAACATATGAATGTAACAGTGTGTACTGTCCTCATTTAATAAGAGTATATAGAAAAATCTGACATAAAATAAATGAAGATAGAAAAACAACAGTTAGAGTAATATAGAAAAAACAATGTAAGCCATTAAAAAAAAGTAAAGGAACACTTTGTCATACCTCAAGGTATACTGGGTAATAACGTGTTAGGCCCATATTTTTCATTGACTGTCAGCATATGGTTGGTGAGGTGGTCAACATCACATCTGCCACCTTTACTTCTCAGTACTTTTTCTAATAACCAATTGAGACTGGTCAACCTGAGAGCCAATATGATCTAAAACATATTCCACTTATATTACAAGCCATATTGTTGATGTTATCTTACCACACAGACTATGTCCATGGAGGGATTATGCTAGACTGGGGAGCCAGCGTTTAAAAACTACAGGAGAATGACTGCATCAAGACATAATGTCTGCCCTTTCAACAATGTTTGGTCTTGTACACGCAAGAGGTGTTATATAGAGACATAATATATCTGATATTAGTCAACCATTGGGGGACTGCCTAGAGTAGTTGATAGTAGCTCGGCCTGCAGCTGTGAGACCTCATAGCTCGGGTTCGAACCTACTGTCCGGCATTTGTTGAGTCCCCTGGTCTTACTCAGGACGATAACGTGAGTACCTCTGAAGTCGGAGAAAATCTGCCTGTATGGCGAGGAATACTAATTACGAGTACATTGAGCACACGGCTGCCAGTGTAATGTAATTTACAATGTGCACGCTGCTGCCATTGTAAGAAATTGGAAAACAGATTTTCACGCAAAAATCAGTTTCAGAGATGGAACTCGTCTGAGTTGAAAGCGACGAAAGAAAAAAAAAAAGTCAACCATTGATTGACTGATTTGATAGGATCATCATTATTGCACTTCAGTGAGTAACCATGTGTGCTTCAATCTCTTTCTTACATAGGAAGATCTCAGCTGCAGTGCATGAACTCTGTAGCACCAGCGAGGGTCCCCAATGTAATTTTGAAGATGGTGAAAATATTTTGTAGGAATTTTATTTTTTTAAAAATCTTTTCTAATGAATTTTGCCTGGACAGCGGCTTTCCAGACTGCTCTTCTCAATGTTGAACTGCCAATGGTTCTTTTACGTGCTGAAATTGAACACAGGACCTACTTTTTATCGTCCATCTCTGATAGGGCTAGGAACTCGCTACACTGAGATCAGGAATCTCTGGAAAAATATCCAGATGGTTCCACGAGGGAGCGAACCTGGTACCTTTGGCACAAGAGATGAGCACCTAACTTCTTCGCTACAGAGACCCCTAAGTCAACCATTAATAACAGACAAGTATCCAGTTTCTAGAGATAGTACATAAGTTAGTATCAAGGGTGTTCAAGATAATTGCAGCCCCATTGACAATTCGAATGTTGCCAGGTAGACATTGAGTTGTGTTTATTTACTATTTAAACCGGTTCTGACTAGCTCGTCCTTCGTCACATTTGTTCATCGCCCCTTCCCGCACTACAATTACACACCGTCACACAACCTGGACCTATACTACGTCATAACTGAACCTTCTCATTTCCATACATATATGCCAGATTAGTTCCATTCACGGGGCTGCTTTTAAGTTGAACACCCTGTATTACAAGCATATAGGTTCAGGTCATAGTGGACTAGGGTCAGGTCATAGGGTGACTAAGGTCAGGTCATAGTGTAAATAAGTCTCAAACAGCTTTAAGAAAACTCAATGGTCTGCTTTCAGCTAATATTAAAAGAACTGTGCTGTCTAAGGATTTAGATCAGCTAGCGGCCATGTGGTGCCAGCGCCCGCAAGGGAAGCAAAGAGTAGTACCACTGCGACCTACAAGGCATGTCGTAAGAGGCGACTAATGTAGGACCTAGGAAAGCGATCCTAGTAAATAAATAGCGTTGCAGAAATCGGATGTGCTTGTAGGTGCATAACTGACACAGCGTACAATTGCTCTTAGGTTCAGATCACACAGAGTGGTTAACAAGTGATCGATATGGAGCATTCAAGAAGATTTTCTTGGCCTACAATTTGCATATGAATTATACACAATATACATTATTTGTGGAATAATTAACTTCTAGATATCACTTGGAGTAAAAATATAGATGTCAAAGTAGTGTGAGTTACTGCACATGACCAGAGAGGAGACATTTGATTAAAAAGAAGTAGTTTGGTTTTTAAAGAGATAAAAGTGAGAGGTCTATTTAAGTATAGATTCAAAGAATAAATTGAAGTATATCATTGAATTTCTTAATAACCATACAAAGTTATTTTTGTATGCTGTTTGTTTTCTACAGGGTTGGTAGTTTGTTCTGTTAAATCTCATGCCAGAGGTTGTAGTTAGTTAGAACTGGAAAGATACGCTATAGCGACATATCAGGTTTCTACAGAGCTGTGGATAAGAACAGGACAAGAACTCACGTTGACCCAGGTTAAGAGGGAAAAATGGCGATCGGATGGTCATATACTACAGAAGACACAGCCAAGTGTCACTAAAGAAGCACTTGAGTGGAACCCACAGGGTAAACAGAGACATCGTAAATGGACCTGGAGACGAAGTCTTAGTGCGGAAGTTAAGGGTGGACATAAAAAAAACAGTCAGAGACCGAGAAAAGTGGCAAACAAGTTTTGAGGCCCTATGCTCCACGAGGAGAGAAGAGGAATAAGTCAAATCAGACATATCAGGTATCAACAGTGGTACATTAGTACCAGGGAAAGTTGACATTGTTTATCTTTGAGTCCATTTCTAGAACAAGTCAAGATATGATAACCAAGGAAAATTGACATGCCCATCATCAGTTCTATACTAGAACAAATCCTATGTCCATATACAATCTTACCAATTTCTGCTGTATGTAGGTAGGTGATCTATGGTTGAGTACTCATATGAAACCCAGCTTGCTTACATGATTGGTTACCATCGAATTCTATTTACAATATCTCTTTTGAATAATATACTGAGGACAGTATGCATAATGTAATAAATTTAGTATTGTTATTATCATCTATCTGTTAGATGAGGGCCATCTTGAATGTTTTTCTCACAGATATGAAATGTGATCTTGTTCTAATCATTTATTAAATAGTTTTGCTAATTGTTTTATTCAAGTTACAACTTGAGATTTAAGTACTTCTACAGTGATTCTAACTTGTCCTGGTGATTTACTTGACTTTGTTTTATCAAATATGATTCAATCTGTTTCAATTTTTGTCACATATTCGGACTTTGTTGTTTTTCAAATTTCTATTTTAAGACTATTACCATGGACAGTGGCTCGCTGGCTGAATGGATTAGAGCATGACTCGCATGAAGATACCCGGGTTCAATCACGGTAAGGTCAAGGAATTTTTCTGTCTGTGCATAAGGAAAAATCCTAGCCTGAACAGTTTAGGCGACTGCACTAGTCGTGCAGCCATTAAATTCCACAGGCACATGTCCACCCTGTCCTACACCGTCCTAAAAAGCAATATTACAGGCAGTAACAACAGTTTTACCGTTGATGAGAATAGATTTAAATAGTAAATGTTATATTCTTCAACAATTATTACATATCAATGTGTTATCTTTCCTGACAAGAAAAGACTGATTCTATATATAAGAAAACAAGTATGTCATAAAGACAATTAAGGAAGATTGATGTGTAAAGGGATAGTTAACTTATCTTGTTAAACCAGCAATAGAAGAGCAGACAAATGCTTCAGTGCAAGTCATCTGCCAGAATGGGAATTTTAGGAGTTCAATCCCTTGTTAACATGATGGATTCTGATAAAAATTCTCAGCATAGTTACTGTTCTTGTAAAATGCAGTTGACCATAAATTTTGTACCATTTTAAGAAGATGGTCGTGGCCCTGTTCCGTCACTTTGAATAAGATTTGCATGAAGTCTCGAAGTAATACGATGCTCTCTGAAGTACATTTCAATAAATACTTGAGCAGGCAACTTTGTGTGATTTTGTCTGGTCATGACCTCATACAATTCATATTCAAACATTTTCAGATCACATTCACCTAATAGAGAAAAACAAATGTTATTAATAAATGAATAATGAGGGATATGAAGAAATTATTACTATTTGTAGTTATGAATGCAGGATACTCTGAGTTGATCACTACAAATAAACAAAAACAACACAACATATAAGGAACATTACAAACACCAACAGACTTCCTGATGTATAGATTTTTGGTATGATTTGAAAACCACTATCGATACATATAATCTTATTTGGCCCAAGTGTGAATCGAACGCATGGTCTACCACATGGTAGAGTTTGTGCACTGTCGCTGAGATCTTCCTGTATAAGAAAGAGATCAGAGCACATATGGTTACACACCGAAGTGCAATGATGATGGTCCTATCAATCAATCAACATATAGTCTTAAATATATTGGCGCGGGCGGTTACAGAGGCAGAGACGTGGTTGGTATCTCATAACTACTCTCCTGTTTTCAAACTCAGTGACTCCATGAGTATGATTCGTAAAGTCAAAACCAGAATGGTGAGAAGAAAATGGCTGGAAGTATTGGTGCAGACAGAGATCAGAGAAATCGCCTTCATTTTTTTCTTTGGGCATGTTGGAGTTAGGTGTAATGAATGAGCTGATAGATTGGCTAGCAATGCTACAATATTGAAAGGAATTGCATGGACCAAAATAACACTCTTAAAGTAATTGAGTGAGTCTTTTCAAACTGAGGTGTTTCTGGGTTGTGAATTCCAGTCACTGACCAGATTGCGAGAAGATGGGTGTCGATATTGGTACAGCCCAAAAAGAATGGCATACTAAATATGCAAAAAGAATAATCAATCAACTGGCATGTGTGGCAGCTTGATGCTGCTGAATTTGTTGAGGCAGAGAATGGATCACCTATGGAAGTGTCATGATGATACTCCACATATAAATGATAATACTTCAATACTCATAATTTACCTTCAATACTCATAAACTAATATAAATAATCCTGCTTTGTATTATTTTGAAACATACAACATTACTCCTCTATAGTATTTAAACTCCTAACTCTGCCAATGTCGGAGATCCCCTTTTTTGGTAGCTTCACTTGGTATCTTTCTCTCCAATTTGCTGGTACTTCTTTGTCTCCCAAACTCTGATAAGTAATTTGTGCAGTAGTTCTGTAGAAGTGTTTATATTGGCTTTAAATGTCTCTGCTGGGATATAACATGGACAGGTCACTTTTCCAAATTTCAAACATTTGATGGCTTTACTAAACTCATCTTTAGATGGTTTCTCAAAGTTGATATCCATTTCTGCAGGCTGAATATAGGGAAAGGGGGGTGTGTAGGAGCTAGTCTGTTTAAGAGTTTCTTGAAGTATTCAACCCATCTTTCCATTTGGTCCGTAACATTATTAATAACTTTCCCATTACAATTTTTGATCAACCCAGTTGCTTGACTGTATTTTCCTGCTAGCTTTCTAGTTGTGTTGTAAAGACCCAAGGTTTCCTTTCACTGCAGCTATCTCCATCTCTCTTGCTAATTCATCTAAGTATTTCTTTTATCTGACCTTATCTGCTTAAGTTATTTATTAGCCTCTGTGTTTTTTTCTTGGACTTTGACTTTGGTAACACTGGTTTTGTTATTATCCAAATCTGCTTCTTTCTTCTACACTTTTGAGTGTTGGTGCGACTGTTCTGGTGATGATTTCTTACTTTCCACAATCTTAGGAGTCCATTTTTAACATGCTGTACAAGTAAAGTTGGATGCTTGAGGGGCAGTGAGAGAAGTTTGTTTAACCAGCGAGTCACAGGAACTATCAGTATGCATACCCTTCGACATCTGGTGAGGGAGACTGAGCACCTCTGAGTCTGCCCAGAGTGCTGTGACTCAGTTTAGTAACTAATAACTAACATTTTTTAGCTGAGTCAACAAGAGATCTCTCAAGAGTTTGTTTCAAAAACAGAAAGTAGACAGAAGTAATAATATGACAATCTACAGAGTAAACACAAAGCTGAGAATCTTTCAATCACATGTGAAGTCAATGCTGTTCTATGGCTCGGAAATATGGAGGACAACAAAATAAACCACCAGAAAACTACATACCTTCATAAATGAATGTTTACGTAGAATAGAGGAACTGAGATTCGAAAAATGGAAGGAAGAGACACGCAATGGGTAGGACACACATTGAGATGACAGACTGGAAGCATAGCAAGACAGGCACTGTTTTGAAACATGCAGGAAAAGAGGAGTAGTGGAAGGTATAGACATACCTGGAGAAGAGACTGATATAAAAGGATAGGTAAAACATGGAAAGAATTAGAAGGGATGGCAGGAGAGAGACAGAGCCGGAAGATGTTTGTTGAAGACCTGTTGAAAAGTGAAGAAGAAGACAAACAATGTACACAACAAAGTGACAAGATACTCCTGACATAGATCAACATTCACACAAATATAAAAAAGGACAAGGTAACCAAAATGAACATCTAGCAAACGTAAGTGGTAACTCACTGGCAAAGAGTTGTAAAGTACCGGGTACACTCAAGTAACGATAGATTGCATTTAATTCTCCATGGATATACTTCAGCTCCTGCATATCAATGTCTAAGACTCTCTGCATAGCTCTCTCCTGGTCACTCAGCTCATGTTCAACATCATCTCCAAGCATAAGTGCAGCTCCATTGTTACCTGTTTCTGTATTCAGCTGTGAAGGAATGTCTATTTGCAACCCCTTGACAAGTAGAAATGAAAGAAATTTGTCAATTTCATGTGTGCTATTGCTGGCCTGTGTGCTATTGCTGGGCTGTGTGCTATTGCTGGGCTGTGTGCTATTGCTGGGCTGTGTGGAGTTGATGAGCTCTATATTGTTATTAGGGTGTATGTTGTTATTGGAGTGTGCAGTGTTGCTGGCTGTATGTTGTTATTGGAGTGTGTGGTGTTGCTGGGGTGTATGGTGTTGGTGGGGTGTGTGTTGTTGCTAGGCTGTGTGTTGGTGCTAAGATGTGTGTTGTTGGTATTTGTGTCCCTAGGATGTATGGTGTTGTTGAGGTGTGTGATGTTACTAGAGTGTATGATACTTCTAAGATGTGTGGTGTGTGATACCGCTGTGGTGTGTGTTATTGCGAGGTGTGTGATACTGGTGTGTGTTGTTAAGTGTGTGATACTGCTAGGTGTGTGTGTTGTTGCTAGGTGTGTGTTGTTGCTAGATGTGCTGCTGCTAGGTTTGTGTTGTTGCTAAGCGTGTGATACTGATGTGGTGTGTGTTGTTGCTAGGTGGGTTGCTGCTAAGTGTGTTTAGTTGCTAGGTGTGTTGTTGCTAGGTGTGTGATACTGCTGTCGTGTGTGTTGTTGTTAAGTGCATGATACCGCTGTGGTGTGTGTTGTTGCTAGGTGTGTGTTGTTGCTAGGTATGTGATACTGTTGTGGTGTGTGTTGTTGCTAGGTGTGTGATACTGATGGGGTGTGTGTTGTTGCTAGGGTGCATGAGAATTATTTAATGCTACACAGAGCCAGTAAAGACATGGATGCAAGTCATGGACAATACATAAACCGACAGCAAAATCTCTGAATGTCACAGAGATGTGGTTTTACAAGAGATTGCTAAGAATCCCATACACTTCTAAAATGACTACTTTTAATGTAATGAAAGACACAGGGCCAAGAGAAAAAGCATTATCAATTTAAAAAAGAGGCATTCCATCAATTTCAAGAAAAAAATAGCCAGAAATGGAGATTTCGAACACATAGGAACAAACAGAAAAATCAAAAGGGGAGGAGACAGATAAAGAAAATTCTGGGCAGCCTGACTTCATGGCATGTAAGAGTGTCAAAATCTTAACTTCTAGTAGTGCTAGGGACAGACATTTGTGGATATTCATAATCTCCTATGCCAGTCAGCAAGGAATCATGATCATAAAGTTGCTGAAATAGGAAAATTAATCAAAATTAAAACTCTTAACTAGGTTTTGATTTACTTACCTTATGCAACAAGGCTGCGGCTCCTACAGGTGTGTTTGGCAGACTGCTTTCTTTTTCTTCATAATTGATCTGTGTGTATTTCCTGACTGTATCATCCTCTTCATGTTTAAGATCTGCAACTCCCCCAGGATGAGAATCATTGTCATGAGACAAAGGAGGATTTCTTTCATCTGTCGTGTCGACTACTACCGCTCCTGGGGTATAGTTTGACCTTCACCTTGACACTACTTGGGATCTGCTGAATAACCATCTGTTGAATAAGCTGGAAGACTGCTTTCTTACCCACACTTCGTCCTGGTCGGGCAGACCTGTAGAGTTCACAAACTTTCAAATTATATAATTGCATAAAATATAGGGCAAAACTAATTACCTGTGATACAGAAGATAAACTTTCTTCTTCTTCTTCTGCATTCTCACTAGATTGGGATTTTGGATTCTCTAATAAAGGCAGCCATCCGCCTCAGATTGTCAGAAACGCCATACAGTTTGTCTTGGATGCTGGTGTAAGTAGGTCACCTCTTTCTTCTCAAGTCTGCATACTGGTGGCAGTTCTGTAGGATATAATTCCTATAATTTCTGCTTCCCTGTTTGTGCCGACCACTTCCCGCAGTAAGTTTTGACCACCCTCGTGATGGTAGGTCTGACATTCTTACTGCGTGGCTAAGTCTCTGAGGCAGATTGGCGACCGTAGAATCCGTTATCCCATTCATCATTGTGAGGGGTCATTGCACCACGTTATATGCCTTACGGCCTGGTGCATCCGTTTTCTGCAAGCATTTGTTTCAGGTTAGCATTCCCTAGCAGACACATGCATCCGATTTCAGCCAAACCTCCTTAGTCGCCTCTTACAACATGCGTAGCAGGTAACAGTGGTTCTATTCTTTACGCCCCAAATTTGGGCCCCATAACCACTCGGCGAGAAGATAAACAAAACATGAACTAAGATTGTTGCATAAAGCATGACTACAGACAAAGTTGATTACGTAATCAACAGACCTTTATCAAGTGCAGACTAAAAAATATGCACAAATCAAAGTAACCAGTGAAAGAAAACAAAATAACAAAAGATTTCTTGAGGAACTAGAGATATAATGGCTGAAAGAAATAGAGTAAAAAATAAATATAAAACAATGGAAAGGGCAAAGGATTTGAAATAAAATAGTATTAATTACTAACAGAACTAACTTCATGACACTTTGATCACATCAATAAGTGCTATCTTATCATATTCTGATTCCTGTGACTAGCTGGTTAAACAAACTTATCCATTCTTGAAGATGACTTGTCTCTCATGTACCATTAAGATTCCTAATACCTGTAGTGTCAGTATAGCAGCGAATGCAATTTTCATATCCAAACCGGCTGCAGTAGGAATGATGATGGCGTCCTATTTCAGTTTTAGTTTGGAATATCTTCATTGCACTCCGGATCTCTTTCACAATATCTCCAACAGCGCCCAGCGACTGACCTCACCAGTTCAATTTTGATTGAGGAGCCTACTCATATACCTGTTGTGCTGTTCTTTTCTTGCTACTCCAATCTTCAATCCCGGATCTTGCAATCTAGTAGTTGACGTGGATTGATTAAAATGAAAAATTTTGTAATGCGATCCTATGGGTCCATGGAGTAATTTGTGCAAGTTGCTGTTTTCTCCTTTCAGTTATATATTAGCAAGCTGCCAGTCTGTAGGGATAGGCAACTGTATAGTGAACAGACACCATACAACTAAATAACAGAGTTGCAAGATTTAACTTTAGTTTAGTTATCATATCATCATCAATGGACATTGAAGCAATTAGTCCATAAATGCTTCGATCTCCTCCGCATGTCTCTCAGCGTGAGGCAACTAACAACACCAGTTCTTTGATGGTTTACTATTCTTCTTTGGCTCCAGGGTAATGTTCTTGTCTAGCTACACCACATTTGACTTGATATTCTTGCAGTCTGATTAGTGTTGTAGATTCATCAGTATTACTTTAATCCTTTACATGTCCTCTCTCCCTTAGAGAATTTATAATATCAGCCAGGTCCATTGCTCGCCCGCTTTTTACAGCAGCCACACATGAAGGCCTATCTTGCGTTCATTTCCCCTGACACCTGCATGCCCTGGCTAAACTATCATAGTCATATCCTTCCATGGTATTGATGAAGATTATTGATTTTGAATTTTAAAGTTTGATTTAATCACTGACCTGTTCTTGAAAATTAATATTTGTTGATTTGTCTTCATGAAGTATAGACACAGATCTTCTCCCTGAAGGATCATGTGACCAGTAAACAGTGACCTCATTGTGAAAGATTGACAGTTGTCAATTTGGCTGAGTTCAAAGAAAGAGAAAAAGGATGATGATGGAACATCCCTGGGTAGAAATAAAATATAAAATCAAGATGGTGTTGGGTATAAAAATCTTAAGCTATACTGATTGCTATCTAGGCAAACAAATCATGAATAAACTGCGGTTGACTTTAAAAAAAATAATCTATTCCCATTTATCAATAGAGATCGAGAGTACATGGGCTAAAGATTCTAAATTCGTGGCTGGACTACAGGAGATCTTGATCCTTTAATTGGGAATCTAAATTACAAGAAAACCTCTGAAGTCAGAGTATGGCTCGCCTGAATAGTGAGGGGCTCTGTGGTAAGGCAACTGTTATATCTGTTAACTAACTAGCTAGGAACTTTCTCAGTGTGTATTAACAACTCTCAATGGACAACAGACCACTTGATATGATCACCAAAATAAGCTTGTTTACACAACCTTCTCATGGTAAAAAAACAAAACAAATCTAAAGGAACCCTTTTTCATACCTTGAGGTATATTAGCTAACACGATGTTAGGCCCATATATTTGAATTGACTGTCAGCACATGATGTGGTCAACATCATGACGACTGTTTTACTTCCCGGTGCTTTTCCTGGTAAACAATTGAAGCTGGATCGACCTGAGAGCCGTTACAGGTGGAAAATATTCGGGCCCACTGTGGAATTAAACATGGACCACACTCCTAAGAAGTTAGTTCACTAACAACTGTACTACTGCAGCTCGATAACACTTAAAAAATGTTTATCATTACTCACCAGAAAACTCAACTGCCATGTATATCTGATAACTGTCTGCGTGGCATGCACTGACAGGGATATCTTGCAGGTAGTAAGGGAAAAGAATACTGCTCACATCGCCAAAACCTGAATCTTGACTCATCACCTTGACTGGGAACACCAGACGAAAGTCTTCCATGCAGTTAAGGACCTTCTCTGGATCAGATGTGCATGTACTCAAGAAGTCTAAAAATTCCATTCTGGAGAAGACAAATTGATCATATTTTATTAATTGAATTATGCTGCAGTTTTAAAAAAAGAACATTTCAAATTCCTACCAAAAGATACAATTCAGTTTCAGTTTGGAATATCTTCATTGTACTCTGGACATGTCCATGGTACTCCGATCTCCTACACAATATTTCCGACAGCGTCCAGCGACTGACCGTACCAGTTTGATGCAGATTGATGAGCCTACTCATATACCTGTTGTGCTGTTTTTTATTGGCCACTCAAATCTTCAATCCAAACTCTTGCAATATAGCAGTTGATGTGTATTGGTTTAAATGAAAATCCTCTTTGGGGCTACAATCTATGAGGGCGTTCAGAATGTTAGCTTTATCCCTGATATGATAGGAGAACCAGCCATCTTGTCTGCTCTCTGTGCCAACAATACCCATGTGTCCCAGAATGAAGATGAGTATAATTATACAAGTTGGTGGCAAAAAATAGCAATGATTCAGTAAACAGAAGTAAATATTAATGTTGCATGTTTGCTAGTATATTTCAAAGTTAATGACTCCAATAACAGAAGTGATCAGCATTATACTCTTTGAACTACAGTACAGCTTTTTTGTGTGAAATAAAACAAACTACTGTATAGCCATTAGCTATCCCATTAACTCTACTATTTGCTGTACAGGTTTACCCCAAAAGAACTGTCTTTACTGCCTGTAATATCGCTTTTAGGGCAAAGTTGGACAGAGGGGACATGAGCCTGAGGAATGTAATGGTTGAATGGCTAGTTCAGTCACTGCAAAACTGTTCAGGTTAGGATTTTTTCTTTATGCTCCAGACATAAAAAACTCCTTATCCTTTCTGGGGATCAAACCCGGTCTTCTGAATTGGAGCCAGCGCTCTAATCTATTCAGCCAGACATTTTCTACACCAAGTGTTTAATAGAACTGATTCTAAAAGAAGTTAGATGTGTTGGTCTTATCTTGTATCTGTGGTATAGGTGGTGTCTCAGTCTTTTCTGTGAGTGTATGATAACCTTATCCTGATTCAAACACCGCTGCTGTGATAATATAAATATCTTACACCAGTGAAGAGAACAACTTTGAGGAAGTCTTTAATGAATTTCTTTTTGCAGACAATCTGGCAATCATATCAACAACAGAGGAACAGCTACAAATTAACAGACTCCAGTTAACATGCAATGAATACAATATGAGAATACACATTGATAAAACCGAAGTAATGACATTCGCTAGAGAGTAAAGTGCTCCAGTATCTCCCTTGACAAATATCAATTAAAGCACGTCAAAGACTACATACCTAGGAGGCATTTTATTCAGCAAATGGAAAAATAGCTAACTAAACCCAACATAGATGCAACAAAGCAAATCGAATCATATATGGCACCAATCTAGCTTGTCACCATGTACACTAAAAGAGCATTATTCAACACAATATTTCTCCCAATATTATGCTACCAGTGCCAAACCTGGAAGAGGACATCAAATGATAGAAGAAAATTAGCCATGGCAGAGATGAAGTGTCTACACAGAATGCTGAGAGTAACAAGAAGAGACCAGTTTAGAAATGAAGACATCAGGGAAAAAGTGGGTACAACATCAGTACTAAACATCAAGAAACAACAAATTAAATGGTTCGGCCACATATGCAGTTTACCAATAGACTTTGAAGAGCAATGTTACTTCAAATACAGTGGATACAAAGCAAAATGCCATCCACACGAAAGGTGGACTTCAGAAATAACAAGAGGCAGAGAAAAACACAATTTATGAAGCACACACAAAAGCCTGTTTTAGAAATCTCTTCTTATCCTGACACTGTGAGGCAAAACTGGATTAGAATAAAGGAAAAGAAATGAAGGTAGCTAAGATTTTACAAACAATAAAAGCCCACTTTAAGGTACCACATCTGGAGTTATACAGTAGCATGGTTTCAGATCTGATTGGTTATAGAAAGGCAGTCTATAGGAAGGCAAACTCATGCCAAGATATATGTGTAATCCACTCGGTTCTAGCTCAGTAGGTGATCTAGAAAAACCACTTGTTGACCATTATTTGCAATCTGTATGTGGTTTTAGTCTAAACAGCCCCTTCTGGTCACTCTGGAACAACCCCCTTTTGACCCCTCACTGTGACCTGTGTGCAATTCCTGCCAGAGGGTATTTTAGGCAACCACTTGTCTGTATGGATGGCGAATTTACACTAGTTCTAGAGTGACCACCTTAAGCCCTCCTCACGGTTTGTTTGTGATCTGAGCCAAAGAGTGACTGTACACTGTTAGCTGGAAGACACAGAAAACATGAATACAACCTTAGAGCACTGTAAAGCATGGTGTGTCTATATACAACTTACAATAGGCAACAAGAAGATAAAGGCTTGCGGAGAACATAATTTTCTAATTATGACAAGACAAGAAATATAATTTCTCAGAAACAAAATGTAAACAGTACCTGGTCACAATCCCACAGCTGCTGAGAGCTGTCAATAAATCTGGCCATCTCATATAGTCTTTCTCTGCACACTCTGCCAAACAGGAAAGTTGGTCAAATAGTACACATGGCAATACAAATTCTTTGACGCTTTCAGAGACACATGCAGCATTACCTGAACCTGGAGAACATAATATGCAGACAAGTTTAAACAGACTTCAAAGCAGAACTGACAAACATGAAAAAACAGACTAAAGAGTAACAATATAAAGCCAAACAAACACCGACTTGAGCAGGAGTCATAAACATTATAAACAGACAGACTTAGCAGAACTAACAAGACATTCAAATACAGACTTATCCATATAAGGGAAGACTGCAGTAAAACTAAACAATAACAGTACACGGCACTATTTTGACCAAAAGGTCTTCATCAAGCAAAGGATACACCAGAAGGGAAGAAATTCACTTCTTATAGGGCAGACATAACAAACAATTAGACAATAAATCCCTAACTGCCCTTAAAATTATGGTTGAAACATTTCGACCAACAGACCTTTATCAAGCTTATATCAAGGCTGGTCGAAATGTTGCTGTGTATTGTCATTGTTTTGTATTTTGTAAAACTACAGTACTTTGTTATTATATGTTTTTCCATTCTAAATAGACTACACTACAACACAATAAAACTACAAATAAAAGTAAACTTGACTAGACTATAACACAGTGATAATATATATGCTTTATATACTATATCTGCATTTATGCTAGATATATATATATATATATGCTAACTACACTAGAAACAACCAGTGAGATTAGAAATACATATTAAATTGACTAAACTACAACATAATGAGATTTGATATACATGTTAACTAGACTTCTTCTTTGAACCCTCCATATCGACTACTTGTTACCCACTCTGTGTGATTTGTATGTGATCTAAGCCTAAGAGCGATTGTACGTTGTGCCAGTTATGCACCTACAAGTAGGCCAGCACATCTGATTACTGTGATGCTTTTTATTTACTAGGGTAGCTTCCCTAGGTCCTAGATCAGTCGCCTCTTACGACATGTCTTGTAGGTCGCAGTGGTTCTATTCTTTGCTTCCCTTGTGGGCCCCGGCACCAAATGGGCGGTTAACTAGACAAAACTACAATACGGTGAGACTAGATAGAACACACTGATGGCTCTGAACCAGATCATCGTAGGCTTATTCAGCACAATGAAATGGTAGCAAACTTCATGAGGACTGTTGCGTTTTTGAGACAACATCGAGCATGACTATGGAGATCCCCCCCGCTGCCTCCAGGGCTCTCTCTCTCGTGGGAGGTTGAGCAACAGGCCACCCATACAATTAACATATAGGACTCGATGAATATGCTTCAAAGGAGTTAATCTGGAAATCTGCTCGTAGAATGGGTGGACAGCAATCGGAGATCACACATTTTACAACACTGGCTTGACTGTACACACCTGGACAAGCTGGAGTGCAGGGTAACGAGCATGTTGGCTTTCTTGCAAACAGTACCTTGTTTCAAGCGGGCTGAAGTATGGGCAGAGCCGATGTCATCAATGTGGTACGACTCATTTATGTGATACGGGCGAGTCTCAGGAGTTCAGTTTGGGCATGTCAAGATAGTGTTGTCTTTGTGGTAGAGAGAAAAGATATACTAATCAACTTCTCATGAGTATGGTGAGCAAATGGATTTTTGGATGGCTGCTACAGCAGAGGACAGAGCAAGCATGGGAATACCTAATGTGCCATTGAGCAATCGATCAAATAGCATAACATAGACTAGACTACAGCACAGAGACTAGAAATAAGTATTAAATTGACTAAACTACAACATTTGATATACTTGATAACCAATAAAAACAGACAACATAATGTATGACAACATAATGTATATGTCAATGTGTACCTGTCACAAGGAGATTGCCAGTATTTCGAAGATCCTCAATAACCCTATACATTGCTTCAAGAGATAATTGTTTGGAGTCAGAGTTCCGTTCTTCCAATGTTTTGGTCAACTCACTTAAAGTTGTGGTCAGCTCTCTGTGCGACACAAGCATATCTAATGCTATTGATGTTGGGTCAATGACTTCTTGCTGTTCAGAAATGTTCATGAGCATGTTGAATATGTCAAGTTGGATTCTTCTCATTTCTTCACATATCACACCCTTGGCTAAAGGAATTATTCTAGGATCAGGTAATGATTTACCATGAGATGTATAAAACAGGGTCTGAACCTCCTCTAGGCAGATGTTGCCATCAGCAGATGCTATCCCATAAAGTCTGATATTTTCATATGCTTTAGGCACGCTGGTTCGGATTGTGTGAGCTAAGCTACACAGATGGGACATTTCTACCTCAGACGAAAGTGATAAACGCTTGGTGTCAAATGTCAAGATGAATACAGAATTTTCAGTGAACATCCAAGAACAACAGTGGTGAAAAAATCTATAATCAGAAACTGAAATAAGCTGAACGTTAATACATGCTTCAGATGAGTCTTGAAATATATAACTGAAGGATAAAGAGTTGCCAATAGATACTGTTCCATCCAGGTTTTTCTGCATGGAAATCTCAAAACATTGTGCTCTGTCGTCATGTAAGACACTGATAGAGTCACCAATAAGACTATGGATGAATTCTTTAGTTGCATTTCCACAAACAAATATTCGTACTTGTGGCAGTTGATGATAACCTTTCTTTACTTCTGGTCTGAAAAAAAAAAAAAAAAAGTAAATTATAACATTAAAAGAACTAAATAGGAAATCCATATTACTAGTTCATAAAATAAAGTAGACTACAGGGGTCAACAGTTAACAGAATTATATTCATCTTCGTCTGGGCACATGGGTATTAATGACAATGAGAGAGTGGATATGCTGGCTAGCTTTGCCACCCTATCAGGGGGTCAGCCAGTGGACAGAGCTGACATTCTGAACGCTCTAATAGAGTGTGGCCACAAAGAAGACTTCATCTAAACTAATCCATGTCAACAATTAGATTACAAGAACTTAGATTGGCCAGAAAAGAACAGCACAACAGGTATACGAGTAGGTTTATCAATCAACATGGAACTGGAGCGGTTAGTCACTGGATGCTGTTGGAGATATTGCAAAGGATATCCGTTGAGTGTACTTTCTATTTTCAAATTGGTTTCAAAATACATTGATTTTACGTGTTTCGAGTTTTACTATGGCATAGTATCATATCTGAATGGTCATAGGGAGGCTGTTAGGACTGACTCATGCCAACAGCAGCATGTGACAAAAGCAAACCGTATAAGCATAACAAATTAAACATCAAATACTTACTTAGGAAATTTGTAGAGTGGTATATTGTCTTTATAAGGTGATAAAATTGGGTCTGTGGGACTAGTTGATGGAGGAGTTAGTGGCTGCGGTAAATGTATTGATGGATTGGATATCTGAAATAGAAAGGATATGAATAATTTTTGTTATCTCCCTATTCAACACAAACAGAATGAGAACACAAACAGAATGAGAACACATGATTATGTCAATCTCACAGTTAGTCAATTGGTTTTTGGTTACTGAACTAATATCACAGCGCTCTGGGACCTCCCGGTCAGTTTCATGGTCTACATCACTTGGAGGTGGGGGTTAAGTTGTGTGTTTTCCTTGGACCTCACAGTCAAAGTTTCCCGGTCCACATCACTGGGAGGTGAGATTGAGTTGTGTACACTACGAATCAGTAGCAGGCTACTAATTACTCTTGTTCACTCTTCCTAAATACGACTAGTCAATCCTAACTCTGCTGGATGCAAACACACTTTGTAGACTTGCCTCAACTATACAGCCGTGAGGAACAAAATATGGTCAACCTACATCTCAGAAAATACTAAACTCTATGGTATGGAGGAGGAAATGTACTGTCCGTACAGTTTTCATAGAGGCCTCAAGTCCACTACTCTAATGATTCCTGGTAGAAGGAGGTAAGATATCAGAATCATTTTATTTGTTTAAATTTCCATATATTCCTGTAGTAAACATAAAAAACCTACTTCTTCTTTCAATATTTTCAGACATCGACTTGTATACTTCTAAAGTAGCTCAACTGAAGTCTGTGTACATCTTCATACAGCTTGTCTTGGAATGATATGGGGGTTGGTCATGTGTGCTTCCTCTGTTCATCATAGGTTAGACAGTCTTGCTAGGTGTGTGTCTGTTGTCTTACTAGTGTTACATGTGCATACATCAATATTGCCTATCTTGTACATGTTAAACAGATGGTATCTCAGTCTATTGTGCCTAGAATGTAGTCAGAAGATGAGAATCTGTTCATCTCTATTTAGTTGGTAGTAGGCATTATCATTTCTTGACCTGGGTGAACACTCAAAATGATTTTTATCCACGTTTTCACTTCTGCATATGTCATACTGGTGTCTGTCTGTGATGTTTGCCAATCCGTCACTGCCTCGCTGTCATGTATACCTCAGTAGAATGGTACTCTCTGTATTACCAATCTCAAAAATATTTTGTCCATTGGTTAAAAACTGAAGAAATTCTACTGATATGCAACAAGTATCAGGTTAGGTGCTTGCCTCTCATCCCAAAAGTACCCGGTTTGCTCCACCGTGGAGACATCAGGATATTTTACCAGAGATCCCTGATCTCAGTGTAGGTGAGATCGAGTTCCTAGTCCTATCGGAGATAAAACGTAGGTCTAATGTTCAAGTTGAGCACATAAAAGAATTCTTGGCAGTTCAAAATCAAGATCAGGCTGGAAAGAAGATGCCTGGGAAAAATTCATTAGAAAGATTTTTTTAAAATGAAAATTCCTACTAAATATTTTCACCATCTTCTAAATTACATCGGGAACCCTCACCTGTGCTGCAGAGTTTGTGCAATGCCGCTGAGATCTTCCTGTGTAAGAAAAAGATCGGAGCACACACAGTTACTCACTGAAGTGCAATGATGATGTTCCTATAAATCAATCAATAAACAAGTATCAAACAGTGGATATCAGCGTTTCCCAAAGTGGGCGGTACTGCCCCCTCCCCAGTGGGCTGAAGCGCTTCTAGGGGCGATAGTGGGTTCATAAGAGCTTGGGGTGGGGAAGTTCAGGCAATTGGGGTCGGTGACTTCTTAAAGAAGAAATTAATAATAAATATTTTTAAATAAATTATTTTGGGATTAAATAATCATTTACAATTTTAATTCTGAATTTTAATTCATCTTATGCCCATATCCCACGATCCATTTTTTCATCAATTTTCTATTTCATGCATATAATCATTTGAAAATTGACCATGTATGGCAGAAATATACATCAATTTGCAATGTCAAAGAGAAAATAGAGCATGTATATATGCAGGGGGAGGAGTTGGCAAACTGTTATAATGTGAGGGGGTTTCAAAGTTTATGTTGTGCAAAGTGGACGGTGGGCCGAAAAAGTTTGAGAACCTATGGTGTATATCATTAAATGACACTTACATGCTAATATTGAAGTGAAATTACCTCATGTATGATACCCATTGAAGCCTTTAACTGTTTCACATGATTAGCTGCCTTGCTGGAAATTTCAAGTGGGTGTTGGACAAGTAGCCTGAGTTTATTCTGAGTTATAAAGTTAATTTTTGAAAACTGAAAGAATAAACAAAAGACTGTTAACATGGTTGTGTTTTCTTTCTCACAACAAACATACAAATGCATCTCTAGTATAACATTTCTGAACATATCACAGATGTCTGCTGACTTGAGTTCAAACTGACCAATAGAGTATAATGGACAATAGTCACATGCCACAACAAGTGTTGTTCTGTGAACTTTCAGAAGGGAAGAGGCACCAAGGCAGACCACTACACAGGTATAAGGATATCTGTAAGACCTCAATGCAGAACTTTTCTATCGGCCCCAAGAAATGGGAAAAAACTGGCTGATGACCGAGTTATGTGGAAGACAACATTAAACAATGGTGCAAAATCTTTTTGAAAAGAGACTTAGGGATGAGCTGAAAGGCAAGAGAGGCAAGCTAAAACTCAGAAGTTGTCACAGTAACAGACTTGCCAATTGACCATTTGTCAAGACAAAAAAAGGCATATATATATATATATGATGTGAACCGAGTACCTTTAGAGTATGATGCAAGCACATTACCTCAAAGCCAAAGGTCTCCCAGCTTAAATACACAATAACAACAAAATGGAAAAATAACAAAACGACAACATTCTGATCTATTTCTAAATGTCTACTCAAAAAAGAAATTTGCCAGAGAAAGTAAGTTATTGTTCATCTCTGATTCTTCAAGCATTTCTTGAGTTTAATTTTGTTTATTTTTGCAATTTCTTCTTCTTCTTTGGATGCTTCATATCGACCACTTGCTAAACCACTCTTTCTGAACTGAGCCTAAGAGCGATCGTACGCTGTGCCAGTTATGCATCTACAAGTAGGTCAGCAATCCATTTTCTGCATGTTTTTATTTGCTAGGTAGCTCCTAGACCCCTACCTTATGACATGCCTCATAGGTCGCAGTGTTACTAGTCTTTGCTTCCCTGCGGCCGGCAACACATGAGTGATTTTTGCAACAATTTCTTATATGTGTCTATAGTGTCTGTAAAACTGGTTAAGTCATAAGTCACGAATGTTTGACTTTAAACAAACAATAACTCACCTCCTGTTTGGTTTGCATAGGTATGTTATTTGCTGAAAGAATTAAGTCACCCAATGCTAGTCCACTTCTTGCAGCTGTACTGTCCTTGTCAATATGTGATACAAGTGTGTACATCTCATCCTTTCCTATCTGAAATACGAGATATATACAAGAATTAGTTATGACAATATTTATATGTAGTAGTGTGTGTGCTTGGAGTGGGACGGATTAGTGTAATGCGTAGGGTTTCGCCTATTGACTTGGTCTCAAGATTGTTGTGAGTTCAATCCCACACTCGATGTTCCACATGTTAGGAAAGGAATTGGCCCTCCTACCTCCTGCAAACTAGGAACTACAAATATGGAGTGACAAGGACCTCATACCATAAGGTCTGAAAAGGCTACAGAAAACTGTATATTTTATATAGTCTGCTTGGATACGACACAGATATAAAGAACATAAATTAGGCAACACAAGGGTGAAAATAATGTCAATTTATAATCCAAAATGAGGAATGGGTAAATAATTAAGCAACATCCAACTGTGAGACAGACAACATGTTTTTGTTTCTTTACAATACTCTCTTAAGAATGAGGTAAATATGGATATTCTTAATTTCTCATATCTTCTTCAGCGATCTCTGGTCATGCGCTTAATTTACTGTGGACCACAAACTGGACAGTCATCTTCAGGTTTCCCCAAAGCTTAATTTTCAGGTCGACTGGATGTGGTCACATGTTACTTCTCAGCTCACACAGGACAGTCTTGCAGGACATGCTCTGGTGTCTGTTCCACCTGCTGACACTGACAGAGAGCTGTTTGACTTATTACTAGTCTATATAAGTGTTTGTTGAGTATGCAGTGTCCGATACATGGTCGAAATATAATGACCTGGTCTGTTCTGCTTAGGTCTTTGAGGAAGTCTTATCCATAATCATATCCAGTGTTTATCTTCCAGGAAATGTCTCATATCATTATACTCTATCATATGCTACAAAATGTGAGCATTCTTAATTTCTCATATCACCATACTACTGTCATATGCTACTGACATAATGTTTAACATTACTGTCTATATGTTCTCAATATGTGAACATTCTTAATTTCTCTATCATATATGTCTATCCAAAATGTAACATTCTTAATTCTCATATCACCATACTACTCGTCATATGCTACAAAATGTGAACATTCTTAATTTCTCATATCACCATACTACTCGTCATATGCTACAAAATGTGAGCATTCTTAATTTCTCATATCACCATACTACTCGTCATATGCTACAAAATGTGAACATTCTTAATTTCTCATATCACCATACTACTCGTCACATGCTACAAAATGTGAACATTCTTAATTTCTCATATCACCATACTACTCATCACATGCTACAAAATGTGAACATTCTTAATTTCTCATATCACCATACTACTCATCACATGCTACAAAATGTGAACATTCTTAATTTCTCATATCACCATACTACTCGTCACATGCTACAAAATGTGAACATTCTTAATTTCTCATATCACCATACTACTCGTCACATGCTACAAAATGTGAATATTCTTAATTTCTCATATCACCATACTACTCGTCACATGCTACAAAATGTGAACATTCTTAATTTCTCATATCACCATACTACTCATCACATGCTACAAAATGTGAACATTCTTAATTTCTCATATCACCATACTACTCGTCACATGCTACAAAATGTGAACATTCTTAATTTCTCATATCACCATACTACTCGTCACATGCTACAAAATGTGAATATTCTTAATTTCTCATATCACCATACTACTCGTCACATGCTACAAAATGTGAACATTTTAATTTCCATACCACCATACTATGCATTTCATGTGTAAATGATTCAAGTAATAGTGGTGAATCTACAGCATTAACTAGACTGCAATAGAATTCCAAGTCAAATATCATGTAGCTAGGCAAGAGCACTATAATGGTAGCCAAAGATCAATAGTAAACCAACAAAGAACTGGTGGTTGTTAATTACCACATGCTGAGAGACATACTGTGGAGGAGATCAGAGCACTTATGGACTAATTGGTCCAATATGCAGTGATGATGATCTGTCAACTAAACTAAACATAAGGAAAATATAGTGAATTTCAGAACAATAGAATGACTATCAGCAAAATAGATTGAACATTAGAAAAATAAAGTGAATATCAGTAACTATATAGTGAATATTGGAAAAAACTAGATTAGAATAGACTATCAATAAAATAGTTTAGACTATGAATAAAATAGAATAGACTATGAATAAAATATCATTGAATATCAATAAAATAGAATAGACTATCAATAAAATAGAATAGATTTTTCATCAATAAATAGACTATCATAATAGTTAATATCAATAAAAAATAGCTTTTATAGAATATCAATAAAATAGAATTTTAGACTATCAATGAAATAGAATATCAATAAAATAGAATAGACTATCAATAAAATATTGAATATCAATAAAATATTGAATATCAATAAAATAGTTTAGACTATCAATAAAATATAATTGGTTATCAATAAAATAGAATAGAATGTCAATAAAGATAGAATAAGATATTGGCAATACTTACATGTTGTTTACTTTTATAGTCGAAGCCAAATGACTCGTCGTTATTTCTCTCTAGTTCAATGGTTACTATTCTGTCCTCCCATCTAACATGTTGAGGCAATTTAAGAACACAACGGTGCCAGAGACAGCTGTTCTCATTACATGTGACTTTAGAACAGCGAGCCAAGGGAAGGCTCTGGCTGCCTTGTTTAGAGCTGGTAGATGTGTATGAAATAGAATCTTTCATGGAAGAGACAGGAGGATGATCATCATCCCCCATAGTCAAATTAATATCTGTGACAGACATGATGCCTCTAGGAGAGTCCTGACGGAAGTCTAACTGTGCAAAATGCCCGTATGTGAAATTATTTTGAGTTGTAATTCTTTGCACAGAACTATTATATCTAGGTATCTCATCTGGACTTGTGGATAGCTGACGACTTAGTAGCGGTTCATATTCGGGTCGCAATTTGTAAGTGTTACCCTGTCTTCCATGATCCTGATCTGGTACAGCTGTTCTTAACTTGGCAATTTTCTTGGTGTTATGAAAATTTGTTTGCCTTTGTAAAACTGGATTGCCTCCACCATTTGGTGAAGTATGGGATAGAATCCTCTTAAAATGTGATCCTGTTTCTTTGCGACTCATTGAAACAGAATTATCATTTCACGGTAGAAACTGCAAAGAGATCAAATTATGAGTTATTTATCTTATGAGAAACAGTCAAGAATATGCAACAGGTAGAAAGTTTAACTAACACTGACAGTATCTTCAGCTCAACTCTTCTTGTATCAATGATCAAATATTCAGTCGAACAATCGGTGCACTTTCTTTTGTGTTGTACAATTCTCTCCCAATTTTTTATATAACTATATAAAGAAAATAACAGTAGGGGTACTGGAGATAACGATACACTACTGGCGTACAGATATATTTAAGACAGCGGTGTGCTGTGCATAAAAACCGTGCACTATATTCTTGATTGTGATAAAGTATAGATGATTATTATGCTTTCAACTATTCTATTTAATTCATCGGGTTTTTTATTCTACAGAGAATTGAAATAATTTCAACATGGTCTCCTCACATCCTTAAGAAATAAGTTATGTGACTGTAAGTAAACTTCAGCAGCTTAAGTTTTCACAGTTGTCTCTACATGAGAAAGTTACAGTTAAGAAAAGCGACAGTTCAACGCCTGAAGCTTAAATATCTCAGGAATAAGCAACAACAAAAAGTATGTACATAGATTTAATTCTGAATGTTATCAATGAAAATGTTCACTTTGTGGCTGTGTAGTAAAACATACATTGTTTTGCTTCCCGTGTTTGCTGTTTGAAGGTGATGTAACGTGAACAAAAGATGGTTTTAGAAACATAAACAAACTAAAAGAAAAAACTGAAAAACATGAGACGTCAAAGATGCCTGTTGAAAATATGGTTTCACTGTCACTTTTAGGAAATATAAATATTAAGGAGAAACTTAGTGAGACCTATAGATTTTCAGTAAATGAGTATAACATAAAGAGCAAAAATAACTGTAAATTGTATCCAAAATAATAGACTGTATTTTCTTTTGTGGAAACTGAAACTCCCTTACATGGACGTGATGAGAAAGATAATTCAGTAAACCCAGGACCTAGTATTTAGAGGATTCATAAATTTAGCATCAAAATTAGATCCAGATTTGAACAATAATTTAGAAGCCTGTGCAGTCTTTAAAAGTGTTTCTAAGAACATGTAGAATGAGATACTTGACTGCCTGCTACAAATATACAATGAGAAGATAGGACAGAAATTAGAGATGCTTCCTTTGTAGCTATCATGGCTGATGACACAACATATGTTTCAGAACATACTCAAATGGTCATTGTTCTATGGTACGTGTTGAATGAAGAAGTATTTGAGCGTTTTTGTGGGATTCTTTATTCAAGAAACAAACTGCAGATGACATATGAAAATGTATTCTAGAACAATTAGACATAATCCTTCAAGGCAGTAGAAAAAAATTGATAGCTCAGACATTTGATGGTGGCAAAAAAGAAGGACTTCAAGCAAAAATTAAAGTAGCTTATAGTAATGTACATTTCATTCACTGTTATGTACATAAACTTAATAATGAGAAATGCAGCAAGTATTACATGGAGGCAGAATATGTTCTAACACAGAATACATGGGCAAGAATTGTCTCTAACATTTTGGCAATTCCAAAATTCTTATCAAGATCACAGCAACATGTATCCATTCTCAAGAAGCATATGGACATCAGCATTCCACGTCCATCCTCTGCAGTCTTCCCTATACGATAATACATTGCATGTCAATCCTCTGCAAAGTGAACTTCCAAAGTTGAGTTCATGAAAATTTGCAACCTTTAAAAAATTGAAATTCAGTCAACATCAAATACAGATCAAACCATTGCAAAAGCAACAGGAATTTTAAAATACCAGAATGATGATAATTTCATATTTTGATTAGAGTTTGTTTGGATCAGATTATGCCTCATTTTGAAGTGATTTACAAACAAATGCAATCTCTAGGATTTAGTGTGAGAGTCAATGAATATATAACAGATAATTCAGTAAACCCACAAATTTCACAAATGCTATTTTAGAAATGAGAAACTCAAAGTACTGTGAGAATCCTTCAAAGACACTCAAGGCAGAAGCTAAGGAAGTGTGTGACTGTATGTGTTCATATAATGGATAGATATTCGTCCACTAAACACTTAGTAACTACTAAATTGTTCAACAAGAAAAGATTCACTAATTTTAAGAATGAGCTGCCTACAGAAGTGATAGTACTGACTGCTGAAGCATATCCCATGATTGACAAAGAAAAACTTGAAACTCAACCAAAACTATTCTATTGTAGATCTGATATGTATGAATATTGTAAATTAATTGAACATCTGAAATTTATCTTGGAAAATAATCTAAATGATGTTTCTAGTGAAATTACGAAAGTGATAAAAATCCTCTTGACAATAATTCACATGACATCAGTAACAACACAGCTTATCAACACTGAAAAGAATAAAAACTTTTTAAAGAAGCATTATGAACCCTTAAAGAACCTTACACTTGCAATGGAGAAAAATTTCCGTAACAGTCATCCAGAGATCAATAAGAAAATTATTAATCTTTTCTTGCATAGTAAAACAAGAATTCGCTTTTAAACGAATGGATCAAACTTGAACTGCAACAATTCAGGCTATTAGTAAGCACAAAATATTTTGTTTTACTTAGGATTTTATGAAATTTATGTATAAATTTTCTTTCTATATGTTTGTTCCACTTTAGACATTAAAAACAATGGCTAAACATAAAACATTTTCTAAGGCAGCACTCCCCACTAATTTGAACTAGGATCTACTTTACACCACACGTCATATGTATAAATTAGTAATTAACACAGGATTTATCATCCAGGATTCAAATCTTTAATGATTTTCATTTCAAGCATGCTGAGTGAACCATCTCCTTGTTGGATTTTCATTTTGTACCTCTGTACGATTTTTATTGTTCTCCTGAAGTAGTGATTCTCCAATTGTATAGTATAAGAACTTAAGAAGTGTGCCCAATCAATCATTCAATGCCTCTCCTCTACTAACTACTGCTACTACTACTAAGTAACTTCTAAGCTAATTACCTTTCAATCCATTAAAATTCAGTTAATAGTAATATTACTAGTAATGAGTATTTGAGGAATTACTCATTGATGAGTCACTCAATTCATTTATTGTTATCTATCATTTCTGACTGTTACACAGTGTTACACTAGTTACAGAATACTCAAAGTACTTACATCTTAGAGACGCTAGTAGACTAAGTACACCACAGTCACCACCACTGCTAGGCTGGTGTAATAAAATGCTATTTTTTAAAACTATTATATCTTGGATTTCACAACTAACTTTTCATCGCTATTATTAAAAAATGTTCAGCTGTAGATTCTTGAATGTCTGTCGTACGACAAATAACATCGTAACATCACGTGCATAAACCATACACTTTATTAGTTAAACTACGAACTTGTTTTCCGGAATTGACGAGTGTGGACTTAAAACTTTTTAACAACTTCAAGTTCATGACTCTCCGGTATCATTATTTTACAACGTCAACGACGAACAACGTTATTTAACTTCTATATTATATTTGACATTATTTCGATTATTACACATGACTAAATATACAAACCTAATAAAGTTATACACTGAACGTTTGGGGTCGTATAACCAGTGTTGTATCTACTGTCAACATTTTATCTTTCACTCCAATCAGCAACCAACAGCAGTCGTCTGACATCTATTTTGTCAAATCTAGGACAGCTCTTTATGCCAGTTAAAACTTCATCAGTATTTTTATAAAAAATGTTTTTAATTTTTATAAAATAAATATAAAAATTTTATTTACCAACCACAAACTTGCATAATACAGATGTTAAATATATAAATATATATATATATATATATATATAAATTATTTTCAAATATAACTAAATTTGTGGGAACACATTAGATGGTAATCAGTACGTGTACTGGCTTGTGAACATTATTTATTTTTATTAAAGTTATGCAAAGTAAACACTGAACCGTCAGCTTGTATTAGGCTAACATGGATTAGGAAGAGCTACAAGATGATATCATGTTTATCAACAGTTGAATGACGAAGAGGGGTGACTAAGGCACTACTTTGGCTAGTCACAAAACTACACTCATGTGTGCATTCTGAGTGATTCATTGAGTGTAGAGGCTGGTTCAATGCGCAAGCAATGGACTGAATCACTACAAGGGTCAACAATTTGCAGAATTACACTCATCTTCGCTCCGGGGTACATTGGTGTCGTTGGAAATGAGAGAGCAGGCATGCTGGCTGGCTCTGCCACCATATCAGGGGGCCAGCCAATGGATAGAGCTGACATCCTGAACGCTCTCATAGAGTGTGGCCGCAAAGAGGAATTTCATTTAATACAAATCCACGTCAATTTCTAGATTACTTTTCTTCTTCAGCGATCTCTGGTCATGCGCTTAATTTACTGTGGACCACAAACTGGGCAGACAGCTTCAGGTCTGTCAGGTTTCCCAAAGCTTAGTTTTCAGGTCGACTGGGTGTGGCCACATGTTGCTTCTCAGCTCACACAGAAGAGGACAGTCTTGCAGGATATGCTCTGGTGTCTGTTCTGCCTGCTGACACTGGCAGAGAGCTGTTTGACTTATTCCTAGTCTGTATAAGTGTTTGTTGAGTCTGCAGTGTCCGGTGCGTAGTCGAAATATAATGACCTGGTCTGTTCTGCTTAGGTCTTTGAGGAGTCTTTTCCATAATCATATCCAGTGTTTGTCTTCCAGTCTACTGCAGATTTTCTCTGTATGAGGGTTTTGACCTCTTGAAAAGACAAGGGTTGGTAAATTTGCTCTTTGGCACTGCCCTCCTTAGCTAAGACATCAGCACTCTCATTGTCTGCAATGCCACAGTGAGATGGAATCCACTGCAAGTGAATTTCTGCCTTTTCTGAAAGCTGAATTTCTAGATTACAAGAGCTGAAATTGAAGTGACTGCCAGAAAAGAACAGCACGACAAGTATACGAGTAGGATCATCAGTCAAAATCGAACTGGTACGTCCGTCACTGTTGGAGATCGGAGCATATATGGACATGTCCGGAGTGCAATAAAGATATTCCAAACGGAATGACAATCTACAATGATATCGTGTTTATCAACAATTGCATGACGAGATACAATGATATCGTGTTTTATCAACAGTTGTACTGTTGTAATGCTAGTTTTAATTCAGCTAAGATATAAAACACGCATACAATTTAGCTGAAAATAAGTATTAATTGTCACAATTGTGATTTAAATATTAGCAAGCGACGTTTCGTTATAGTAAAAACTGTCAGCTTATAAGTATGCATATGTAAAGTAATTCAACGATTTCTTTGAAGTAGAGCTGTTGAAAGTTGAGTGGATGGTTGACACTAAGCAACCACTTGTTCTCACCGACAAAGCATGATATGAAGCAGCGACGCTGATACTACATGTGTTTTAAATAAAACGTGGCAAAAGTAGAAAATATCACAGTAGAAGATTACTTAAGGTACTAACGAGCGATAGAAACCTTACGCGTGTACATATTCACCATTTTCTGGAAGAGATAAACACATATGGATCTGTTGCAGAAGGAACAAAGTGAAATTGACCGGTCACGTGGACGTCTAGTCAACACATCCGAATACAGCTGATACATGGCGAACTTGGTGATGGTGGAAAATGAAGAAAAAAAAAAACTAGACCTACAGCGTCTCGCTATAAAACGTTTCGATATATACGTCATGGAAATCCCTTGCGCAAGATCACAAAAGTGGCCCTGCAACGACACAAGAGGAACTTGTTTCGCTGAGAATCGTTGTTCTGCTGGAGGTCAGAGAAAACCCAGTTGCGCAACTATACAAACATACAAGGCCCACATGTTCAGTCTTGATCATGCGGCTTGTGGTATGGAATTGTTACAGAAGCTTCTAGTATATTTGTAACAAATTTTCCCCGGAGACCCTTAACACTCGTTTATATGACCTTTTTCGTCTTTACAGACGGCCAATTGTTTTACTGTGACAACTTTCGCTTTTCTCTCTTGTCGTTTCAGCTCATACATAAGTCTCTCCTCAAAAGAATCTGCGCCCTTGCGCAATATGGCTTTCCACACAACTCTGTCATCAGCTAGTTTTTCCCATGTGCTGGGACCTATAGAAAAGTTTTCATTGAGGCTTTGCAGACATCTTTATATCTGAGCAGTGGTCTGCCCTGGTGCCTCTTCCTTTCTGAAAGTTCACAAAACAACATTTGTTTTGGTATGCGACAAGTTTCCATTCTTCTCACATGCCCAACCATCTTAGTCGTCTACTGCTGAGCATGCCCATGATGGAAGGCAGGTTTGCACGTTGCAGTACTTCAGAGTTGGTTATCTTGTCGTTCCACCTGATGTTCATAATCTTGAGGAGACATCGAAGGTGAAAGATGTTGAGTCTCATCTCGTGTCTTGAGTAGGCTGTCCATGTTTCTGAGCCATATAGTAAAGAACTAACTTCACAGGCTCGATATATTTGAATCTTCGTCTGCAATGTCAGTTTTGTGTTGTCCCACGCTCGCTTTGATAGTTTGCCGAATGCAGCGACTCCTACACGAGCGTCGATTTCTTCATCAAGAGAAAGGCTAGCAGTGACCATGGACCCAAGATAGCAGAATTTTTGAACTGGTGTTAGATGGTTGCCATTTAAAGTGATATTTGTTGTGCTACCTCCCTGACATAAAACAACTGTTTTAGAGACACTTAATGTCAAAGAAAATAGATCGCATGCCTTTAACAAATTATTGATTAGGCATTGCAGTCTCACTGTGGGCGACTAAGGTATCATCGTCAGCGAAAAGGAAGTCCTGAGAAGAATTTCCGTCGTTTTTGTCTGGGCTCTTAAGCGAGCCAAGTTAAAGAATGAACCATCAGATCTAGTGCGGATAAAAACATCAATATCAGCGTCCCATAAGGCGTGGTTCAAAAGAACTGCGAAGAAGATGTCAAAGAGAGGAAGGAGGAGGGGAGGGGGCAAGGACACAGCCCTGCTTGACTCCACTTTTAACCTCGAAACTATTAAATGTGCTGCCATCGAACTATACTCATTTACTGTCTATTTATTTACCATATTCATTGACTCCAGTGCTTCCTCTGAGTCTTTAAAAAAACCCATATATTTATTCACTTGTTACAAATATACTTGAAACAGCTATTAAAGATGTGTGCATGTATGTTTTATGTGTATACTTGTGTGTATGTATGTTGTTTCGTCTCATATGTACACATACAAAAGCTTATCGCATAGGTTTGTGCAAGTACTTTTCGATCGAATCTGACTTGATCTTTCCGTGTTCTATAGTCGACGCCGTTTGAAAAAGACACGCTAAAGTGAATTTATATTTTTAGAGCTAGCTGGTTGTGCTGTGACAAACGCTCGCCTGCAGAGCTATGCAATGGGTGCCACAAGAAGTAATTAGTAAGGTTATGGTTCGAATCCTGTGTTTATTAAATCGGGTTTATTTTCGGAGGCCCTTACGACTTGTTTACTATTTTTTTTTTCTGTGAGAAATAAAATGTGGAACAGTATATATTTACATCCGCAAGACGACAGCCAGTCGGTTTTACCATCTCGGTACGAGAAAGATGGGACATTGTTTGCTTCTCCATTAGAATTAGCTTTCACTCTATATTTTTCACATTGAAATAAAAAAAAAACCATTAATAGAATGTACCACGACCAGGCATTTCTGGAGCTACAAACCAAACAGACCGTAAAATTTTCTTGCAGACTTAAAAAAATATGTGAATGCTCTCTTGCCGGAAACAGTGGCTAACTTCCGTTATGGCCGCGTCCTTGAATTCAGTCATGGTATTGCAATAAAATTGTTCACATTGATAAGTGTTTTCTTGTTTGCAGACGATGTGAAATTGAAGCAACCGAACTAGATTTTGCAATCAGTGGACAGTTAAAAGTGCAGAAGGTAGCCTATAAATACTACATCATACCTGCTGAATTAAACATTGATATGAAGTTTGTAAGCTGGTAGTGGTGTGTTACTGAACTGAACCTAAAGTAAAGTTGTTACTATTGACATTGTTCATTGTTGACATGACAATTTACACTCACAAACTCCACGGATCAGTTACTGACTGTGTTGTCATTTGTTGGTTGGTGTGGTGGTTGAACATAATAATAGTTCCCGTAGCGTTTCAGACCATAGCGGTTAGCATATGAAGTGCATATCACATTTCTATATCCAAGTATGCGCGACTTTCGGAGTTAGCAGGGACAATTTCTTCAAAAGTTCATGTGTGAAATTGAGCCCACAACTTACCATCTTGTTGTGTCCGAGTCGATAGGTAAACGCACTTATGTGGCGCTATTACTATCAATAATCATACCACATTTCATTGGGATTGGCACTGGCTGGTTGTAAATACTGAATTGTTTATTATTAATATCATCTTTTAACTTTACTGTTTCTTCATGTAGTATGCATGTATTTATTGAGTATTGTTGTTACATGTAATATTGTACTAATATGGTGCACATTGGACCTCATTGGTCACAACAGCAGTGCCAGTAATCCATCCCAATATGAAGTTCAAATACTAAGACTAATTGTTAACAATTAAAAGTAACACTAGAAACAGTGTTGATATATCGCAATAGATTCAATGATTGATATTACCATCATCATTGCACTTTGATGAGTTACGAGGCATATGGGCTCTGATCTCATTCTTACACAGGAAGATCTCAGTGGCTGTGCACAAACTCCATTGCACTGATGAGGGTCCCCAATGTAATTTAGGAGATAGTGAAGATGTTTTGTAGGAATTTTATTTTTAAACTTTTGTAATGAATTTTTACTGTGCAGTGGCTTTACAGCCAGCTCTTCTCAATTTTCACTGTGCAGTAGCTTTACAGCCAGCTCTTCTCAATTTTACTGTGCAGTGCTTTACAGCCAGCTCTTCTCAATTTATGTAATTTAGCCAGCCTTCTCAATTTATGTGCAGTCCTTTACCTCCTAAATTGAGGCTACGGCTCTCACTTTTATCGTGCCATCTCCAATTAGAACTAGGAAATCAATCTCACCTACAGGGATCTCTGGAAAAATGTCTCGTTAGCTCCATGAGGGATTGAACCTTTGGAATGAGAGGGAAGCACCTAACCTCTACGCCACAGAGACCTTGCAATCCATCAAAGAAAGGCCAAGTAAAATTGAAAATCAGAAAAACATTGCTTACAATATTGATGAACATTTTTAAAAACTTATATTTACCAGGTCTTAACTATGAGTGTAAACAAACTTGTACAAGGTCTGGGCCAGCTATGTCTTAGCCAGTCACGATTTTCAGAACCAGTTAAAACATGTGTCAGGTAAGATATACTGAAAACATTTTGTAATTTCAAGTGTGAAAATAAGTAATGTAATGTCACTTTCGTCAATATGTTGATGATAATTTGACATAGAAACATTGACAGTGATGTATAAAGCCATCTAAAGTCGAAGGATTGACTTCATTGCACTGGGTTTTACCCCATATGACTCGGTCCCTCTCCACAAAAATGGCACTTCACCTGCCGAAAGTATTGCACAAATTCCGTTGCTGCAGCTACAATTCTAGGGATCTATTGAAAAAATGCACTTATGAACAGAACATCACTGTTCAGATTCGAACTCACAACCTTTGGAACGCAAGGCAAGGACTTAGCAACAGAGACCCCCAAATGATGTATAAATGGCCACCAACTACACAAATATTATCTATTGTTGAGACTCATAGCATACCACCAAGAATACTGCACCCTGACCGGAGACCTTAGACTGCAGTTATATGTATTAAGTCTTACAGTTAAAATGGCTAGAAGTAATAAAAAGAATGCTGGTTATCAGTTCCTAGGACTACTCTCAGTGACAAAACAAGATGGAGTCACAAGTATGATAAACAGACATTCACCTACAAGAGCACAAAGATTAGGTTTATTTTGAAGAGCAAATTTGAGACCTCCATTAACCTTGTAGAGGATACAGTTGATAACAACTGGGGAAAGCTACAGTTGATAACCACTGGGGAAACAGTTGATAACAACTGGGGAAAGCTACAGTTGATAACCACTGGGAAAGCTACGAGTTGATAACCACTGGGGAAAGCTACAGTTGATAACCACTGGGGAAAGCTACAGTTGATAACCACTGAGGAAAGCTTTAGGAAACAATGCTTTAGATAAAAGTACATAGATCACATCACCCTGGTCTATGAAAAACATTATTCCCTAATATAGCTCATGGTATGAAAAAGGGCCTTTATTTTTTTATATTTTTTTACTAATTCTTATGGATAGAGGCTGTGTAAATGGTTTACTAAGAAATAAAATTCACTGGTAACTTTGATCTGAACTAGATCTGATCTTTGTAAAGTGAGAAACATGTCATCACTTTTCATTCACTAGTTTTACAACATATTTGATATATACCCAACTAGGTAAAGCAAGGCATTATATTATGTTAATACATGTGAGTTCTCAGTTTTACGTCTTTTCAAGCCAGTCCTGTGAAATAATATGTGAAATGTTCATAATATTCCACTTTCAAAGCCAGTCCTGTGAAACAATATGTGAAATGTTCACAATATTCCACTTTCAAAGCCAGTCCTGTCAAATAATATGTGAAATGTTCATAATATTCCACTTTCAAAGCCAGTCCTGTGAAACAATATGTGAAATGTTCACAATATTCCACTTTCAAAGTCAAGTCCTGTCAAATAATATGTGAAATGTTCTTAATATTCCACTTTCAAAGCCAGTCCTGTGAAACAATATGTGAAATGTTCACAATATTCCACTTTCAAAGTCAAGTTCTGTCAAATAATATCTGTATATTATCACAGTATGTGTATATTATTACAATTTACAACTGTTCTGAAATTTAAACACAAAATGTATTATAAAATCTATAGTATTTGGACCTTTTTACTTAAGATAGAAACCAATAGAATATATAAGAAAATGAATAAATATATCTTGTTTTTAAAGAAATGAACAAGTGTAAATCAAATAGAAGGTGCAATGTCAAAAATAGTTTTGCTTGTTTTACCTTTATGTTTCAATGTTTTTGTCACAATACTCATTTTTTAATATATTAGATTAATTCTGCTTTTTCTTTTTGCCAGGTCTATAATATGGCGCCTCTGACTTTTTTGGGTGAAGACTTTCTTTCTCTTTCTTCAATGTCCCTTGCCATTCAGGCAAGCCTTACTCCGACTTCAGGGGTACTTGTATTTTAGATCCCCAAGTAATTAATCAGGGTTTCGTTCAATTCACCCGCACACCGTGTGCACACCAAATTATTTTTGCCCAAGCTAGTTTTTAACCTGGAATTTCCATGTCATTAACGCAGCTAGTCCATTCTACAGTAATTTTTCTATAATTTGGTATATTTTTTGTTCTACTGCCAATATCTTGTCTTCATAAAGCATTGTTACGGCTGTCTTGTTGCTTTCCAAAAAGTCAGCTCAAAATGAATTGTCAAAATTCTGAACTCTTGATTTTACATCTTTTATTTGCATAGTGAACTAGTTCAGACAGCTCAAATTCACTGAAGACCAAGAGGAAATAGTTTCAAAATAGTGCCAGCTCACTGACTCTGGCACAACCTTGCCACCTTATATTATACACCTATGACCACAAAGAGTGATTTATAAGTGGTTATATTAAAGCAAACGAAGAAGGTTAAAAAAAAAGGATTAAGGAAGTTTTACATCCGAAATACTGACCAAAAAAAGTATGAAGCACGTTGGGATAGAAATATGATATGAATGAAAAAATGGTCTCACTAGTTGGTGCATTAAATTTAAAAAATGGCATTTATGGATTTACATAGCTATCATTTGACAATATAATTACACTTTAACTTGATTTCATTGCAGACAATTTCATGGTACCACTGGGAATCTGAAGAACTTTAATTCTAGACTTCCCAAGAACATCAAACTTCCAAGATATAGATTTGAAACAAATGTTGATGTGACCAAGTACACCCTTACTCCATTGAAGACTGCGAAGACTGGTGGCAGAGGTCCTGATGGTAAGAACAGAAAATACATTTTCTATTGAAATCAAGTCAGAGTCTTTGACGTCAGTGTTAGGAAGTCAGGTTCTAACTAAGTAAAAGATAGTACCTGCATGAATACACAGCCTCTGTCAACCAAACCTACTGTATACCAGTGATCCCTTCTAGTACGGTTGTGAATCTGGCTAATTACAGAAGACCAGTGTCTACAGGGATAGAGCTATAGGCTATTAACTGATTCAGTCCCGTGGAACACTGTAGTGCACATATTTCTTATCTTCGTGGCCCAAGCGTCGTTTAAAAGACGGCTACTATTGCGTTGAGTTTTATTAATTTTCACTCCGATTGTAGTTTTATATCAACCGGAAACTAAGTAGAAAGGAAGTACTAACGATAACCAAATCACAACATCGTGGTTTTGACTAGAATCAGAAGTGAAACCAAGTTTAATTTTCGTTTTCAAGTTACCCTGTGATTAAAAATAATGTCTAACAATTCAGAGTCTAGAAATGGTTTGTTATCAGCTCGTTCTGCACGTTTACAGCTGCAGAAGCGCGAGATTGGTTGCATGAAGATGTAGATACTGATAGTGAAGATAGTGAAGCTTCTGATGACACAGAAGTTTGTGATTTAAATACGTCGATTATTAATAATTTAAATAATACTAGTAGTGTTTCCCAACCAGCTGCGAGAGGGCGTTGCCCCAGTCAGGTTCCAGTAGGATTGCAACAAAAAGAAGGATTCAGACAGAACCTACACAGTCTACTTGGAGAGAAGTTATATAGTTGCTATGTTAGGACTATTATTCATATACTTTAGTTCTTTATTTCTGTAAATATTGCTATAATTTCCACTGTATGTGATTATATATTATGAGACATGAATGTTTAGTATGTGAAATCTTCAATTTGACAATTTTTAATGGAAGTTTCTTCAAAGATGGTCGTGTTGCTAATTTGCGAACAGTTAGTAAACCATATATTCCGTCAATATTTT
This sequence comes from Arion vulgaris, assembly GCA_020796225.1. NCBI lineage: Eukaryota > Metazoa > Mollusca > Gastropoda > Stylommatophora > Arionidae > Arion > Arion vulgaris. The sequence goes on along the minus strand of CM036765.1, from coordinate 48,079,292 downwards.
CTTAATTTTTGTGTATTCATAAATGGATTACTTATATAAAGAGAGCAGTTACACTGACTTATTCACCATATTGTTCCTCAAGGCCCTTGGTAAGTTGGATTTTTGTTCTCACAATTTCAATTAATTTTTTTTTATTACATGCTAATATTTGTCATGCACAGTCAACACAACATATTTTCGCATACAATAAATATTTTATGAAAGTACAATCATTTATCTTTAATTTGATATATAATAAGTTCAACTTTAAATCATATTTAGAAACAATATTTTTATTTAACTAAAGTATGTGTGCAATATTTTTGAAGCTAAAAATATAATTCCGTCCAGAGGTGAAAAAAACCTGGTACTGAATCAGTTAACTCTTTCCACACCAATCACCGCACACTGCGCCACAGCATATGCTGTTGAATGCTATTCGCTGTACATTGCGCCATTCAAGTTGTTTCCCTTATACAAGTCTTTCTAGTTTTACTTCTACTATTTTTACTTCTACTACCTTTTTAACAATAATAACAATAATTTACCTTTTCTAATAGGTTGTCCCATTTTCTTCAAATTAGTATATAATAAGATATATATATCGCCCGAGTGGTTACCGGGGCCCAAATTTGGGGATGTAAAGAATAGAACCACTGTTACCTGCCATGCATGTCGTAGGATGCGACTAAGGAGGACTAAGATCAAACATATCACAAAGAGTGATTAAAATTGGTCAGAAGAACGAACAAAGAAGAAGAAGAAGATATATATATATGTTTATTTATTAACGAGTAGTTACGATTTTATTTTTAAATGCTTTTTTGCCTACCTGAAATTAACCGTTACAACTAAGGAAATAACTGCGTATGGAAAGAGTTAAAACTGGAGTAGACATCTCTTTCTGACAAGTACACAAATATTTTACACTAGTGTGTTGACATGTACCAAATACCCACCAGAGGTACGTAGATGTAGGACAAACATATTGATAGAGATGATCAAACTATCCAGAAAGTGAATCATGTCAAAAAACTTGTGTAGGAAACACTAGACAATCTTGATAGACAATTATGAAAGAAGGAACATCACACAAACTTTGGTAGGAACCGCCCATGTGGCGTGCAACGGACGCAAAGAATAGTACCACTGTGACATACAAGGCATGCCATAAGAGGCAACAGATGTAGGAACTAGGTAATCTACCCTAGTAAATAGACATTGCAGAAATCGGATGTGCTGGCCTACTTATAGGTGCATAACTGGCACAACGACAATTGCCCCTAGGCTCAGATCACATACAAATCACACAGTGGTTAACAAGTGGTCGATATGGAGCGCTCGAAGAAGAAGAAGAAGGTAGGAACAACTTTTTATCCAGAAACAGATCTGTTCACTTAGAGCTCACTCTGATGACTTAACTGCTGCGTTTCCAAGATGGTCAATGAAGATTAAAATCTATGATCTGATTGAGCTTTCCAACAGGATGGCGCGGCACGCTAGATTGGCAATTCAGCCATTTAGACAGAAACCCAATCAGTATAGAGCACATACTTCAAGACTGCCCTGAATATGATATTCTACGGCAAGCTCACTGGCACAGTGAAACAACACTGGAATCAATACTACATGTCTCTATGTAAACTACAAAAGACATTGAAGTTTACACGAGACAACGTTGCAGATATAGACAATATATCACAAATGAACAAAAGGACATTTTTAATCATTCGCGCTATGAATTCAAGTATAGTGATTTATAACTGGAAGGCTTACTTATGGATAAAATAACTCAAGAGTCGAATTCAGATAATGATGAAATAAATGAACTGCTTTTTGCAGATGATCAGTGCCTGATACATAAAAATGAACAAGATCTACAACATCATATTGACACTTTGAACAATAATTGTGTGAAACATGACATGAAAATCAACAACACTAAAACAGAAATAATGAATATGGGAAGAAAACATAATAATCTAGACATCCATGTCAATGGCACTAAAATAAACCAAGTGAAAGAATTCAAATACTTAGGAAGCATATTCACAGAGGACGGAAAACTAGATAGAGAGATAGAGGCTAGAGTACAAAAAGCAAATGCTGTAACCTACCAGCTAGCCCCATTGTTAAGGCACCCAAAAAATTTCACAGGCAGCTAAGAAACAAATGATCAACAGCATTTTTATACCTACTTTGTGTTACCAGAGCCAAACATGGACATTGAGCAAAGCGCAGTCACAAAAATAACTACATGTGAAATGCGTTGCCTGAGAAAAGTTACCAACAACACAAGAAAAGACAGAATCACCAACATCAGCATAAGAAAGAAAGTTGGCACAAAACCGTGCTTGAATTATATAGATAAACAAAGAATGAAGTGGTTTGGCCACTTAATAAGAATGCATCCAAACTCCACAGTATACAGAGTCTTCTACAACAGAACATCGGAAAGAAGGCAAGAGGAAGACCACGAAAAGATGGTTAGATGGCGTAGCAGAATCCTGTGAAAGAGCAAAGATAACAATCACACAAGCCACCAGAACAGCGCAAGACAAAAACAGAAAACTACGACACTGGGCAACAACCCGGTAGCAGTGTGACGACAAAAGAAGAAGAAGAAGAAGAAGAAGGCTTACTTTACATATCACCAGTGTCTGTCACCAATTTAATGTCTTGAAATTTTGTCTAATTTAATGTCTACTAGAAGTCTTGTCTAATTTAATGTCTTGAAGTCTTGTCTAATTTAATGTCTAGAAGTCTTGTCTAATTTAATGACTTGAAATCTTGTCTAATTTAATGTCTAGAAATCTTGTCTAATTTAATGACTTGAAATCTTTTCTAATTTAATGTCTAGAAGTCTCGTCTAATTTAATGACTTGAAATCTTGTCTAATTAATGTCTTGAAATCTTGTCTAATTTAATGTCTTAAAATCTTGTCTAATTTAATGTCTTAAAATCTTGTCTAATTTAATGTCTATAAATTTGTTTTAACCTAACATCTTGTGTTCTGGTAATGCATTCCATTTACTTTTTGCAGGAAAATTTGGATACACCGGATTGGGGGTGGTGACAAACGTTTATACAGAATGGTAGATAATAAGAGAGTAGGACCACAAGATGGGCCACCTTTGGTAGAGAGAGTCACTGATGTTTTGAAAGATGACATCCGCAGTGCTTCCCTTGCTGTGGTAGCAGGTGGCAACAGGAAACGCTACATCCTGGCCTCTGAGAATATGAAAACTGGGGATCTTATTGAAACTTCAGGACAGCTCACAACTATGACAGGTACTTGTAACATTTGTCTATTTTTGTCATGTATAAATGTACAGCTGAGGATGTTAGCTCAAATGTAAAGCTGTGCTGCTGTATAGCTAGGAAATTGTAACTAGTCACCATGTTAAATACAAATAAGATTCAGACCTGCGCATTGAGAAAGTCTTCCAGAACAGAGGAGTTTCAGGATTGTGAATCCCACTCGCTGACCAGATTGAGAGAGTTCGGTGTCGATAGTGGGGGAGCCTGAAAAGAACGACGTACCAAATATGCAAAGAAATTGATAAATCAACATCAAACTGACTTGTTGGGCTGCTGGACACTTGGCGTTGTTGAAGCGAAGATTGGAGCACCTATGGACACGTCCAGAGTGCTGTGATGATAGTCCTCATATAACTGAAGACTCAGACCTTTGTCAGCAAATGTCTTGAGGGGATTCTCAGACTTAGATGGTATGACAACGTTGCAAACTCTTTGGATAAGAAAAGGTCAGGAACCCCATGATGACCCAGATTAAGAGGAGAAAATGGTGATGGGTTGGGCACACCCTACAGAAAACACAGTCGAGTGTCACTTGACAAGCACTTGAGTGGAACCCGCAAGGAAAACTGAAAAGAGGACTTCTTCAAAAGACCTGGAGACGAAGTCTTCTTGAGGAACTGAAGGGCGCTCGATTATCCTGGGAGACCATAAAGAAAACAACTAGAGACCAGAAAAAGTGGCGAACAACTGTGGAGGCCCTATGGTCCACAAGGAGTGGAGAGGAATAAGTCTAGTTAGTTAGTCTTTCCTCTTGGGCCTGTGGGCGGCGCATAGGGCAGAGGTCATAGTTCTCCATGTCTCGCGGTTCGTTGCTATCTGTCTTAGGTCTTTAATGTTTACTAGGCCCATCGTTGAGCCTTCTCTGGTGATGGTTCTACAAAGAGTCTCTCTTGGTCTTCCTCGTTTTCTTTTCCCTCTGGTGTCCATATGAGGGATTGGTAAGGGAGTCTTCTCTCATCCATTCTAAGTGTGTGGCCGATGTAGTTCCAGCGCGCTTTCTTATAAAATTTGATACATTTTCTTGCTTGGTCTCTTGTCTTATTTGTGTATTGGGTCTGAAATCTGACCATTTGAGGTTCAGTATTCTTCTAAGACATTTATTCTCAAAGTTATCTAATTTTCTTTCTAGAGCTTTTGTTGCTTTCCAACTCTCGCATCCATAAGTTAATACTGGAATCACACAAGAGTTAAAGATCTTTAATTTTAAGTGCTTGCTGAGTGAATTGGACTTCCATATATTTGACAATTTGTTAAAAGCACTTGATGCCAATGCGATTCTGTGTGGAATTTCTGGCGCTGTATCCCCGTAGATGTCATCATACTCCCTAGGTATGTAAAACTTTGACTTTTTCAAGAGTGTAGTTTTTAGTTGAATATTTTCTGGACTGCTGGTAAGGTCAACAATTTTTGTTTTTGTGGTGTTTATTTGGAGACCAATTTGTCCTGAGATATTTTGGAGAAGGTTTGTTTTCATTTGAATATCTTGATGTGATGAACTCAAAAGGGCTATATTGTCGGCAAAATCAAGGTCTTCTAAAATTTTATCAACCCACTTGATGCCCATATTTGCGTTATTGGTGCATTTTCGCATGACCCAGTCAATTGCTATTCCAAAGAGCATTGGCGATAAGACGCAGCCTTGTTTCACTCCTGTTTCCACTGTCTAGTAAGTCATACATTTACACCTTCATATGTTTTATTGAATAGACCAGGGATGCAAATGGGCCCACATTTCTCTAAAATCCCAGAGTTAATAATCCCTGATGATAGTGTTACCAGGAAACTTGCATGTTCTAGTTTTCCCACAATGCATGGCAGTGCTTATAGACTGAGTATCCACACCAGAGTGGTCCAGTTCTGCTATTCCCCTTGTGGTGAATCATGCTATGAGCCCAGCATTGCATATTAAGTTGGCGGGAATAATCTCAACTTTGAGCTTAATCCCTGCTTACATATAGTAGGCTGGGCATAGAAGGATCCCCAAATAGATTTATAACATGTAAGGGAGTTAAGAGGCTGGATGTGTTGATCATTTAGATCAGGTAAAAGGGAGTTGAGATGTTGCTCTGTGCTGGTTATTTCAATCTCTTGGGAGAGCATAGAGTATATACTATATTTGAATAGTCTCCATGGGTGTCTGGGAATAAACAAAGTGCCCTAATTCCCCTTATGGCTAAGAACAATTTATGTTTTCTGAGCATACACAGAATGGAGATGTGATACCTAGACAATAGTCTGATGCTTAAGACTGCATGTCATTGATTGACTCATGTTTGTATATTACCATTAGTTGTCTCATGTTTCTATGTTAGTATATATATATTTATGTTATTATATATATATATATATATATTACTTTTTCTCTTTTAGTTCAGGCAAAAGAAGGAGATGCACATCCAGTAGGTTCACTTCCTCTTGGGACCATAGTTCACAATATTGAACGATATGCTGGGCAAGGTGGCATGGTTGCACTTGCTGCAGGAACATCCGGTGTCTACCTGCGCAAAATTGGAGACAAATGTGTCATCCGCATGCCATCCAAGCGTGAAATGGTTGTATCACAGCAGTGCATGGTGACAGTGGGACGTGTTTCAAATGTAGACCATTATATTACAAAGAAAATGAAGACACCTCAAGAGAGTAGGTGGCGAGGTATACGTCCGAAGAGTGGCTGGCGGCAAAGAAAGACTGGTTATCATGGGCGTAAAATTAATCCGATGAGGCCGGCAATTATTTATGATAAACAATATGGAACCAAGCCTGAAGTTTTCAGATTTACAGTTTAATAAATTCATTGTATTGTTAATAAATTCAGTGTTTACAGTGTTATAAATTCAGTATATTGTATTGTTTATACATTCATTGTATTGTATTGTTAATAAATTCAGTGTTTACTTTACTAAATTCAGTATATTGTATTGTTTATACATTCATTGTATTGTTAATAAATTCAGTGTTTACAGTGTTATAAATTCAGTATATTGTGTTGTTTATACATTCATTGACTAGAACACATTGACACCTCATACCCCCATCCCGAGTGGACCCATATATACACAGACGGATCATCAGACACGACAGCGAGGAAAGGAGGGCCGGAACCATCATCATACTCCAAGATGGCACTACACTAACAAATTCAAGTGCCACTGGAGAACTATCAACAAATTTTAGAGCCGAACAACAGGCAATTGTGGATGCCTCAAAATACTGCAGCAAAGAAACATCCAAAACAACAAACTTGTCTTCCTTTGCGACTGCTTGTCAGTCCTGCAGGCCACACAAAGGGAACCACAAGATAACATGGAAAGAGAGCTGATACTACAGCTAAACAAGCTCTCAGAACACAACAAAATTATTCTCCAGTGGATACCAGCCCACTGTGGAGTTCCAGGAAATGAGAGAGCAGACATGCTGGCTAAGGAGGGAACAAAACTTACACAACAGAAACACCCAGTATCTTCTTCTTCTTCTTCTTCTTTTGTCGTCACACTGCTACCGGGTTGTTGCCCAGTGTCGTGGTTTTCTGTTTTGTCTTGCGCTGTTCTGGTGGCTTGTGTGATTGTTATCTTTGCTCTTTCACAGGATTCTGCTACGCCATCTAACCATCTTTTCCGTGGTCTTCCTCTTGCCTTCTTTCCCGATGTTCTGTTGTAGAAGACTCTGTATACTGTGGAGTTTGGATGCATTCTTATTAAGTGGCCAAACCACTTCATTCTTTGTTTATCTATATAATTCAAGCACGGTTTTGTGCCAACTTTCTTTCTTATGCTGATGTTGGTGATTCTGTCTTTTCTTGTGTTGTTGGTAACTTTTCTCAGGCAACGCATTTCACATGTAGTTATTTTTGTGACTGCGCTTTGCTCAATGTCCATGTTTGGCTCTGGTAACACAAAGTAGGTATAAAAATGCTGTTGATCATTTGTTTCTTAGCTGCCTGTGAAATTTTTGGGTGCCTTAACAATGGGGCTAGCTGGTAGGTTACAGCATTTGCTTTTTGTACTCTAGCCTCTATCTCTCTATCTAGTTTTCCGTCTTCTGTGAATATGCTTCCTAAGTATTTGAATTCTTTCACTTGGTTTATTTTAGTGCCATTGACATGGATGTCTAGATTATTATGTTTTCTTCCACCCAGTATCACTACCAGAAATCAAGACACATATCAAAAGAAAGTACAAAGAGGTATGGAGGCAACAAACCCACAGCAAACACCCACAAGATCCCATCAGCAGACTAAACAGAAAACAGCACACAACAATCTTTCGCCTAAGAACAGGTCACTGCAGGCTCAACCGCCACATGCACAGAATAAAGCCTGCTCAGACTGCACAGTGTGCATGCCAGACAGAAACACAGACTCCAGAGCACATCCTGCAGTCATGTCCATCATACATACACCAACGAAATGAAACATGGCCTCATGAACAAAGCTTACAGACTAAGCTATGGGAAACTCTCGAAGAACTCCAACTGACATGCAGCTTCATAGAGGCAACCCATCTCATGATTTAGACGAGCATACGAAACCGAACGCAAAGAAGAAGATACATTCATTGTATTGTATTGTTAATAAATTCAGTATATTGTGTACAGTTTTATATTGATTATTGGTTACTAAATCAATGTCATAGGACTCTGGTCAGACCCATGTTAGATCAGTCTTCCCCAACAGATGTTGAAGGGTGTACATTCTGAGGGTTCCCGTGGTTCACTGGCTAAACACACACCTCCCTCAGGCATCCAGTTCAACTTGTAGAATATGTAATTTCAAATTCCTTAATAATTTTAGTGTCCTCATCCAAGAGGCTGAAGAACATCCTTTTTATCCATCCTTGACTCCACATGATCAAAGCTGTTGATGCAAACCTGTCCGCTCTCTTACTCCTGGGACAGTCACATTCCCAGGACAGTAGATCGACATATGCCTCTGGAGGTTGGAAATCTCTATAAACGACATCCACTCATACAATAACCTGCCATTTTGGACTTTGGAACTTCAGAAGCATCGACTGAGAACCAGACACAATAACTGTTCCAGTAAACAGAGTCCTTGGGATCCACTGAAGGGCAGCAGTAACAGCCTCAACCTCTATCCTCATACTGGAAGTAGTTGTAGTGTATGCTCCATTTTGCTCTGTAACAACCCTACCATGCGAGCTAGCCAAGAAACCCCAACCTGACTTCTCATCACAAAGCACTTATCCATCGTTATAAACATCATACCTTGCATTATCTGCTATCAGCTGCTTAAATGCAGGTACAGTCATCATGTTGCTCTAATCTCTACACTCCCTTCCTAGAGTAATGATGACCTTGTTGAAGTTGGCCATCTATCGGGATCCATTCTTTAACTTTTGGTAGAGTCGCAACTAGAGTCACCTGGTTACTGTTCCATCAACTGCTTGTATCTGTGATAGATTATGAACTTGACATTCATACGATCACAATGTGGAATACTCAAAATTCAGAATGAAAGCATGTATATTGTTCTTGGGTACACTATAGGTACTCCCACTATGAAGATGAGGCTTATGAATAGGCTTATCATTCAACATCGCTCTGGTATGTTTAACCGTTGTTGGAGATATTGCGAAGGAGATCGGAGAACCTATGGACATGTCCGGTGTGCAATGAAGATATTCTAAACTGAAAGTGATATATGCTTGGCAATTCAGTCCTGCAATTGTCCAAACCAAAGTATATATGCAGGTTACTGCAGATCACAAACATCAACTGCACATGAATAATAGTGATGTTAAGGGCACGAGAGTCAAGCGTGTCTTGGATCTCCCAAGAGGATAGAAAAGTTTTACAAGTTCAGTGTAGTGTGCACAAAGAGGTCCGAAAATTGATATACTACAGATAGTGGAAGTTGAGTGACAGCACTATACAGGTTTTCCTCTGGGAAAGGCAGGAAACTAGAGTATGTGCTGTTTGGTAATGTATATCTGGAGTCACCACCTTCAAGGATGACAAGTAATGCACAGTATGCTACCCTCTCTGCTACCACCTGGCTGAGAACCAGAGATGATGGGTCCTCTTGGTACGGTATATCTGGAGACACCTCTTCCAAGGTTAACAAGTAATGCACAATATGCTACCACCTGGCTGAGAACCAGAGATGAATGGTCCTATTGAGAATGTGAAATACAGTGTACTCTGGAGAACCACAATCCTCAAAGGATGACAAGTAATGAATGCACAGTATGCTACTACCTGGCTGAAAACCAAAGATGAAGGGTCCTCTTGGTTTTAAAGAAGTGTTCAAACTGGCAAAATTGACCATGACTATTCTAACAACTACTACGTCTGTTGAAAGGTTGTTCTCAGCAGTAAAACGAACCCATAGTTGCCACGGATCTACACAAGGTCAAGATAGACTCCAGTCTTAGCCTTCTGTCGATTAAAAAGGAATTTTAGAGCGAGGTTAGAATGAATACATTTTACGATGCCGTCACAGAGAAGTTTCTGAAAATGAAAGAAGAATGGATCTGATCTGCAAGTGAAACATGTAAGTGGAAATATGTACTATTTAAAAAATATATTTATCCTAGTTCAATAACTAGTTACCTAAGTGAATATATTTGACCTGCTGCCTTGCAGGTCGGCTGGGGACAGTAAAAGGCTAACGGAGAGCGAACCCAGTAAACGCTGGTTGAAATCGGACACGTCGCCGAAGGACAAGCACCGGAGCTCCAAATGGTACTGAAGCTGTGGTGTAAAACAAACGTTCTTGACAAAAGCTGTTCACAATAAGAATGATCAAAGTGGCAGAAAAAGAACAATCGAGAGAGAGAATATAGTTGACTTTCAATTAAAAAGGAAAAGAGGTTAAATAGGATGGCAGATATTCAACAGCACACCTATGACGCATTATCAGGCTGCCACACTGGCCAGTACACAGGCATGTTTGACATTGTTAAAGCTGAAACAACATAAACAGTTCATATATGGAACAATATGCTTTCATCAGGGTCACTTTGACAGAGTACAACATTACAAATAAAACAAGATTTCAGCAACCCCATGTGGATTCATCTAGAATTCTTGTACTTTCTTTCAGTAGCAAGTAGAAGGTCTGCAACACTAGAAGGTGTGAAAATAGATCAGGTACTAGAGCCAAGGGAAGACCAAGAAAAGATGGATAGACAAGACCACACTCGCTCGTATGGTCCCGGGGCCCGCAATGGAAGCAAAGAATAGCACCACTGCGGCCTACAATGGATGTCGTAAGAGGCGACTGAGGTAGGGGCATAGGGAAGCTACCCTAGTAAATAAAAAGCGTCACAGAAATCGGATGTGCTGGCCTACTTGTAGGTGCATTACTGGCACAATGTACACTCGCTCTTAGACTCAGATCACATACAAATCACAAGAGTGGTTAACAAGTGGTCGATATGGAGCGTTCGAAGAAAGAAGAAGACCACAGTAAATAAACAAGGATATAACACAACAAGGGCGGCTCACACAAGGGCTCACAACAAGGGCTCATCTGGCCCTGGAACGTAAATTGAAGCTCCCACCCCTACGCTTAACGGTAAGAGTGGACAACCAATTCTATCAACCACCTGAGGAAAGACGATAGACAATAGAAGGTGTGCAACAGTAAAACAATGAAAAGATGGAGAGTTAGAGACACTAATCTGCACCATTTGAAAACAAATCCAGATTTATTGTTATTGTTGTCATTTCCCATTGTCTCTTTACGTCTGGAATCTATGATCTTTCTCCGACAATTTACACATCTATTTTATTTTAAATTGTAGACATTAGCAAATATCAGTGTATATCATACTTGTTTGAGCATGGCTGCTTCTACAAACGATAAGACAACTCCTATGCCTGTAGAGTTGGATCCGGATTTACAGGATCAGGTGGAGTGGTTCATGCAACACATGCTTCAGAATTTTCAGAAGAGAGTTGGCGAGCCAGTCAGGTTTGATATTGACAAACTGCTACCTCTTCTTCTTGTATACTCGCTTTCCAACTTCCATGTTTAAAACTCTGATGCATAAAGAAGTCATTCACTGAAACTCGGTATATTCACATTTGTTCTTTTTCGTTCGCGCTTGACTGCTGTTAATTTCATTTAGTTTTCAGTGTGAAATATCTTCATTGCACCCCGGACATGTCCATACGTGCTCCGATCTCTTTCGCAATATCTCCAACAGCGTCCAGCAACTGACCATACCAGTTCGAATTTGACTGATGAGCCTACTCACATGTTGTACTGTTCTTTTCTGGCCACTTAAATCTTCAATCCCATCTGTTGCAAGCTAGTAGTTGACATGGATTGGTTTAAATGTTAATTTCGTAGCCGTCACGTTAAAAAAAAAAAGTACAATTCTCCCCTTTCTTTCTTCGTCTCTAATTCTTTCTTTCTTTGCCTTCTTTCTTCATCCCCTTTCTTCTTTATTTCTTTCTTCTGTCTTCTTATCAACACAAAAAGTCATTCGCAGGGCTACACCGAAATCAACACAAATAGTTCTCAGGACTATAGATACCTACATAACACAAAACTCTTGTGTATGTACAAGATATGTACAATGTTCAATGTACAAGAGTCATTATAAGATTAGCCACAGGGCCATACAAAGAAAGAAGATCAATACGCTCTGATATAACCAAAAAAGACATTCGTCTTGGATTGAAAAAAGCGTGCCCTGGTTACATAGAGACTTACTCCACCACATAACAAACAAAGAAGAAATACATTAATAGTGTTCAATACAGATATAGCATTTGTCTTGCTTTATGGCTCTGATACGTGTCATGTGATCAAGAATATTACAACAGATGTCTCTGACGTATACTCAGTATCACATGACCAGAAGTGACAACAAATACATAATTGTGGTATAGAACAAGAGAGAAACCAATAGAACTGAAAGTTAAGGGGGAAAAGTGGGATAGATTTGACACATTCTCAGTATCTTAACCTTGGTGGAAAATTTCTAGCAATATTTTAGTCAAAGAAGAACAAAATTAAAACAGACAGTTTGTGCAACTGTTATGTCTTCCAAATTGTATTTGTTTCTACGTTTACGCTAGATGAGAGCAGTAGTAGTTAGTGAGCTCGCTTTTGTTGACCACATTATGTTCATGGGCTTTCACTGCTCCAAGTCGGAGGGGATGTTGTGAAGGAAGACAGTAGTGGTTTGCCGTGACTACAAGCAGTCTCACTAAGGAAATCATGGCAGTAACTAAAGTGATGGTCTGGCGGCTGGAGTCACATAATTTTATCCATGCATGTTTTCTCAAAGACTCAGTGTGCTCAGGAAAATTGAAACAGGCTGGGCTCGGAGACAATGGTTGGAGTCGATGAGGATGTCTAGGCTGATAAAAATCTTTTTTTGGGTGCCGGAACATGTTATATGGAGATGATCGCGCCGATAGGCTACATGTATAGTTGCTGTAAAAAGCGGACGAGCAATGGACCAGGTTGATATTCTAAATTCCCTAAGGGAGAGAGGACGTGTAAATGATTCAAGTAATAGTGGGGAAACTACAACACCATCCAGACTGTAATAATATCAAATCAAATGTGGTGTAGCTAGACAAGAACACTATGCTGGTAGTCAAAGAAGAATAGTGAACCAACAAAGAACTGATGTCGTTAGTCGCCACACGCGGAGAGACATACTGTGGAGGAGATCAGAGCACGTATCAACTAATTGCTTCGATGTGCAGTGTATAATCCGACGACTAGACTAAACCCACCGTGTGCGGATAGTCAAGGAAAAAGATGGCCCTAAAACTATATTCTCCAGTATGCCTCGAGGTATGAAATAGGGTTCCCCTTTTTTTAAACTCCAGATCAGATCTTATAACATTTATTTGTTTCACCCCCACCCTTCCACCCCTTCCCCGTACAACTTATCATTGAATTGTTTATATATTCTTTTGTTTTGATATTCAGCTTTGTTTGTGGACACGCCATCACCTACTTGGTACTGGATTCATTACCTGGGTCTGTTCTTGCATGGTTTATTAACGACAGTCCTCTTGTGATGGACCCTAGGTATGTGTAAGTACAATGTCTGTATTTAGAGCTTCAGTACTTCCAAGTACATTTTCTTCTTATATCCTCCTTCATCAGAACCATTACCATCATCGACTTCAGCTTCCTTTTTCAATACAAGAACAAGAAAATCAATCACAACAACAATAACTATCCACATGCTACTACTACTCTTCTACTACAACTACCACTATTGTCTGCTACTACGGATGTTGCTCACTACTACTGTTACTACTAACCACTTGCCACTCATTGCTGCTACTTGCTAAGAACCCCGATCTCACTCGACACTGAGATCAGGGTCTCTGAAAAATATTCCAATGGCTCCACGAGGAGCAAACCGAGTACCTTTTCGAGCGAGAGGCGAGCATCTAATCTCTACGCTACAGAGAACCGTTCTCATCTCTTTCCAAATAAAAGTTCTATCTGGTAATTTTATCGCATAATTCAATAACAATTATGACATTGAAATGTGTGGTTTATTGATGGATTAAGTAGCTTGTAGCGCATGCACTAGAGCACGGCTCCATGCGGGAGACTCGTGTTCTTTTTCTTCTTTGCGTTCAGTTTCGTATGCTCGTCTAAACCATGAGATGGATTGCCTCTATGAAGCTGCATGTCAGTTGGTGTTCCTCGAGAGTTCCCCATAGCTTGCTCTGTAAGCTTCGTTCACGAGGCCATGTTTCGTTTCGTTGGTGTACGTATGATGGACATGACTGCTGGATGTGCTCTGGAGTCTGTGTTTCTGTCTGACATGCGCACTGTGCAGTCTGAGTAGGCTATATTCTGTGCATGCGATGGTTGAGTCTGCAGTGACTTGTTCTTAGGCGACAGATCGTTGTGTGTTGTTTTCTGTTTAACCTGTTGAGACCCATGTTCAATCCACGGTAACTCCAATGCTTTTTTCTGTTGGGGCATAAAAGAAAAATCATAACTTAGACAGTTTCGTGGCGACTGAACTAGCAATGCGGCCATTACATTCCTCTGGCTCATTCCCACCCCCCGTGTCCTACACCGCCCTAAAAAGCGGTATTACATGCAATAACCACAGTTTTTTAACACACACAGACACACACAATACCCACACGCACACACGCTCAAAAACACACACATGTTTTGGTCTTTGATATCAAACACAAAAAGAAACCGTCTTTATAGTCTTGCTAATTAGTAACTCCTTGTGTCTTTCTCACACCTTAGTCGAGTGTTGTATAATAAAGGTAATATTGATATTACTGACCTAACACCTGGGGACACAGGTGTGTATACCTGTCTCGTGGAGTGGGGCCCAAAGAAAGCCAGACAGAATATCACAGTGGGTGTGTACAGTCTACAGGTATGTATGTATGTATGTGTGTGTATGTAACTAGTTTAGTGAGGTATAAATAACACCAGAGTATATATCACAGAGCAGTCTACATGTTTCAACACAGATGCAACAAAGCAAATCAAATGATAGGACACATGGGCCAAATTTAAAATGCAAACATGTTACCATGAACACAAAAAGAGCAATGTTCAACACAAATCTTTCTCCCCACATTATGTTACCAGTGCCAAACCTGGACACTGACAACAAATGATAGAAAAACACTAGTCACGACAGAGATGAAGTGTCTACGCAGAATGCTGGGTGTAACAAGAAGAGACCGGTTGAGAAATGAAGACATCAGGAAAAAGTGGGTACAACATCAGTACTAGACTTCATCAAGAAATAACAAATTAAATGGTTCGGCCACGTAAGCAGATTACCAACAGACAGTGCACATCAAAGAGCGATGCTGCTCCGATACAATGGGTACAAAGCAAAAGGGCGGCCACTCAAAAGATGGACCTCAGAGATAACAGAGGCGACGAAAGACACTATCTACGAAGCGCACACAAGGGCCCGTTCAGTGCCGGATTACGCCAGCGCGGGGCCTGTAGCAAATTTTAGCGCGGGTCCCTAGGTTTTGTATGATAATAAATAATAAAACACAGCTTTTACAAACTTATTTCGATTTAATGTGAGTAAATTTAGAGATAATACTAGACAAATCAATTTCTCTAAGTAAACTATATTCAAAGTTCATTAAGGTGGAGTTATTTAAACGATCTTGTCCCATCATGTTCCTTAACCCTTTTATACCCTTTATTGTCGAAAAGAACGTTCTCCGCTGCAGTTAGTAATCATTAAAGACAAGTAAATTCGTAAGACAATTTATACATTTGGAAACACGACTCTAATGAATTTTCCATTATAAGTTTATAAATTGCAGTTCAACGAACTGCACAAGTTCGTCGCCTAGGCTTTCTTCCAAATCCTCTTGATAAGAGCTGACAATATTTGGAGTTCATCTGCCTTCATCTACTAGACCAGCGTTTCCCAAAGTGGGCGGTACCACCCCCAATGGGCTGAAGCCTCCCAGGGGCGATGGTGGGTTCAGAAGCATTTAAGGGGCATTTTTTCGAGATTTTGCGATTGAATAATAATTAAAAAATTGAATTCTGCATTTGTATTCACCTTATGCCCGTCTTACGATACATTTTTCATCAATATTCAATTTCATGTATATAATCATTTGAAAATTGACCATGTATTAGTTAGTTAGTCTTTCCTCTTGGGCCTGTGGGCGGCGCATAGGGCAGAGTCATAGCTCTCCATGTCTCGCGGTTCGTTGCTATCTGTTTTAGGTCTTTAATGTTTGCTAGGCCCATCGTTGAGCCTTCTCTGATGATGGTTCTAGGCAGAGTCTCTCTTGGTCTTCCTCGTTTTCTTTTTCCCTCTGGTGTCCATATTGGTAAGGGAGTCTTCTCTCATCCATTCTAAGTGTGTGGCCGATGTAGTTCAGCGGCGCTTTCTTATAAAATTTGATACATTTTCTTGCTTGGTCTCTTGTCTTATTTGTGTATTAGGTCTGAAATCTGACCATTTGAAGTTCAGTATTTTTCTAAGACATTTATTCTCAAAGTTATCTAATTTTCTTTCTAGAGCTTTTGTTGCTTTCCAACTCTCGCATCCATAAGTTAATACTGGAATCACACAAGAGTTAAAGATCTTTAATTTTAAGTGCTTGCTGAGTGAATTGGACTTCCATATATTTGACAATTTGTTAAAAGCACTTGATGCCAATGCGATTCTGTATGGAATTTCTGGCGCTGTATCCCCTGTAGATGTCATCATACTCCCTAGGTATGTAAAACTTTTGACTTTTTCAAGAGTGTAGTTTTTAGTTGGATATTTTCAGGACTGCTGGTAAGGTCAACAATTTTTGTTTTTGTGGTGTTGATTTGGAGACCAATTTGTCCTGAGATATTTTGGAGAAGGTTTGTTTTCATTTGAATATCTTGGTGTGATGAACTCAAAAGGCTATATCGTCGGCAAAATCAAGGTCTTCTAAAATTTTATCAACCCATTTGATGCCCATATTTGCGTTATTTGTGCATTTTCGCATGACCCAGTCAATTGCTATTCCAAAGAGCATTGGCGATAAGACGCAGCCTTGTTTCACTCCTGTTTCACTGGGAACCAGTCAGAGTTACCGAAATCTGTTCTTACACTGCAGCGGGATTCACTGTAGAAGGATTTTATGATGTTGATGAATTTAGCAGGAAACCATAATTTTCGAGTAGTTTCCAAAGCGTAGGACGGTGAATACTGTCAAACGCTTTCTGAAAATCAACAAAGTTGATGATTAAATTCGATTGAAATTCTACGAACTCTTCAATGATTACTCTTAGTGTGAAGATGTGATCTATGCATGCTCGTTGTGGTCTAAACCCTGCTTGTTCTTCTCTTAGCCTTTCGTCTATAGACTTCTTCAGTCTCTCGAGTAACATGCTACAAAAAGTTTTCCTGGCACTGACAGTAGGGTGATCCCACGCCAGTTATTACAATCAGACAAATCTCCTTTTTTAGGTAATTTGAAAATAATACCATCTTTCCACTGTTGTGGTGGGGATTCATTTGCCAGATTTCATTTATAAGTTGGAGTATATGTTGTAAGTTGTTATCATCTGCTGCTTTGAGCATTTCTCCAGAGATGTTATCATCACCAACCGCTTTGTTGTTTCTCAATTTTTAATGGCAGATTTCAACTCCTCCAGTGTGAATGGCTCACAGGAAGCTTCTAGTGTGGGCATGGTGATTTCTTCATCTAGGTTGGGAACAATCTCTGGTTGCGGTCTATTTAGTATTTCTTTAAAATGTTCTGCCCACCGTTGTTTTTGTTGTTCTTCTGACAGCAGTATCCTACCTTGATTGGCTTTGATGGGTTTATTCGGTGTAGGAGTATGTTTGCATAGTTGCTTCATAATGTGGAATACGGTCTTATTATTCCCAGTTTTTGCAGCTGTTTCCGCATCGGTGGCTAGATTGTGAATAAAGTTTTGTTTTTCTTTTCGTGTTCTTGATTTCACCTCTTTATCTAACATGGTGTATTTTTGTTTCTTGGTATCGTATGAAAGCTTGTCTTTCGTGGATAGAAGAGTTAGTTTTGCTTGTTTCCTTTCTTGAATTTTTGTCCAGGTGTTATCACTTAGCCACTTTTTCTTTTGTCTTTGGACATACCCTACTGTATTACAGAAATATATATCAATTTTCCATGTCAAAGAAAAAATAGAGCATGTATATATGTGGGAGGAGGGCGTTGGAAAACTGTTATAATGTGGAGGGGCGTTACAAAGTTTATATTGTGCAAAGTGGGCGGTGGGCCGAAAAAGTTTGGGAATCTATGTACTAGACAGTGATATGCGACTTCTGTATTTTCTGCTTCATTTCTTTGGATTCAGCACCATCACACACGACACTAAAAAATTCAGGCAGCTTGCGTGTTTTTGATATAACATCTTGGTTATTTTTTTTCCTTTTCATCTCTGTTACATAGGCGCGGGGCCCCCAGAAGCGCAGGGCCCGTAGCATTTGCTACTTCTGCTACTAGGCTAATCCGGCGCTGGGCCCGTTTTAGAAATCTCTTCTTGACCTGACGCTGTGAGGCAAATAGGATTCGAGAAAAGAAAAGGAAGAAAGAGTCTATATATATGTATTAACCCTTCACTCCGTAATTCTTTTTTCTTGTAACCTTCGAACACTTTTATATTGCAATGAATACTGACTTGGTCTATATAATGGCTTTGCGTCATCATAAAAAAACCCAGAGCCTGTACAATGATACAGAAGGACGAAGAGTTAAGCGTCCTTTTTTAGTGAAGTGACTTCTTGTTGCTTTAAAACAGAAATTACGTAGCAAAAGGGTTAAACTTTTGTTGCTTTTTCGTGCGGATAAATGAAAGAACGATAACTCTAGATTTTAGTTTTACTCTTTAGCACCAACACGATTATGTCCCATTCATTACAATCTGGATGATATTGTGGTGTTTAATCAAACAGTTTGAGTTCGCCTGCCCAGCGTGTTCGTAGCGCGTTGGATGACGGGTGACAAGCTCCCTGTGAGTGCGGGTTCAATTCCGTGGAATGGCAGAAAAGTCACAGGTTCTCGAGATTTACGGTGCTCGAGGCACCGAACCGAAGGGTTACGATGTCCATGGCACCGAGCCGAAGAGCTGAAGGCTCAAGTGCTTCTGGATCGGGAAAAAAATAAAACAGTTTGTCATGAGCAGAATTTGCCACCGTACAGTCCATCGAAATTTCTGTCTCTCATAGGTCAAATGTCCAATATCTGCAGCGTCATGATGAAATCATCAGTTGCATCCTAAATCCATCTTCTCCGTGGACTTTCTCTTCTCCTCTTTGCCTGAATGTCTACTTCCATAATGGTCTTCTCCAACACTTCGTGTCTCTTTATATATCCAAAATACTTCAGTTTTCTCATTATTATTTGTAACATCAGCAAGTTTTATTTGATTGCGAGGGCGTTCAAGGAAAGAATGGAGAAAAACTAGGAAAAAAAAGTTGAAAGATTTTGGCATGACACTGGAAACAATTAGTAGAAAGATTTTGGCATGACACTGGAAACAATTAGTAGAAAGATTTTGGCATGACACTGGAAACAATTAGTAGAAAGATTTTGGCATGACACTGGAAACAATTAGTAGAAAGATTTTGGCATGACACTGGAAACAATTAGTAGAAAGATTTTGGCATGACACTGGAAACAATTAGTAGAAAGATTTTGGCATGACACTGGAAACAATTAGTAGAAAGATTTTGGCATGACACTGGAAACAATTAGTAGAAAGATTTTGGCATGACACTGGAAACAATTAGTAGAAAGATTTTGGCATGACACTGGAAACAATTAGTAGAAAGATTTTGGCATGACACTGGAAACAATTAGTAGAAAGATTTTGGCATGACACTGGAAACAATTAGTAGAAAGATTTTGGCATGACACTGGAAACAATTAGTAGAAAGATTTTGGCATGACACTGGAAACAATTAGTAGAAAGATTTTGGCATGACACTGGAAACAATTAGTAGAAAGGTGGCAGAACGACAACAAGAAAAATGTCTTGTGAAAGCATTATGTGTCAAACGAGATACGAAGAGGATATTTAAAGTTATATTTTACATTTTTGTGAAAAATAGTCATCAATTATCAATCAAAGAAGGTTTATTTCCTTTACTCCGAATATCTTCTAAGTCGATCTTTTAAACTCTGACCGGAACTGTTCACTTTAAGGGGACTAAACTGTACATTGAAAGCAACGTATGTGCATATTGAGAGATCTCTTTGGGGGACTGCCTAGAGTAGTTGATAGTAGCTCGGCCCGCTAGCTGTGAGACGCCTCATAGCTCGGGTTCGAACCTACTGTCCGGCATTTGTTCGAGTCCCCTGGTCTTACTCAGGACGATAACGTGAGTACCTCTGAAGTCGGAGAAAATCTGCCTGTATGGCGAGGAATACTAATTACGAGTACATTGAGCACACGGCTGCCAGTGTAAAGTAATTTACAATGTGACGCTGCTGCCAATGTAAGAAATTGGAAAAACGGATTTTCAAGCAAAATTCAGTTTCAGAGATGAAACTTTGTCTGAGTTGAAAGCAGACGAAAAAAAAAAAAAGAGATCTCTTTTGCTTAAAATATTTTGTAAAGTTACAGATTTCTTTGAATGAATTAAATTATTGATGTTTTATTTATAGAAATATTGAACAAAATATCACTAAATCTCACAAATATCACAGAATGATTTACTAAATCAATATCTTCAGGTAATAACAGATTCACCTATGTGATATGTCTTTGATATCTACAGGTAATAACAGATTCACCTATGCGATATGTCTTCGAATCAGACTCGATGCAACTTGGATGCCACAGTATAGCTCTAGGACGACTGTTTCCTTTAGCAGTTCGTCAATGGCTGTTCAACAGCACGAATGTGACTTCTCCTTTGCCGACATTAGCTATCAACATCAGTGACGATCTAGTTTTTGGTGTCACCAAATCTATGGACGGTGTTTGGGAGTGTCAGGTTGATGATCCTAATACTACACGCACTTGGAACACTGCATGGTAAATGCAATGCTTCACTCACTTAATTCCTTCTTCTTCTTCTTCTGCTTGCTACACGCACCTGGAACACTGCATGGCAAGTGCAATGCTTCACTCACTTAATTCCTTCTTCTTTTTCTTCTGCTGCTACATGCCCATGGAACACTGCATGGCAAGTGCAATGTTATACTCGCTTAATCCCTTCCTCTCCTGCTTGCACTTCTGCTGCTTGCTACACGCCTCTGGAAAACTACTTGGTGAGTGCAAATCCTGCACGAGCTTTACCCCTCCTCCTTCTTCTTCTGCTTCTACACGCCTATGGAAACTGCATGGTAAATGCAATGCTTTACTCACTTAATTCCTTCTTCCATTTCTTCTTCTTCTTGCTACACGCCTCTGGAACACTGCAGGTAAATGCAATGATTTACTCACTTAATCCCATCTCCTTCCCCTGCTTGTTACACGCCTCTGGAACACTGCATGGGAAGGGCAGATTCTTCACGAGCTTAATCCCTTCTAACCTTCTTCTGCTTGTTTTTCATTTTTTTTTCTTGTGGCTGTACGCTCCGATATTAAACTGGTATTTGTATTGTATTGTATTCCTCGTGTACATTTATACAAATCACCGCATGAAAACAATTTCTCCATATCGATCTACCCTGAGCAACTCGTCCAATCTCTCTATGGAATTGAATCCGATATTTTTCTCCTCTGTCAGTAAAGTTTTATTACTGTGTGTCTGGGGTAGCGGATGACCGAAAGGTTAAAAACGGTGAAGTTTCCTAACATAAGTGTACCGTGATCGCACATTCGGTAAGGTCAACAGGTTTTTTTTCCTGTTGAGATAAAATAAAACAGATGACTTTGCACACGCGTGGCGACAGCGTCAGGCAAGCGGTATCTTTTATTTTTGGAAGTATTTGCCTTCCATTTCAAATGATGCTGCGGAATGTTTAGATCATTTCTTCTCAGGGTATACCCAACATATTTTTATTTGTTCTTCCTGACACCAGTTGTTACTAGTGGTTGACAAAACATTTCTCTGATTTTATTACCTATCTTGAATTCTTCACATTTTATTTTACATATTTGAAACCTGAGACAGTCGTGGAATCTATGTATGACACTTGTTCGTGTATTGTCAACTTTGAGGCCATGGAAACAGCGGCAAATGACTAGAGATATGAGTTAGAGATTATGCCGACTGTTAGGTCGCTACCCCGTACTAGCAAACCAGAGCCAACTATATACTTATACAGGGATCTAGAGTTGGTTGTGAGTAAACAAACAGATCAATGAAATGTACATCGCAGACGCCAGCGAAATCAAGGTTATTTTAAAGATGATCGATACACATAACAACAGAAACGTTAATAGAAGACGGTCCAAAGTTAATAGGGACAGAGTTAGAGGAATTGTTTGAAAATGGACGAGGTCAGACAGGTAATCGGTACACGCAGTAGTACTGGTAGAAAAGTGACAACAGCTACAAGATAATGGAGGTGCACCGTATGACTGTTAGAAACTTGGCAACATTAGAAGATAATGGGGGCGCACTGTGCGACTGTTAGAAACTTGGCAACATTAGAAGATAATGGTGGCGCACCGTATAACTGTTAGAAACTTGGCAACATTAGAAGATAATGGAGGCGCACTGTGCGACTGTTAGAAACTTGGCAACATTAGAAGATAATGGAGCCGCACCGTATACCTGTTAGAAACTTGACAACATTAGAAGATAATGTGGGCCGCATCATTGCAAGGTACATAATGTTGTGTCTGTCTTGTTAGATGTGACAAATACTATCAGATGCTGAACGCGCACAAAATGTACATGTTTCAACCTTATTTTTCTCTCTCTTGTTTAATACTTTTCCCAGTGGAATAGAGATGGAATTTATCTATCTATTCTCTTTATCTATTTTTGCCGAAAAAGAGGCACCAGGAGCGATCCTGATTATGAGCTTTGTACAAGGTGGAATTTAGTGCCACGGATGTTCCGTCAATCCACTTTTTACTTGGTCGTCCTGTGGATCAATTGCCGTAGAATCTGAGTATAACTTATCACTAACATTTATATGCGTTTTTTCAATTCAATATTTCTAATTGAACATAGTTCTAGACTTGTTCCTAGCATTATGTTAGATGTTCATTACAGTTTTTTAGAACAAACATTTATTTGTGTAGATTTGGGTTGTTAGTCCTGACACATCCCTTGAAAACCTGAGAGAATATTAGCTAGATGAGTTACTGATTCAATTTTAGATACATAAAACCTCACTTTATATTATCACATCTATTGAATTATACTGTAGTATACTACTAGATCTGGTTGATCATAGAATAAGCGTTGAACTTAAATTCAAGCCAACACCAATAATAATGTAAAATATTAATGTAAAATTACATTTGTTTAACTAAGGGCAATATAGCCTCTATTGACGTATGCACATGCGGCATAAGTGAGGAGACAGAGATCCAGCATGGTGGGTGTGTACAAAGACAACACGATGAACAAAGACAACACACAGGGTCAATCCCCAGTGTATAGAAGTATACACGTCGATGTACAGACTCTAATTGACTATTAACTACTTTAGAAGTATACACGTCGATGTACAGACTCTAATTGACTATTAACTACTTTAGAAGTGTACACGTCGATGTACAGACTCTAATTGACTATTAACTACTTTAGAAGTGTACACGTCGATGTACAGACTCTAATTGACTATTAACTACTTTAGAAGTGTACACGTCGATGTACAGACTCTAATTGACTATTAACTACTTTAGAAGTATACACGTCGATGTATGAAACAAATTAGAACACGATTGGTGATCCATGAGGATAGACGTTGGTGCCTTCTAGGCAACAACATCGAGCGTGACTTTGGAGATTACCGCTGCCTCCAGGACTCTCTCGTAGATTCTCTCTCTCTCTCTCTTTGCCTTTACCCCGGGTTGGGGCATAGGCCCTCAACCAACTCATGCCAAGTCTTCCTATCTCTAGCTATCTCCTGCAGCTCCCTCTCCAGCTCTTCTTTATATTGTTGATCTCCTCTCCAAATCTCGTTCCATGTATTTTCGGCCTCCTTCTTTCGCTGTCCTCGGGTTCAGGCAAGGACCCTTCTGTTATATTCCTCCGGTTTTGCAAGTGTGTCCTATCCAGCGCCAGCGTCTTTTTTAACCTGTTCGTTCACTGGAATCTGTCTTGTTCTTCCATAGTTCCTCATTTGTGACCCTATAATACCATCTTATTCCCTCTATTCTGCGCAGACACCAGTTGATGAATGTTTGCAATTTATGCCTATTGTTTTAGTTGTTCTCCATGTTTCTGACCCATACAGTAGAACTGCTTTAACATTAGAGTTAAATATCCAATTTTTTGTTCTAGATTTGATTTCTTTGGACTTCAAATGTTTCCCAGTCAATGAAAGCTCCTCTTGCCTTCTGTATTCTTATTTTAACATCTCTATCTGTTCCACCCTCTTTGTCTACGTTGCTGCCCAAATATGTGTATGATTCTACCTCTTGAAGTGGATTTCCAGGAGATCGAGTTGTCTTTGCTTGGTTAATTCTCAATATCTTTGTCTTTCCCTTATGAATGTTCAGCCCTAGTTGCTGGGACCTTTGATTCAATGTGTTAATCTTATCCTGCATCTGATTTTGTGTATGTGACAGAAGGGCTATATCATCAGCAAGTCCAGATCATCTAGTTGCTCTGTCAGAGTCCTCTCTCGTAGATTGCTGAGCAACAAACCTTCCGTACGATTATCATATCAGACTCTATGAATATGTTTCAAATGATTGAATCTGGAAGTCTGCGCGTGGAATATGTGGACATCATTCAGAAGTCACATCTGAAGACAATGACTTGGCTGTACACACCTGGACATGTTGGAGTGCAGGGCAACGAGGGTGTTGAACTTCTTGTACACACCTGGACATGTTGGAGTGCAGGGCAACGAGAGTGCTGAACTTCTTGTACATACCTAGACATGTTGGAGTGCAGGGCAACGAGGGTGCTGAACTTCTTGTACACACCTGGACATGTTGGAGTGCAGGGCAACGAGGGTGCTGAACTTCTTTTACACACCTGGACATGTTGGAGTGCAGGGTAACGAGCGTGTTGAACTTCTTGTACACACCTGAACATGTTGGAGTGCAGGGCAACGAGGGTGCTGAATTTCTTGAAACAATTCCGCGACTCAAGCTGACAGAAGTATGCACAGAGCCGATGTCATCAATGCGGTAAGCGCTCATTTATGTGATATGGACAAGTTTCAGACAATGAATCGATTGCAAGAATTATTGAATTTAGACAAATTATATGGACATGCCAGACAGTGTCAATTTCGTGGTAGAGAGAGAAGGCATACCCATCAACTTCTCATGGGTACGGTGTGCAAGTGGACTATGGGATGGCAGTTGCAGTGAAACAGCGGATGACGGAGCTAGCATGGGAATTCTCAAATTAGCCGTGACGTCGATCGCATAACATAAGATAACTAACATAAGTTAGATAAAGAATGTAAAATTATATTGTCAATGGTTTTTTCCCCCTTTTATCACCAGGTATCGTATCAAAGTTGATGATCCGCCATCATTTCTTGAGAGAACTTATCAATACATGCTAGACCACATAGGTTTTGTCATAATTTCAACGATTATTTTACTTGCTTTTTCTTGTCTTTGTTTTATGTATTCAGTTTATAGAATGAAGAATAAAGAAGATGAAACGGATGAAGAATTTCTCAACACACGTAATGGATGGGAGGAAAAGTTCTTGCAGTTGGGGGTCGATGGAAAAGTCATAGTAGAAGATGATAATGTGTTGTCACAAGATGGTGATAATAACGACAGAAATAAGGATGAAGAAAAGAGAGATAGATATGGTGGTTCAAAATCAAGACAGCAAGAACAGGGCTTAGATGAGAACGAGAGAGAAGATTATAGAAATGAAATGTATAAAGATCGTAAGATGCGATCAGTGACGTGGAAAGAACAAATGCATGATGTTCAAGAATATGTTAGCGATGATAACAACCAAAATGATGATGATGATGATGATTATAATGAAGTTAACAGAAGTACCTCACATTTGCAACAAAGAAGAAAAGAAGAGAAAGAGACGACCGCATATTCATTTAAAATTGAACAAAAGTGATGTAAAAAATGTTAATGATAGCAAGAAAAATAATAGAGAACTTGTAGACGAACATCTAAGGAGAGGCGACAAGAACTTACAGGATGCGAAGAAATCAAGAAAGCACAAACGTTCAAACTTTGATATTGAAAGGAAACATAAACAAGTTGTCATGCATCCGGAAGTCAGCAAAGGTAACGCTTTTCGTTGGCTTCTGAAAAATTCGCCCCATTTAAGAAAGATTGATTCAATCTTACAGGAAGATGATAATAATCAAATACCAGACTTGGAGAAAAAACTCAATCATGATTCTTCCATTAAAATATATGATCAAAACATCGCCATGTTTTCTGATACAATGGGTGACAGTATTGCTCAAGGTCAAGGTTGTGAACTATATACACAACAGGTTGCTGGGTTCAAAGGTAAGAGTTCATCGAGTGATGCTAGAGTTGACAAACGTGATAGATCTCGCACAGAAGCTATGTCGTCTGCTGAGATGAGTTTACAGAGATCTCCGGGAAAAATATATAAGAAACGGACAAAACGATTGAGCGGGGACATTAGCTGCTCAACTTCTGCAAACACTATCCAGAGATCTTCCGTAAAGTTGTCAGATCGCATACCGGCCACTCTGAAATCCTGGATTGAAAGAGGAAGGGAGCGTATCAGAAGTTGGACATCAAAACGATCGTCATGGGATGGTCATAGCGATGTCCGCTACACTGTTTTACCACAGGCGGATGGACATGACTTTGTGGACGTGTGATTTCTATACTATACGATTTCTAAGGTGAAGGACACTTGAGAAAATCAATATTCAATGAATAGATTGATAGGACCATCATAACTTCACTTTGATGAACAACCATGTGTGCTTTGATCTATTTATTTCTCATGAAGATATCAGCGACAGTACACAAACTCCGTAGCAAATTACCCTGACGCAATTTCCTGTTATAACTAGCAGAGACAAACATTGAAGTCCAGCCCAATCTCTCTCTCTCTACATTGGATAAGTCAAGTCAAAGTGAAGGAGCATTTGTTCATACCATGCGGCATATTGGTGAATACAGAGTTAGCTCCGTATTTTTCATTAACACACGATCATTGAGGTGGTCAACATCACGCCGACCGTCTTTACTTCCCAATGCTTTTCTGGTACACACTTGAGGTCAGGTCGACCTGACTGAGAGTCGTTACGGCGGGAGTAATGGGAGCGACTTGACAGTTAGTGAAAATGAAACTTATCATCGCTGATGTCTGTAGCCAAAGATATGACTAGTACTCATTGATTCATCCATTTCTACTTAAACTGTTCAATATGGAAGTTCTGAGTATTGCTGGAATTTCAAGCATGTTTATCTTGCTGAGTCAGCGACGTATGAGATGGGTGGGGCAATTGAGCCGCATGAGCGATGGTAGCATTACAAATTATATCATATATGACCAACTCGTAACTGGCACTAGACAGCATAAGCGCCCATTACCACGCTTCATTGACACATGCAAGCGTGATCTTACATCATGCAGCATAGACAAAGAAAATTGGGAGCGGTTGGCCAGAGACACGCAGGTATGACGAGCGGCAGTGAGGGAAGGCTAAAAATAGACGAAGTCAGACGCTGTCGTATATCGAAGCAAAAAAGAGGGCAATGGGCAGACCGATCATTCTCTACATCAGCTCTAGTCACCAGTTTCCTCTGCAACAATTCTGACAAAGATTGTCACTTCAGAATAGGACACTTCAGCCACAACATACGATGTGACTCAGCACAGAACAAACGTGACACAAAACCTATTGTCTCCTGAGACAAAGAGACATATGATGACTGCGCCATATGATGACTTTGTCTCGAAGACTTTTCTTCAATTATTAAGTCAGTTATTTTTGCTTACCTTGAAATCAGACCGCTTGTATGTATCCAGACAGAAGTGAAAGGAATATTCGACAAGGATGAGCAGAACAGCATACAACGCAAGACAGTCACTCTCAGTTTACTTGATGAAGAATACCCACATAACCTCTGGGTCCGGGTATACACGGATGGGTCAGCAGAAAATGCAGTGAAGAATGGAGGAGCAGGAGTGTACATAGAATACCCAAACAACGCTAGAGATGCGATTAAAGTACCAACGGGAAATTCTGTCACAACTATGATGCAGAAATGCAGGCAATCAAGGTGGCAACTGAAAAACTGTTGAATACCAGACCCGATCCTCAACCTATTGTATTTTTGACTGATGCAAAATCAGCACTCCAAGCACTTCAGTCCAGAAAAGTGTCAGGTCTACAGACCCTACTGTCTAAATTGTCCAAGCATCGCAGGGTCGTCTTGCAGTGGATACCCTCTCACTGTGGAATACCAGGAAATGAAACAGCAGACCGATTGGCCAAGGAAGGTGCTGCAGGAGAGCAGCCGGATGTACCAGTTACCTACCACCAAAAGAAAAGGATGATTAAATCAATGAGAATGCCACAAATACCAACACAAGACGATTACTATAATATGAACAGATTGGAACTAGTTGTTATTCTGCGCCTTAGAACAGGACACAATCGGCTCCAGCCACATGTATACAAAATTCAAGATTGGCAATTCAGCCATGTGTACATGTGGACAGGCACATCAGACTGCAGAGCACATACTTCAAGACTGCCTGAATATGATACACTGAGGCAAACTCACTGGCCTAACAAAACAACACTCGACATAAAACTACACGGACCTCTGTGTGAGCTACAAAAGACAATGAAGTTCATACAAGAGACAACATTGAATATATAGACAATATTTCAAGCGAACAAAAGGAAGGCAGAAAGGAAGACCGCTTGTCATCGGGATTTTGTTAACACCTTTTATTTATCTATGGATCGGCTGACTCATACATTCATTCCAGACGACGCGATTAGTGATTGATGTTAGCTATAATGTATATTGTAAATACAATTATGAATGTTCTTGTTGATAATGTTAATGATTGAATAAAAAAGTGTAACTAAATTATATTATTGTTACTGTTGTGTAGATAATGACAATAGTTGTTCGGAGAATTCTTCTGAAACATCTTCACTCAAAGCCTCTTATGTGACTGTCTGTCTTGTTACTTGTTTGCGATTTCTGTGATCCATACAGTAGGACTAAGCGCACATTTGATTTGTATATACTTAGTTAAGTCTGTGTCATGTAGGCTGATGATCTTCATACAGTAGGACTAAGCGCACATTTGATTTGTATATACTTAGTTAAGTCTGTGCCCTGTAGGCTGATGATCTTCATACAGTAGGACTAAGCGCACATTTGATTTGTCTATACTTAGTTTAGTCTGGGCCCTGTAGGCTGATGATCTTCATATATTGCCCAATGATCTCCATTTGTTGTTCAATGATCTTCATTTGTTGTCCAATGATCTATATATGTTGCCCAATGATCTTCATATGTTGTCCAATAATCTTCATATGTTGTCCAATGATCTCTTAAATGTTGCCCGATGATCTTCATATGTTGTCCAATGATCTCCATATGTTGTCCAATGATCTCTTAAATGTTTCCCAATGATCTCCATATATTGTCCAATAATCTTCATATGTTGTCCAATGATCTCTTAAATGTTGCCCAATGATCTTCATATGTTGTCCAATGATCTCCATATGTTGTCCAATGATCTCCATATGTTGTCCAATGATCTCCATATGTTGTCCAATGATCTTCAAATGTTGTCCAATGATCTCCATATGTTGTCCAATGATCTCCATATGTTGTTCAATGATCTTCATATGTTGTCCAATGGTCTCTCTATGTTGTCCAATGATCTCCATATGTTGTCCATTGATCTCCTTTTCTGGCCCAATGACCTACATATATTGTTCAATGATTTGAATTGAAATGATTCGCTGCCTTTCCATGGAGTGGCTAAATATCCCATTTTCCACAGCGATGTTAAAACACTGAAACAACTTTCATATTTTTACTATTCACTATTCACAACAATTTGATAATTAAATTCATTTTTAAGACATAAAGACGTAAACAATAGCTTCCGTTTTATAATTTTTACATATTCCGTATTATGGAAGCTACCAGCGTGCCAAATTTCAAGTCCGTACGATGTCCAGAAGTAGGAAAAACAAAAGGAACAGACACACACACACACACGCACGCACGCACACACGCACACACACAACAAAATTGAACGTTGTTTAATATATATATATATATCTAAGTCCTGTTATAGAACAATAATATATTGTATCACATGATAAAATCAAGGAAATATAGATTTTTGTTAAATTATACTTTTATTGATAATGCTACAGTCACGCTACAAACACATTCATTCTGCAAAAAATGGAGTACAAAAAAGGAGTTGAGTGTTCGTGAAAATATACAAATAAAAGATCAGTTATTTGTACATAAAAATTGTGAAAATAGACCCCAAAAAAAGAGTTATATATACATACAAATTGCAAAAATAGACAAAATAAAAAGTGGTTTGTACAGGAAAATTGTGAAGATAGATCAACTAAAACTTTTTAAAAATTGAAGAGAGTATTTTACTTGATATCAATTTTGGTAACCATTTGCTAGTATCTGTTCTTGGCATATGGAAAACATATACATGTCATTTTCTTCAATTACCTCTACCTCTATTACTACTATTACTAACTACTACTACTACTAACTACTACCACTACTAACTACTACTACTACTAACTACTACTACTACTACTACTACTACTAACTACTACCACTGCTGCTGCCACTACTGCTACTATTATTTCTACTACTACTACTACTACAACTACTACTACTATTACCACTACTACTACTATTACTAGCCCTACTCCTCCTACTACTACTATTACTACTACTCTTACTTCTACTGTTGCAACATTTATTTTTTTATATTTGTTATGCTTGTACATTTTTCTCGCCATTACCACTCTCAATGTAAAAAAAACAAACCATATTTAATTCTTTAGTTATCGCTCTTGTCACAGTGAATGTAACTGAAATAATTCACAAAAAAGATTATGCACTGAATATGTACCGTAATCTCTATAATAAACATACATTTGTTTCATAGGTTCACGGGGCATTAGCAAATTCAGAAAACACAAATTCACAAATTGATAACATAAAAATGGCATAATAACTATAACATTGTGATAAAAACATAACAAGAATATTGCATACCGATAACATACGTCAATGAGATCAATCATACATCGATTAATAACAAATTTATATCAACAGTATGAAATAAATGATTTTATACATGATAACATAACCCTTTTATTCCTTAAATTCTTTTTTTTAAAACTCTATATGTACTTGTATTGCGATCTATACTGAAGTGACTCGTACATTGGTTATGTGTCATATTGAAAAATAACACAAGACAGTACATCAGCCAAGTAGAGTAATGGTTTAACATACACACAAATGCAGACTTTATGTACAAAAAAAAGTCATCTATAATTCAACTATAGTCTTCATATAAAATAATGGCGAAACATGTCAATAACAAAGTAATGTAGTCTTACAAAGTGCAAAAAAAATATACAGCAACGTTTCGACCAAAAAGCCTTTATCAAGTAGAGGATACAAGAAGCGAAGAAATTCTGACTTCTTATACGGCAGACATAACATATACAATCAGACAATAAAATCCGTAACGGTTCTAAAATGAAAAATATAAAGTACTCAAACATAATCTATTTGAATTATTTTTTAAAATTGAGCATAACAAATAACAATTATGATAATAAAGAGAAGCGTGCTACAATGAAATGTGATCCGCATGGAGTGTATTGTTATGTTTTTCATAACATGTTTCTAGAATTGTTAGAGGTAGCCTCATAACGTTGGAGAAGACCATCACGGGAGGAGGCATCCCGGCAAAGAAGAGAAGAGGAAGACCACAGAGAAGATTGATTCAGGATGTAATTGATGGTTTGAGAATGACGGTTGCAGAGGCGGCACCTCTAGCCTCTGAAAGAAAGAGAAATTCCGAAGGACTGTTAGGGTGGCAAAGTTCTGCACATGACACGCAATTTGATAATTGATAATAGCCCCATAACGGCATAATGAAAAATGAAATTGTGAACACATGAAAAGTGGTGGAGATTTCACAACAGATGACTTAAACATTAAGTTCACTTTCTTGTAAACGTTACTTGTCGTAACTTAATTACAGCTAGGCCGTGCTGGAGCGTGCCTGCAGCAGAGAAAGATGTAGTTCTGCTTTGGTTCATCATTATCGTGTGCCATGTCGATAAGCATAGACGGTTACGGTTAGCAATCTCACACGACAATCTGATCAGGTCTGTGTTTTTGTCTCAACCGTGAGACAAACGGTCAAGACATTCAGGTATTTATCTCTTTGTCTTCCCATTGCTTTTTTCTCATCAAGTTCGCCAGTTGTCACTTAATTTTCAACTTTATTTCTTCTCACAACGTTTCCAAATAATCTGAACTGCATATATCTCATTTCTTTAATCAATAAAAAGCGGTTTTCATTTGTTTCTTGAAGGATTGTCTCATTTTTTTCTAATGCTATTCTTTGTATTTTCCATAGAAACTATATTTCTACTGCCGTTATTTGTGTCTCAAACTTTTCTGTGTATTGTCCATGTTTCACATGCATACAACAACACATGTTCTTTATAGCATTTAAACATAGCATTGGTTGCCAGGACATCATTCTAGTTGCAGAGTGTAGAGTTGTAGACTTTAACCGTTAATAACTGTCGGTTATTCTCACGTCTTCACCCAGCAACATCTCCCATGGCTTCAACTAACAATGATCTGGGGGTT
Organism: Arion vulgaris; assembly: GCA_020796225.1. Taxonomy (NCBI): domain Eukaryota; kingdom Metazoa; phylum Mollusca; class Gastropoda; order Stylommatophora; family Arionidae; genus Arion; species Arion vulgaris. The sequence goes on along the minus strand of CM036765.1, from coordinate 48,046,567 downwards.
AAACGGGCACTCACCTTGCCAAAGGGTGCCCGTAGGATAACGGAGGAAATGAGACAATTATTATTGGTTAATACTGACCTAATTGGGGGTAAATGTGGCGACGGTAACCTTCATAGCGATGTGAAATACATTGAGTAACTGAAATAAAAATAGTGTAAAGATGATTTTTAATGATACCACTACGATATAATAAGTATGACGTCATTCAGGACATTAATATTGATTACAAATATCACTCAGCTATAAAATCGGATGATTGATTGTTAATAGGAATATTTAAATAAAATGGTGTTTCATAATTGTTCTCAGAACTAAACAAGAAACATGGGGAATGTTTGTAACTGTAATAAATATATAACGCGGTAAAATGAATCACCATACCGTATTGCACGTACAACAATATTCAAATGTTAATATATCGTAAAAATATATACATTCCCGAAACATGATCTTAAAGAAACCGAAGTATGTGACCACTGTGGCCCTCGGTAACTTTGGCTTGATCAGCTCAGGGAAGAAATCGGAAATTCCCGCTGTATGTGGGCTGACTTTTATTATGTTTGTTATTTAAATTTTATACAATTCTATGAATCTATGATTTTTTATTGATGAAAAGTGTTAATAATACTGAAATCCTATCACGTTAATGTTAATTTGTGACATAATATAAACCTGCTTTTATTATTTTTTAAATTAATTGATCTCTACATAGCAATATTGGAATGTAAGATCACGTGACGCGAGTGGTCTGATTTTGGGAAATTTCCGTTTGTGTTAAACGGTCTTATGACTTCAAGGGACTGTGGTCACCACTATTCGTGTCAAGTGTGCATACTGTGAAATTAGTGGTCAGTCTAAGTATGAAATTAGGGATCAGTCTGTAATTATGAAATTAGTGATCAGTTTAAGTATGAAATTAGTGGTCATTCTAAGTAAGAAATTAGTGGTCAGTGTAAGTACGAAATTTGTGGTCATTCTAAGTAAAAATTAGTGGTCAGTTTCTCCCTATGTTGCCAAGGCCCTCAAAAGGAGCAAAGAATAGTAATACGTACAATCTACAAGGCATGTCGTAAGAGGCGACTGAGGTAGGGGCATAGGGAAGCTACGCTAGTAAATACATAGCGTCACAGAAATCGAATGTGCTGGCATACTTGTATAGGCTCGGATCACATACAAATGACAAAGAGGGGTTGACAAATGGTCGATATGGAGCGTTAGAAGAAGAACTAGTCAGCTTGAGGCTGCAAGTATCTACAAAAAGCTTGCTCATTATTCACAATGAAGAAAACAGCATCAAGTGTTGTCCATATCACATACCTTTGTATCCTTCCGTAAGAGATCATGGGCAGTTGTTGTGTTGTGTTTATAACAGCAACATTCACCAACAAAATTCTATTTTCAGACATAAACTATATATAAACAACGAGCAACAACTTCAGTTTCATATGATCAACAACTTGATTAAGTCGAGCTGTTTTAACAAATAGAGATTCATTCTTCTTATGTCATCACACTGTTACCGGGTTGTTGCCAAGTGTCGTGGTTTTCTGTTCTTAATTTGCGATGCTCTATCTAGTAGCTTGGGTGCTAGTTATTTCCATCATCAGGTGCCGTGCCGGTTGGGGCGATCATGGATCTCCACAAATCTATGTCCCCGTTGTTTGCTGTTATCACAGCTGTTGACGCTGTTCCGTGTTATGAAGTCAAACTGTTCAAAATTGTCTCTCTCTGTCTTCCTTTGTCTCGTCTCCCTTCGATTTTACCGGTTGTTACAATATGCTCTAGTCTCTCCTTCTCATTAAATGTCCGAAAAATGATGATTGCCTCTTTCTAATATTGATAATAAGCTTACTCTGTGTTTTGGCATCATTCAACACCTCCACATTCGTCATATTAACAATGTTATATACAAAGTAATTAACAGTGCAAAATTAATATATGCAAAAATGGTAGTCTAGTTCCCACGAATTAAGATGACAAGGACACAAGAATGTTGGGGAATGAGAACAAACCAAAAAAATGTATTCAAATAAAATTATGTGAACAATATGTGAAATTTTCAAGTCTTACCCTTATTGCACGAACTTTGTGGTGCGCAACTTTGGTAGTGCGCACAAATTAGCACCATTCCTATCTACGTAATTGTATGCAAACAGTGACATAATGAGTTGCTATAAATAAGTACAAAACACATATATATATATATCAAAACTACTGATATCTATTGAACACATAAACATTTGATATATCATTTCGAAAAACAACATCAAAATAGCACACATTTTACACATTTATCGCCTTCTAATTTAATTGTCATACTTTTGGGCATGTTATATCTTCGTCTTTGTCACCAGGATGAAGTACATAGTCTGCTATGAAATGAAAATCGGGGCATATCCCAAGGACGTAGCCATCAACCACAGTAAACGAGTCATTGATTTTCTAGGCACCACTTATACGTTCAGTAGTTTGCCATTGCTTTCTGACCGGTGAGGTCTATTTTTACCTTTTGTAAAAATCCCATGGAAACTAATTTGCTTCCAAATTTGCCCACCGTCGGGTTTGAACCAGATACGTTTGGGTCTGTGATCGAGTTCACTACCGCTTGAGCTACAGACGCTCACTATAGTCTGCTATAGGGTTTTCTTGTTCTTCTTTTTCATCTTCAATGCTTATTTTATTGACTATTTCATATTTTCATGATTCTTCATCTTCCACTTCAATTGTCATTTAGCTTTCACGTCTAGTATAGGAATAGTTTGGTGATTACGAGAATTGTATCTGCATGGATTTTATGTGTCGCTAGTAAACAGGACAGCATATCTGGATTATGTTATGTTTTGCGACAACGTCATGACACATTGGACATTCCTATGCGTGTTTCGTCCTCCACTGCAGCAGCCATCTCAAAGCCCACCTGCTTATCCTACCCATGAGAAGTAGAATAGTATATCTTCTCTTTCTATCACGTACTTCATTATACCTGTAGATGTCAGGTGTGTTACTACTATCATAGTGTTATTATACCTGTAGATGTCAGGTGTGTTACTACTATCATAGTGTTATTATACCTGTAGATGTCAGGTGTGTTACTACTATCATAGTGTTATTATACCTGTAGATGTCAGGTGTATTAGTACTATCATAGTGGTATTATACCTGTCGATGTCAGGTGCATTAGTACTATCATAGTGGTATTATACCTGTAGATGTCAGGCGTATTAGTACTATCATAGTGGTATTATACCTGTAGGTGACAGGTGTATTAATACTATCATAGTGGTATTATACCTATAGGTGACAGTTGTATTAGTACTATCATAGTGGTATTATACCTGTATGTGACAGTTGTATTAGTACTATCATAGTGGTATTATACCTGTATGTGACAGGTTTTGTTAGTACTATCATAGTGGTATTATACCTGTAGGTGACAGGTGTGTTACTACTATCATAGTGGTATGCTTTATATATTCATGTTTGCATTCAAACACATACATACACTCACATACACATATTAGAAAATAATATTATAATAAAAACAACAACAACAACGATTATTGACTTATTAGTCTGAAAACATATCACATATGTATGGGCTCATCAGGACACAATTGTGGATATTTTCATATCACTCAAAATATATCAATCACTTAATAATATCACATCAACCTACTTGCCTTCATATGTATTTTGAAAGCAGTTATATACATCTGTTATTTGTTTCGGTAAAATTCCGAATTTCGTTGGAAATTGCGGTTAGTTTCGTAAATACATCAGAACTTTCCCTTCTTACGTTTTAATGAATCGTTTCTCATCTGGAGAAAACGATATCGACCACATATTTTTACACTTCAGTTTTGAACATTCAGTTCATATTCCTTGATTTAATACTTCATGTATAGTTAGTTATACAGTCTTAGGCCTTCAGTTCATATTTCTTCATATAATACTTCATGTATATTTCTACAATCTTAAACATTCAGTTCATATTTCTTCATCTAATACTACATATTTCGTGGCTAGCTCGCACGGTAGGGGTGTTGCAGAGCGAAATGGAGCATACAGAACAACTACCTCCAGTATGAGGATGGAAGTTGAGGCCGTTATTACTGCCCCCCATTGGCTCTCTGGTACTCCGTTTACTTTTACTGGGGCCGTTGTTGTTTCTGACTCCCAGTCGATGCTTCGGAAGATCCAGAAAGGCAGGTGAAGGTAGAAGTGAATGTCGTCTATAGAAATTTCCAACCTCCAGAGACTCACGTGGATCTACTGTACTGACCATGCCGGTGTTCACGATAACGAGAGAGCAGACATGCTTGCATCGAACGCATCGATTGTTTGGAAGCTAAGGATGGAGAGAGGAGTGTGTTTAATCGGCGAGCGACCAGGAAGTATCAGTATACATACCCTTCGATATCTGTTGGGAGAGACTGAGTACCTATGGGTCTGTCCGAAGTGCTGTAACGTCAGTTCATTAACCAATAACCAATAATACTACATGTTTATTTCTACAATCTTAGAAATTCAATTCATATTCATCAATCATATTTCGTCATCAGACTGCATGTATAGTTCTATATTCAATATCCATTAATCTTCTTCATCAAATACTGCATGTATATTTCTACATTCAATTCATATTTCGTCATCAAACACTGCATGTATATTTCTACATTCAATTCATATTTCTTCATCAAATACTGCATATATAGTTCAATAATCTTAAACATTCAGTTCACATTTTATTATTATTCCCAACTACTTATTATTTCCAGCAAGATAACTTTCTGATGTACAGGAAGTCTGGCATGAATTCAATCTGACTCGCACATGCGCAGCTACCATTGAACAGTATAATGTAGCTTTGGTAAAGTCCAGATATCTTTATTTGCTTTTGGCGACATCCTTGTGGAGAAATAGTTGTTCATTTCTGTCCCGTTTTAAACCAGCCTTGAGATCTACCAGGGAGTCTACATCTGCGATAAGAAAAGTAGGAAATTAGTAATTACGGACTTTAAGGTATAGTTATATATGAATACGAACATTGGTACCCAAGCAAGAAATTGAACCGAAACCTACTCTGTGAGTAGTGTAGTCAAAGTAATCACACAGCAGTAGACCCAGAGAAACTATATGGCCAAAATGACTGAGAGACAGGAACGTAGGACCTTAGAGTGTTGATTGCTACTAGGCGTGGGTGATAGCACATTTTTATTTATGTTTGGTCTTGTAAGACTCGGTTTTGTTACCAAGTTACTGAGTTTAGTTCTTGAAGCGACACTGTGAGCTGTGAATTTTTTTCGGAATGCCCTTTGTTTGTGCTCATGATGGGTGTTTTTCGAGCTGCATACTAAGAAAATGGCGGATAGCTAGTCACCGGCAATATTGCAGCTACCATATGCAGTAATGTTTGTATTCATTGTTATGTTTTATGTGCATTACAACCACAGTATCACATACGATAAATATATTTACATGTATAACAAACACAGTATTACACATCCCAAACATACTTACGCCCATCACAACCACAAACTCACATATCACAAACATAATCCCGTTCATTACAACCACACTTTCATACACATAATTACGCACCACAGTTTAAAACTGTCACCTGTATATTTATCACTGTTAAAGTGAGGCCAGGCTGTCTCGATCTGTTTCTGTTTCGGTTGTGGTTCCTGTAACTGCCACTCTTGGTTGAATGTTTAGTCGTACATGTTCCGAGCTTGGAGCTGAGGAAAGATAGATCATCGAGATGTGAACTTTGAATCCAACGTTATATATCCTTGGGTAGAGACGAGGATTTAGAGAGGAACAGACAGTAATTAATGTCAGACAGTAATTGAATAAACGATTTCAAAGCAGTCGTTTATCAATCATCAGAGTTCAAACCTACTTGAGCACATTTTTGTTGAAACTGCGCGCAACAGAACACTGTCTCAGTAGCTCCGAAAGCGGATCTGACTTCAACATCCCCTTTTCCTTCCTGCGCATCGATTGACTTACCCCTTTGCAAGCATAATCTATTAAAGCCTGAACTGTACCCGATCAAGGGCATGGTAAGTTTTAGTTGAAAAGTTAGAAAATGAAAGAATGGGAGATACAAATTTGAACAATAGTTTACGACTCATCAACAATATGTCTATTGCCTATTCCCAGGTGGAAGATAGTTGGCTGTCCACTCTTTCCGTTATGCGTAGGGATGGGTGCTTTAATTTGCGTTCTAGGGCCAGATGAGTCGCCATTGTTGTTCTATATCCGTGTTTATATAGTGTGGTCTTGATATTGTCTATCCATCGTTTTCTTGGTCTTCCCTTAGCTCTAGTACTCGATCTCTTTTTTATTGTATGCTGTTATTGGTGGTTGGTTGTATTTTATTCTCATTAAATGTCCAAACCACTGCATTTGTTGTCTTTCGATGTATTCGGTGCATGAAGTTATGCCGACTCTGCTTCTGATGTCCTCATTTCATAGTCTGTCTTTCCTGGTGACTCCCACTGCCTTCCTCAAGCATTTCATTTCACACGTGGTGAGCTTTCTGTGATGTGTTGCTGTAAGAGATCAAGTTTGGCACTGGTAACAAAGTGTTGGTAGGAAAATACTTTTATCATCTGTCTTTTCCCTCCCATCTTGATCTTTGGGTTCCATATTTATCAACAATATGTCTCATACAAAAATGATATCTTATCAATCTGATATGAGTGTGTATCTCATGCGTTACCTAACTGACAGTGGAATAACTGGTCTTAAATATGCAACACGATCCTGAGTATGGACGTACACTTATATTCCTGTAGATTTTCTTCTCTATATTCACGAAGATTTACATATACTCAGATTATATCTATTTTCTCAGCATCAAAGTTTGGCTGCATGGGATGTTCGATGTCAGAGAAACACTCTCTATGACCTAGTATTCCTCTTTCTTCTTCCTCTTCTTCTTCTTCTGCATTTTCACTTGACTGGGATTTCGGATTCTCTAATAAAGGCAGACGCCTGTCTCAGATTATCAGCTACGCCATACAGTTTGTCTTCTGCGTTTTCACTAGACTGGGATTTCGGATTCTTTAATAAAGGCAGCGTCTGCCTCAGATTATCAGCCACGACATACAGTTTGTCTTGGACGCTAGTGTAAATGGGCCACCACTTTCTTCTCAAGTCTGCATACTGGGGGCAGTTCTGTAGGATATAATTCCTATGATTTCTGCTTCCCCGTTTGTGCCGACCTCTTCCCGCAGTCAGTTTTGGCCACCCTCATGATGGTAGGTCTGACATTCTTACTGCGTGGCTAAATCTCAAGGCAGATTGGCAACCGTAGAATCCGTTATCCCATTTCTCATTGTGAGGGTCGTTGCACCATGTTATGCGCCTTACGGCCTGGTGCATCCGTTTTCTGCAAGCATTTGTTTCAGGTTAGCATTCCCTAGCGGACAAGTGCATCCGATTTCAGCCAAACCTCCTTAATCGCCTCTTACGACATGCGTGGCAGATAACAGTGGTTCTATTCTTTACACCCCAAATTTGGGCCCCGGTAACCACTCGGGCGACCTAATATTCAACACTTGATCTTTAGTTTAATGTTGGTTTATCTTTAATATTGTGGGCGTCTGTAGCTTAAGCGGCAGAGAGCTCGATCGCAACCCAAGTGTACCTTGTTCAAACACCGCGGCAGGAGGTTTGGAAGCAAATTTATTCGAGTGGAATTTTATGAACGGTAAAACACAGAGCTCTCAAGTTGACCCATCCTCAATTGGGTACCAGGAAAAGCATTAGGAAGTAAAGCTGACCGGCATAATGTTGACCACATCACTCATCGTTTGCCGAAAGTCATTGAAAAATACGGGCCTAGTACGGTGCCTGGAATAAGAATGAGATGAAGACCTAGAAGACGATGGATGCAGGATATTATTGACGAGCTGGGGGACTGCCTAGAGTAGTTGATAGTAGCTCGGCCTGCTAGCTGTGAGACGCCTCATAGCTCGGGTTCAAATCTACTGTCCGGCATTTGTTCGAGTCCCCTGGTCTTACTCAGGACGATAACGTGAGTACCTCTGAAGTCGGAAAAATCTGCCTGTATGGCGAGGAATACTAATTACGAGTACATTGAGCACACGGCTGCCAGTGTAAAGTAATTTACAATGTCACACTGCTGCCATTGTAAGAAATTGGAAAAACGGATTTTCACGCAAAAATCAGTTTCAGAGATGAAACTTCGTCTGAGTTGAAAGCGGACGAAAAAAAAAAATTGACGAGCTGAGAATGACTGCTACGGACTCCTGGCATCTTCCACAGAATGGAGTGTTTTTCAGGACTGCTGTTCGCCATTAGTTACCATTTATCAAATTTCAAACCTGCTTGTGCACATATGTGCTGAAAGTAGGCGCAACAGAACACTGTCGCACTGAATTCCCCGTCCCATTTTCTTTCCTGTGCATCGATTGTCTTACCCCTTTGCAAGCACGATTTATTGAAGCGTGAACTGTACCCGGTCACGGGCATGGTAAATTTTAACTGAAAAGTGAGAAAATGAAAGAATGGGAGAGAACCAAGTTCCTGAAAAGACAAGCTACTTGATGATGATTTCCCTATATACCTCCATGTATAAAAATGGCTCTTTTTCTAAACTGTGTACAAGTTGACATTAGTCAAACTGAAAATGACATTTCTGAAGATCATTGCTACATGATACCCGTTGTGATTAGAAGTAAGTTTCAGAAACTAGTACTTAACATTAAGAAAGACTAAAATAGGTCGTGATCTCAATGACGATCGGAAACGAATATAGCCAGAATGACAGAAAAAATCGTCCCTGATTATATGTGTTACTAAAGTACAACCGGAAAGTAACGGTTATATCCTAGAGATGAACTAAATTTAGTGACACGATTGTAAATTGAGAGTCAATTACTTCTCTCAAAATGTAAGATCAAGACTTTCATAATTTGTCAAAATCGATAAATAATATTCAATCAATGTCTGGTCAAAGCGGAATTTAGAAATCACGATCAGACAAAAATAGTTTTTGTGGAGTTAAATTTTTAAAATATTTCTTTTTTTTAAAGGTGGGGCATAGGGGATGAGGGTTTAAACCGAAGGATTGACGTCATTGCATCGGGGTTTACCCCACATGCTCGGTCCCTCTCCGCAGAAATGGCACATCTATCTGCCGAGAGAATTACAAAAAGCACGAACTCTGTAGCTCTGGCAACAATCCTAGGGGTCTGTGGGAAAAAATGCACTCGTGAAGAAAACAGTACGGTCAGGATTCGAACCACGACCTTCGACTCGCAAGGCAAGAGCTTCACTTTGATAACCCTCTACTCGACAGAGATCCGCAATTTAAATTTGTTAAATATTAAATAAAGCAGAATTTGAGTTATAGAACAAGATGTACAGAACTAAGATGTATTGACACAACGATTGAGGTCAACTAAGATAGAAAGTAATGGGCAGCTTAACCTGGTTAATTTGAATAATATAATCAACAAGATAATTAGTTAACAGAATTAAGAATAGAGGAAGTTCTTGTGGAAGAGGAAGCTCCAGCGATAGTTGAAAAATGACTACAGATATAGAAAGCAAGTTGAATGCATTTGAAAATAGATGTCTGCGAAAAATAATGAATATAAAATGGAACGCATTCAGGACAAGTGATGAAATCAGAGACATGTCTGGTCAATCACTAGTGACAACTGTTATAAGAAAGAGAAGATGGAGATATGTTGGCACACATTGAGGAGAAATGATCAACGAATATCAAAGCAGGCATTGAAATGGGATGCAAAGGGTTCAAGAAAGAGAGGTCGACCTAAGGAGACCCTGAAACGAACTTTACTGAGAGAGGCAGGAAATATCGGTCTAAGTTCCATGGAGGAGATTGAGAGAGTTGCCCAGGATAGAGCGGTATGGACAAATTACTTGCAGGCCCTATGTAACGTATAACGGTACAAGAGGAATTATTATTATTATTATTAAGTTCTTGTTCAGCAGTGTTTACTGTAGCTGTCACGACATATAAGAGCGAGAGAGAGAGAGAGAGAGGGAGAGAGCAAGAGAGAGAGAGAGGGAGAAAGATGAAAAAGCGAGTGAAAAACTGAGAGCGACAGAGAGATGGAAAAAGAGAAAAATGAGAGAAGGAAATAAATAGGAAGAGAGAGAGAGAGAGAGAGCAGGAGAAGAGAGAAAATGAGAGAAGAGAGAAAATGAGAGAAAGAGACTAGAGAAAGTGAGAAGGAAAAACAGAGAGAGAGACAAGAATAGAGACACAGAAGTAAGTAGAAAGAGAGAGAGACGAAAGAAAGAAAAAGAGAGGAAAAAGGAGAAAGACTGAGGAAAAGAACGGCCATATTGACCAGAAAGTAGTACCGGCACTGGAGCAACCATATTTAGTACAAATATTTTATTGATAATAAAGAAGACATATCCATCTAGGAGCAAGATATTTTTGTGGACAGTACTAGACAATAGTTGCAGGTCTATATTCTACTGGAAGCAAGAATGTCTGAACATCATCGACTTTTATGCTATAGTTATCTATGTGTGAACATCTTGGACATTGTGCTATAGTTATCTATGTGTGAACATCTTCGACATTGTGCTATAGTTATCTATGTGTGAACATCTTTGACATTGTGCTATAGTTATCTATGTGTGAACATCTTCGAGATTGTGCTATAGTTATCTATGTGTGAACATCTTCGACATTGTGCTATAGTTATCTATGTGTGAACATCTTTGACATTGTGCTATAGTTATCTATGTGTGAACATCTTCGACATTGTGCTATAGTTATCTATGTGTGAACATCTTTGACATTGTGCTATAGTTATCTATGTGTGAACATCTTCGACTTTTGCTATAGTTGTCAATGTATGAACATCTTCGACTTTTGCTATAGTTGTCTATGTGTGAACATCTTCGACATTGTTCTGTAGTTGTCTATGTATGAACATCTTCGACATTGTGCTATAGTTTACTATGTGTATAGTTTACTATGTGTATAGTTTACTAAGTGTATAGTTTACTACGTGTTTAGTTTACTATCTTAGACTCGAGTGGCTATGTGTAAATATTTGCAAATAAAATGTACATAAAGAGCCTATAATACAACGTAATGAAAATATAACAGAGCGTAGAGAACTAACAAAGCAGATAACAGAAAAATAATTCAGAGAACTTAGTGAATAAATAACAGAACTAAGAGAATAAATAATTGAACTATGAACGTAAATAACAGACACCGGAGACTATATTTGTTGTAGCGATGTTGTTACTACAACCTAAAGTTGGTATATTTTAGTTGTTCATACACATGTTCCCATGTTATTATTGTTTTAGATCTTGCAAGAAATGCATGTAGTTTAAATCTGTTTGTTATGTAGTAATGTGTAAAGACATGAATAGATTAGATGCAGTTCTTTAGGCTGCTCCACAGGGATCCCATCAGACTTAAGATGATGATGATAAATGAATTCAATTAAACTAAACAGCACATGTGTTTCCGGGGCTTGCAAAGAGGAGCAAAGGATATTAATACTGCGACCTACAAGGCATGTCGTAAGAGGCGACTGAGGTAGGGGCATAGGAAGCTACCCAAGTAAATAAAAAGCATCGCAGAAATCAAATGTTCTACTTGTTGGCGCATAACTGACACAGCGTACACTCGCTCTTAGGCTCGGATCACATACACATCACAAAGAGTGGTTTAACAAATGGTCGATACGGAGCGTTGGAAGAAAAAAATAACCTAAACTGGATAATTGGTTTAACTAAAGGTTGTAAAGCGATGAATTGACTTTATTGCACCAGGTTTTCCCATATACGGCTCGGTCCTTCTTAGCAGAAATTGCACGCCACCTGCCGAGAGTATTGAGCAATGCACAGTCTCCGCAGCCCCGGTAACAATCCTAGTAATCTCTTGGAGAAAACTACACTCTTGAACAAAACGGTGTGGTCCGGATTCGAACCCACGATCTTCGTAACTATGCCAACACCTTAACAACTTAGCCATACAGGGGAAGACTGCAATAAAACTTAGTAAAGTAGCGAAACACGTAAAAACAAAGTACTTTGTAAAACTAAAGTACTTTGTTCTTACGTGTTTCGTTAACAAATCAAATTAGCCACAGATCCTTAAATCTTATATTCTTAATATTCTTCTTTTGTCGTCACACTGCTAGCTACCGGGTTGTTGCCCACTGTCTCGGTTTTCTGCTTTTGTCTTGCGCTGCTCTGGTGCCTTGGGTGATTGTTACTTTTGCTCTTTGACAGGATTCTGCTATGCAATCTAACCAACTTTTTCATGATCTTCCTCCCGCTTCCTTCCTGATGGTCTGTTGTAGAAGACTCTATATACTGTGGCGTTTGAATGCACTTTTATTAAGTGAAAAAACCCTTTAATTCTTTGTTTCTCAATGTAATTCAAGCAAGGTTCTGTGCCAACTTTCTTTCTTACGCTGATGTTAGTGACTCTGTGTTTTCTGGTGTTGTTGGTAACTTTTCACAGACACCTCATTTCACATATAATAATTTTTTGTGACTGCACTTTGCTCATTGTCCATGTTTGGCACTGGTAACACAACGTAGATATTCTTAATGGATAATTGACAACTTGATACGTGTATTAGACGATGAAGTTACTTATCGTTTAATAGTTTCCAAATTAGATTAAAAGTATACACGAAGAAACTCCATACATAATCTGAACTTTGTCGATCTCAGGAATATAGTTTCTCAAACTCTGAGATCTTCAGAGAGTTACAGACACCATCAACTAATGATCAACGGTAAGCATTTCAAAACCGAGACTGTCCAAGGAAGATAAGATCAGGAAATTGTGTAAATTTGTCGAAATATCGAAGAAGTGGCACCGAACAGGAACTCAGCAGGAGTGAACTCAGACCAACAGTAGACGTTATCAGCCGTCACAGTTTGCCATGTTTATCTAGGTGTCACGTGATGCCAAGTCGATGGTCTAAAATACGGAGAACACTGTCCACCCTCGTATCGATACTGCTTGTTTTCCAAGAAGGATCGACATGTGTTGCTACTCCCACGCACAGGATACCAGGAAAAGTCAGCAATCAGTCTCGTCCAATAGCTAATATGTTAACTAACAAGTCCGTTGAAATCAATCTTTTTTTCAAATTAACTTACTTGTAATTTCGAAAACATTGTCCATATACTTGACAAATACTTTCCAAATATTCATATTGCCAATTAGTCTACTTTCCAAATATTAATCTTTCCAAATACTATAATAAATAATAATAATTCCTCTTGTACCGTTATGCGTTACATAAGGCCTGCAAGCAATTTTTCTATACCGCTCTATCCTGGTCAACTCGCTCAATCTCCTCCATGGAACTGAGACTGATATTTCTTGCATCTTTCAGCAAAGTTCTTTACAGTGTCTCCTTAGGTCATCCTCTCTGTCTTGAACCCTTTGCATCCCACTTCAATGCCTGCTTTGATATTCTTTGATCATTTCTTCTCAAGGTATGTCCAACATATCTCCATTTTCTCCTTCTTATAACAGTTGTTACTAGTGGTTGACCAGACATTTCTCTGATTTCATCACTTCTCCTGAATTCGTTCCATTTTATATTCCTTATTTTTCGCAGACATCTATTTTCAAATGCATTCAACTTGCTTTCTATATCTTTAGTCATTTTCAACTCTCGCTGGCATATGTTAGAATTGATACATTTGAATTGAAAATTCGTAATTTATTTTTAATGCTATATAACTTGCAGTACCATATTTTATCTAGACTTTTAAAAGCTGATGTTGCATTGCCAATTTCCAAATACTATACTTTCCAAATACAGAACTTGGATTAACCATCACCGTCCTGACCAGGGCTGTGACGGATAACAGAATAGACGGATAACAGAAATCTCTGAATACATTTGTACAGTAACGTGATTTCACTGCGGGCTTGGGAAGAAAATGAAAACGAAAATGGAAATAAAATCCTTTAAAAATGAATAATACATACGTATACATATTGTATTTCATTATACAAATCGATCAATATAAACTTCAATATAAGAGTGGTAATGTACAGAAATGTATTGTAATACTATATAAACCTATGTTACTTTAAAATAATTTGTCATCTTTTTCTGTGTCTTTAAGGTTCGAGCTGTTTGTCCGATGTCATTTTGAAAATGGTGAAGATATTTATGAATGAATTTTACTTTCAATCTTTTCTAATACATTTTGACAGGGCTGCGGCTTTCTAGACTGCTCTTCTCGATTTTGAAATGCAAATGGTTCTTTTAATGCTCAGATTTAATAAGGGACCTACGTTTTATCGTCCATCTCTGATAAGACTAGGAACTCGATCTCACCTACACTGAGATCAGGGATCTCTGGAGAAATATTCAGATCCATTTCCATTATTAATGCGTAAGTTCATCTGACTATGAACATGTCAGGAGTACAATGAAGATATTCCATGCTGAAACTGAAGTTCATCTGACTATGAACATGTCTGGAGTGCAATGAAGATATTCCACGCTGAAACTGAAGTTCATCTGACTATGGACATGTATGGAGTGCAATGAAGATATTCCATGCTGAAACTGAAGTTCATCTGACTATGGACATGTATGGAGTGCAATGAAGATATTCCATGCTGAAACTGAAGTTCATCTGACTATGAACATGTCTGGAGTGCAATGAAGATATATCGCAAACTGAATCATCTGAACATTGAAGCAATGAAGATTCATCTGAAACAAAGATGACATGACTGGAATGCAATGAAGATATTCCATGCTGAAACTGAAGTTCATCTGACTATGACATGTATGGAGTGCAATAAGATATTCCATGCTGAAACTGAAGTTCATCTGACTATGGACATGTCTGGAGTGCAATGAAGATATTCCATGCTGAAACTGAAGTTCATCTGACTATGAACATGTCTGGAATGCAATAAAGATATTCCAAACTGAAACTGAAGTTCATCTGACTATGGACATGTCTGGAATGCAATGAAGATATTCCAAACTGAAACTGAACAAACTAAGTTCATCTGACTATGGACATGTCTGGAGTGCAATGAAGATATTCCACGAACTGACTGAAACTGAAGTTCATCTGACTATGGACATGTTGGAGTGCAAGAAGATATTCCTAAATGACTGAAACTGAAGTTCATCTGACTATGGACATGTCTGGAATGCAATGAAGATATTCCAAACTGAAACTGAAGACTGAGAAATGAAGTTCATCTGATATGTCATTACTGATATACAGATTACCAATATATTCCATATTCATAAATTTTCCATTTTATTTTGTCTGATTCAACTTTTCCAATATATTCCATTTTCCCATCATCTTCAGCTTCATTAGTGTTCCTGACAAATAATTTCTGAATTTAATATATATTTTCCAGAATCTTGAGTCGATGCATGAAAGAAAATTTCTTCAATACCAAAACTCACCCTTTTAAAATTTAATACGATACGTGAAATAGTTGGGTTTTTATTGAAGCAAAGACGGTAATGACGTCAAAATATAATGTTTCTTCAAGATGTCTACAATAGACGTATTATTATTGGTAATTACAATTTTTGTAAGGATGTCACTGGGTCATGTCTAGAAGATTCCCACTGTAATTCTTGACAACTGTCTATGTTATCAGATAAGATCAAATAACATATATATATCAAAGATTGGCTGTAATGAGACGCTATTAATAATTTTTTTTGTTGCGTATTGATAGCATTTTAGCTAGCGGTGATATGTGCATTTGTATGATCCAGATTAGCTAGCGGTGATATGTGCGTTTGTATGATTCAGATTAGCTAGCGGTGATATGTGCGTTTGTATGATCCAGATTAGCTAGCGGTGATATGTGCGTTTGTATGATCCAGATTAACTAGCGGTGATATGTGCGTTTGTATGATCCAGATTAACTAGCGGTGATATGTGCGTTTGTATGATTCAGATTAGCTAGCGGTGATATGTGCGTTTGTATGATTCAGATTAGCTAGCGGTGATATGTGCGTTTGTATGATTCAGATTAGCTAGCGGTGATATGTGCGTTTGTATGATTCGGATACGTCAGTAGACATAACTTATTCTTCTTTTTAAGAAGCAATTTGACCAGATTGAGAGAGATGGATGCCGATATTGGTGCAGACCGAAAAGAAGGATATACCAAACATGCAAAGAGATTGATTAATCAACATTGAACTGGCGTATTGAGCTGTTGGAGGCTGCTGGATTTGTTGATGGTGAAACACGTAAAAACAAAGTACTCTAGTTTTACAAAATACAAAAACAGTGACAATACACATCAACGTTTCGACCAAAAGACCTTTATCAAGCAAAGGATACAACAAAAGTGACGAATTTCACTTCTTTCACAGCACTCTATATACGGATTACAACAATAAATTTCTAACGGCTCTAAAATGAAAATATGTACTGTAGTTTTACTGTTGATGCGGAGATCGGAGCACATATGTACTGTAGTGATACTGTTGATGCGGAGATCGGAGCACATATGTACTGTAGTTTTACTGTTGATGCGGAGATCGGAGCACATATGTACTGTAGTTTTACTGTTGATGCGGAGATCGGAGCACATATGTACTTGCCCGACGTGATATAGTGATAGTCATCATATAACTAATAACTGAACAGTTAAAAGCAAGGAAACCTTTGTGGACAGTAGAAGAAAAGAAAATCAAAGAAAATCATGGACTAATTCAACGTTTAGAATTGAAGAGGAAAGAACCTTTTCAAACTTGTCTTCCTTGCAAAAGAAAGAGATGGAGGAATTGATGTGTTGACGATTTGGTCATATCATCTTCTATGCCCATATTTGGCTGTGAGCATTAGTATTATATCTTTGTAGATGGTAATGAGAAGTAATAATGTGAGGTACTAAGTGAGGTCATAGAAGAGGTGATGTGAGGTACTAAGTGAGATAGAAGAGGTGATGTGAGGTCATAGAAGAGGTGATGTGAGGTCATAGAAGAGGTGATGTGAGGTACTATGTGAGGTCATAGAAGAGGTGATGTGAGGTCATAGAAGAGGTGATGTGAGGTACTAAGTGAGATCATAGAAGAGGTGATGTGAGGTACTAAGTGAGGTCATAGAAGAGGTGATGTGAGGTACTAAGTGAGGTCATAGAAGAGGTGATGTGAGGTCATAGAAGAGGTGATGTGAGGTATTAAGTGAGGTCATAGAAGAGGTAATGTGAGGTACTAAGTGAGGTCATAGAAGAGGTGATGTGAGGTACTAAGTGAGGTCATAGAAGAGGTGATGTGAGGTCATAGAAGAGGTGATGTGAGGTATTAAGTGAGGTCATAGAAGAGGTGATGTGAGGCCATAGAAGAGGTGATGTGAGGCCATAGAAGAGGTGATGTGAGGTATTAAGTGAGGTCATAGAAGAGGTGATGTGAGGCCATAGAAGAGGTGATGTGAGGCCATAGAAGAGGTAATGTGAGGTATTAAGTGAGGTCATAGAAGAGGTGATGTGAGGCCATAGAAGAGGTGATGTGAGGTATTAAGTGAGGTCATAGAAGAGGTGATGTGTGGTACTAAGTGCGGTCATAGAAGAGGTGATGTGTGGTACTAAGTGAGGTCATAGAAGAGGTGATGTGTGGTATTGAATGAGGCCATGGAAGAGGTGATGTGAGGTATTAAGTGAGGCCATAGAAAAGGTGATGTGAGGTGTTAAGTGAGGTCATGGGTTAGGTGTTGAGTGAGATCATGGATGAGGTGATGTGAGGTGCTGAGTGAGGTCATGGAGGAAGTGATGTGAGGTGTTGAGTGAGGTCATGGAGGAAGTGATGTGAGGTGTTGAGTGAGATCATGGAAGAGGTCATGTGAAAACATGTTGCGATTAGTGAACAGGTACTTTTAGGCCAACATTGCAATACTTTAGAGAGCAAGGTGGAGCTGCTAAGTAAGGGCAATGTATAAATCAAGTTAAAAACGAAGGGTCAGGTATAATATTGTAGAAATACAATAATAGAAGAAGATGGTGTTGTATATCGAGTTGCATGGTGGCGTCAAGAGAAAGTCATAGAGAAAGAGATCAGAGACAACAAAGAGAGAAGACACATCAATGTTGAACCACATGGTATGAAACATAGATAACAATGTATTCAATTAACGAGACAGCCGACAGGAAGCTTTACAAATAGATTCATTGTTTAAATGATAGAGAGAGAGAGAGAGAGAGAGGAGGGGGAGAGAGGAGAGAGAGAGGGAGACACAGAGAAAGTGATAGATAAAGAAAAAGAGGAAAGGAAGCTGTGATTGTCTTTGTCTTGTCTGAAAGAGAGAGAGAGAGAGAGAGATAACGAGAAAAAGAGAGAGAGAGTGGTTGAGAAAAGGATACTGTGAAGTTGAAAGTCTTGTCTAATAAAAAATAGACAGACAGATATATATAGATATAGATAGATATATAGTTAGAGAGAGAGAGAGTGAGAGAGAGAGAGAGAGAGAGTGAGAGTGAGAGAGAGAGAAAGAGAGAGAGAGAGAGAGAGAGAGAGAGAGAAGAGAGTGAGAGAGGAGAGTGAGAGAGAGAAGAGAGTGAGAGAGAGTGTGAGAGAGAGAGTGTGAGAGAGAGTGAGAGAGAGAGAGAGAGGAAGAAGAAGGAACATGACACTGGGAAGGTGTATGTCTTTTGTAAAGATAGAAACAGAAGAAGAGAGAAAGGGAACAGGAAACTGCGACATTTCTTGCATTTTCCAGACGTAATGGCATTGTGAGCGTCTGTAGCTCAAGCGGTAGTGAGCTCAATCACAAACCAAGCGTGCCTGGTTCAAACCCCCACGGTGGAGCAAGTTTGGAAGCAAATTCGTTTCCGTGAGATTTTACAAAAGGTAAAAATAGACCTCACCGTTCAGAAAGCAATGCCAAACTACTGAACGTATAAGTGGTGCCTAGAAAATCAACAACTCGTTTATTGTGGTTGATGGCTACGTCATGTAAAGGATATGCCACGATTTTCCTTTTCAATGGCAAATGAGAGAAAGAGAAACAGAGAGAGAGATAGAGATAGAGAGATAGAGAGAGATAGAGATAGAGAGATAAATAAAGAGAGAGATAGAGAGAGATAGATAGAGAGAGAGATAGAGATAGAGAGAGATAGAGAGAGATGAGAGAGATGAGAGAGATAGATAGAGAGAGATGAGAGAGAGATATAGATAGATAGAGAGAGATGAGAGAGAGAGATAGAGATAGAGATAGAGAGATAGAGAGAGATAGAGATAGAGAGAGAGATAGAGAGAGATAGAAGAGATGAGAAGAGATAGAGAGAGAGAAGAGAGAGAGAGATGAGAGAGAGAGATAGATGAAGAGATAGAATAGAGATAGAGAGAGAGAGATAGAGAAAGAGATAGAGAAGAAGACTGAGAGAGATAAGAGAATGAGAGATAGAAGATAGAGAGTAGAGATAGATGATAGAGAGAGAGTAGATGATAGATAGAGAGATGAGAGATAGAGATAAGAAGTGGATATACAGAGATGATCTAGAGATTGGAGAGCGGCTGAAAACTGTTAAAAGCATTTATTCACGTATGTTTTATACTACTTGTGTGACATCAACCATTGTTTGACACGCCCCTGATTATACTTACTTGTGTGACATCAACCATTGTTTGACACGCCCCTGATTATACTTACTTGTGTGACATCAACCATTGTTTGACACGCCCCTGATTATACTTACTTGTGTGACATCAACCATTGTTTGACACGCCCCTGATTATACTTACTTGTATGACATCAACCATTGTTTGACACGCCCCTGATTATACTTACTTGTGTGACATCCACCATTGTTTGACACGCCCCTGATTATACTTACTTGTGTGACATCAACCATTGTTTGACACGCCCCTGATTATACTTACTTGTGTGACATCCACCATTGTTTGACACGCCCCTGATTATACTTACTTGTGTGACATCAACCATTGTTTGACACGCCCCTGATTATACTTACTTGTGTGACATCAACCATTGTTTGACACGCCCCTGATTATACTTACTTGTATGACATCAACCATTGTTTGACACGCCCCTGATTATACTTACTTGTGTGACATCAACCATTGTTTGACACGCCGCCTGACATTATGACAGCCTGTTATAGTCAACCATTGTTTGACACGCCCTGATTATACTTACTTGTGTGACATCAACCATTGTTTGACACGCCCCTGATTATACTTACTTGTGGGACATCAACCATTGTTTGACACGCCTCTGATTATACTTACTTGTGTGACATCAACCATTGTTTGACACGCCCCTGATTATACTTACTTGTATGAGATCAACCATTGTTTGACACGCCCCTGATTATACTTACTTGTGGGACATCAACCATTGTTTGACACGCCTCTGATTATACTTACTTGTGTGACATCAACCATTGTTTGACACGCCTCTGATTATACTTACTTGTATGACATCAACCATTGTTTGACACGCCTCTGATTATACTTACTTGTGTGACATCAACCATTGTTTGACACGCCCCTGATTATACTTACTTGTATGACATCAACCATTGTTTGACACGCCCCTGATTATACTTACTTGTGTGACATCAACCATTGTTTGACACGCCCCTGATTATACTTACTTGTTTGACATCAACCATTGTTTGACACGCCCCTGATTATACTTACTTGTATGACATCAACCATTGTTTGACACGCCCCTGATTATACTTACTTGTGTGACATCAACCATTGTTTGACACGCCCCTGATTATACTTACTTGTGTGACATCAACCATTGTTTGACACGCCCCTGATTATACTTACTTGTGTGACATCAACCATTGTTTGACACGCCCCTGATTATACTTACTTGTATGACATCAACCATTGTTTGACACGCCCTCGATTATACTTACTTGTGTGACATCAACCATTGTTTGACACGCCCCTGATTATACTTACTTGTGTGACATCAACCATTGTTTGACACGCCTCTGATTATACTACTTGTGACATCAACCTTGTTTGACACGCCCTGATTATACTTACTTGTTGACACAACCATTGTTTACACGCCTGATTTACTACATGCACACCATTGTTTGACACGCCCTGATTATACTTACTTGTATGACATCAACCATTGTTTGACACGCCCCTGATTATACTTACTTGTTGCATCAACCATTGTTTGACACGCCTGATTATACTACTGTATGACATCACCATTGTTGACGCCTGATTATACTTACTTGTATGACATCAACCATTGTTTGACACGCCTCTGATTATACTTACTTGTATGAGACCAAAAATTAAGTACTAAAATCATCTTTATTCATGTACAAATTGTTTTATGTGATCATTGAGCGCTGAGAGCATTGCTTGCTATATTTAGCCATTCACAGCTGAAAAACAGCTCCACACAGCGTCAAACAAATTCTCTCTATTTCTGCTGTTATTCGAAGTCCCTTTCTCCCCAAGGTTGTCTTTAGTCAATACTGCTTAAGCAATCAGAGTAAATGAGAGAACATAGCTCCCTTGAGAACTGGAGATTTTTTATCGTCCATCTCTTCTATTAAATCCATTTCCCCCAACAGAACCTCCCCACTTCTGTCCCCGCGCTTCCACAGTCCAGGCATGGTGGTCCCGGCTCTGATCAATAGGTGCCCTAGCTGAAATGCAGGACATCAACACAATTTGCTGGTTTCCACTTCACGAAAGCAGATTCTCCAGACGTTTCGATCTTAGTAGGTTTTTCATTTATTCAGATTTTATCTTCACTTCACATTTTCTAGTTTTCGTCTCTCAGTGCTCGCAAACTTCTCGCAATCACGCGATATTTTAAGAGATTTCATTAATTTGTTTGTTATTTTTAACTTGAGAAAACTCTGGACGGTGTCAAGTATAAAAGGGTCACCCAGTTTCAAATAAAGCTTTGAACGGTGTCACATATAAAATGGTTGCACAGTTTTAAATAACATTTCTTGACATGCATTGTTTGCAACGAGTTAATTCTTATTTCTCATGTCTATACGTCTTGGTATAGCTAAAGCAAATCTTGTCCTTTGATGGGAAAAAGTTTACTTCGTCTTAAAGAGGGTTTGTTTTGTGTGAGGGGGTGTGTCTGTAGCTTAGTGGCAAGCCTATGTCTTGCGATCAGAAGATCTTTATTTAAAATCAGGGCCTCGTCGTTATGTGCTAGAGCGCATTTTTTTCGAGAGACCCAATGGATTGTGTCTGGAGCTACGGAGTTCGTGCTTTATGCAATACGCTCGACAGATGACGTATCATTTCTGTGGAGAGGGACCGAGTCATATGAGGTAGATCCCAGTGCAATGAAGTCAGCTTTTCGGTTTTAGACCCGTTACAGAGGCTTTACATTATTATAAAATAAACAACCAATCAATTTGTTTCACAGGCAGCTAAGAAACAAATGATCAACAGCATTTTATACCTACTTTGTGTTACCAGAGCCAAACATGGACATTGAGCAAAGCGCAGTCACAAAAAATAACTACATGTGAAATGCGTTGCCTGAGAAAAGTTACCAACAACACAAGAAAAGACAGAATCACCAACATCAGCATAAGAAAGAAAGTTGGCACAAAACCGTGCTTGAATTATATAGATAAACAAAGAATGAAGTGGTTTGGCCACTTAATAAGAATGCATCCAAACTCCACAGTATACAGAGTCTTCTACAACAGAACATCGGGAAAGAAGGCAAGAGGAAGACCACGGAAAAGATGGTTAGATGGCGTGGCAGCATCCTGTGAAAGAGCAAAGATAACAATCACACAAGCCACCAGAACAGCGCAAGACAAAAACAGAAAACCACGACACTGGGCAACAACCCGGTAGCAGTGTGACGACAAAAGAAGAAGAAGAAACAACCAATAAAATTCACAAGAGTATCAAGTATAAAAACATGTATATCAGTGTTTCCCAACCTTGTTTGTACCATGCCCCATGTTAGTCTTTCTACAATTCTTATGCCCTCTATGTAACATATACATGCATATATCTATATATATATATGCATACATAAAATGCATATTTAATTGTCCCCTTAACAATCAAGTTACCCCTTTTAACAATCAAATTGCCCCCCTGTGGGGCGTGGGCCCTATGTTGTGAAATACTGATGTATATAGAATGTATTACAATTTTCTCCTTTAAGAGAATCGAGATCCAAACCTCTCCATTTCAGCTAAACAGCAAATGATCAAATGCATCTTCATTCCTACTTTATGCTACCAGCGCCAAACATGGACACCGAGTAATGCACAAGCATATACAATAACCACATGTGAAAGGTCACCAACAATACAAGAAGAGACAGTCACAAATAACAGTATCAGATCAGAGAAATCACCTTCCTTTTTGTCAGGGTCCACGCATGAGACAGGGGTAAGGAACGAACTGATATATTGGCTAGCATGGTTACGATATCAGAGGGAGATACCATGGACCGAAATGACATTCTTAACGCACTGAGAGAGTCTTTCATAACAGAGGAGTTTCAGGGATGTGAATCCCACTCGCTGACCAGACTGAGAGAGTCTTTCATAACAGAGGAGTTTCAGGGATGTGAATCCCACTCGCTGACCAGACTGAGAGAGTTGGGGGTCGATATTGGTACAGTCGGAAAAGAACGACATACCAAATACGCAAATAGATTGATTAATCAACATCGAACTGGCTTGTTTGGCCACTGGACGCCGCTGGATTTATTGAGGCGGAGATTGGAGAACCCATGGACGTGTCTGGAGTGCTATAATAATGGTCCCCATATAACTGATAACTGAACTGATAACTGACAACTGAACTGATAACTGAACTGATAACTGATAACTGAACTGATAACTGATAACTGAACTGATAACTGATAACTGAACTGATAACTGATAACAGAATCAGAGAGAAGGTTGAAACATGGTCGTGCTTGAATTACCTGCAAGATACAGAATGAAATGATTTGGCCACCTAGTAAGAATGCAGCCATAACACTGTTTATAGTACCTTCAACGGCAGAACATCAGGGCGAAAAGCGATGGGAAGAACAAAGAAAAGTTGGATAGTGTTTTTATCTTACCAAAAGATTAAGAAATCCATCACTCAATCTACCCGAGAAGTGCACGATAAATACAGAAGTACACGGCACTGGGTTACAACCTGGTAGCAAGGTGTTACAACACCAGAACACGACAGGAATCACGGTTGTACTGTGGTAGTCTTCGAACGTCCAAACAACAGAACAAGACAGGAATCACGGTTGTACTGTGGTAGTCTTCGAACGTCCAAACAACAGAACAAGACAGGAATCATGGTTGTACAGTGGTAGTCTGTTCAGAGGTGAAGTATTGACTTCATTGCACCGGGTGACCCTATATGCCTCCGTCCCTCTCGGCAGAGATGGCATTCCATCTCCAAGAGCATTGTAAAAAACACAAACTCCGTAGATCCGGCAACAATCCTAGGGATCTCATGAAAGATTGCACATGTGCTCGGTACGGATTCGAACCCACAACCTTTAGTACGACAGGTACACGAGTTAACCACTTCACCATTGAAACCCCCCTCTATCGAAGTATATAATAATATATGGTATTCAATTTACACATTAATATACGGTTTACAAATTTCTGTTTTCAATATTGTATCAATCCTAACATATACCAGCGAGAGTTGTATCAATCCTAACATATACCAGTGAGTGTTGTATCAATCCTAACATATGACAACGAGAGTTGTATCAATCCTAACATATACCAGCGAGAGTTGTATCAATCCTAACATATGACAACGAGAGTTGTATCAATCCTAACATATGCCAGCGAGAGTTGTATCAATCCTAACATATACCAGCGAGAGTTGTATCAATCCTAACATATGACAACGAGAGTTGTATCAATCCTAACATATACCAGTGAGTGTTGTATCAATCCTAACATATGACAACGAGAGTTGTATCAATCCTAACATATGACAACGAGAGTTGTATCAATCCTAACATATGACAACGAGAGTTGTATCAATCCTAACATATGCCAGCGAGAGTTGAAAAATGACTAAAGATATAGAAAGCAAGTTGAATGCATTTGAAAATAGATGTATGCGAAAAATAATAAACATAAAATGGACAAATGTAGAAGAAGTGATAAAATTAGAGAAATGTCTGGTCAACTGTCATAAGACAGAGAAGATGGAGATATGCTGGGCACACTCTGAGAAGAAATAATCAAATTAATATAAAACAGACCTTGAAGTTGGAGGCAAAGCGTTCAAGAAAGTAAGAACGCATAAGGAAACTCTGAAACGAACTTTACCGATAGATGAGAAACATATCGGACTCAGTTCAATAAAAGAGATTGAGCGAGTTATCCAGGACAGAGTGGTATGGAGGAATTACTTGCAGGCCCTATGTAACGTATTACAGTAAGAAAGATATATATATATATATATATCTATATATATATATATATAATACGGTATTCCATGTACTCATCAATATAAGATGTTATATTAAACATGCAATCTTCATACCAACACTTTGCTACCAGGATCAAACTTGGGCACTGACAAAAGAACAAGAAGAGAAAAGTAGCACATGTGAAATGAGATGCTTGAGGAAATCAGTAAATAAAACAAGAGACCATATACGAAATGAGGAAATGAGAAGAACAGTCTCACTCTCGCGATCACCGCCCAGACCGATGTACCAGAATTCCCCATAAATTCTATATATGTGAAAATCTGATTCATGCAACCTTAGAATTGGTGTGTTTTACCTCACATCTTCAGAACCATTTACAGTTCTGGTTCTTATCCTTCGGCGATGTGTCCGGTTTCAGCCAGCGTTTACTCGGTTCGCTCTCCGTTCTGTAGCCATCTAGTGTTTTTACGGAGTGGGGTAACTAGCCCCACACACAACCTCACTAGACGCCTCTTACGACATACGTGGCAGGTAATAGTGGTTCTATTCTTTAGACCCTAATTTAGGCCTTGGTAACCACTTGGGCACGAAGAACAGTCTGAACAACACCTGTTAACACCTGTTGTTAGATTCATTAAAAATAGAGACTCAAATGGTTTGGCCACTTGGTGAGAATGAACCCGAATACATCAGCTGCAAGAGTGTACATCCTGAAAATGGAATCATCAAGAGGAAGAGGTAGACCAAGAAAAAGATGGGATGATGGATTTACAGACATCTTAAAACTCCATAATACCACAGCATATCAAGCGACCGAGCGTGCACTATCTCGGAAACCGATCATCAGTTAAACAAGAGACGCCTAACGGTAAAAAGCAGAGAAGGACAAAAAAACAACAAAAAAACTTATTCAATTTCCGGTATAGTTGATAACTCCTTCGTCCAGCTGAAAAATTAGTGCCTGGACGTTTATCCAAGTCGTGGAACATTCTGAATCGTTGTAGTATCTACTGTGCAGGTGCTCTATCGTGGACATTTTCACCAAATTTTTGAGCTAGCTGTAAGTGACTGAGCAGCTATGGGC
The DNA here is from genome assembly GCA_020796225.1 of Arion vulgaris. Taxonomy (NCBI): domain Eukaryota; kingdom Metazoa; phylum Mollusca; class Gastropoda; order Stylommatophora; family Arionidae; genus Arion; species Arion vulgaris. The sequence continues at coordinate 48,020,046 of CM036765.1, read as the reverse complement.
ATGCTATAAACGCAGTTACTTTATTTAATCTAGTTCTCCAGTTACTTTCCACCAGGTATTACTATCCAATATCAAGTCTTTTTCCAACTTCTCAATATCCAGTTTTCTATTTGCCCTGCACCAGTTCTCACCATCCATATTTCAATTTGCCCTCCACCAGTTCTCACTGTCCAGATTTCCATTTGCCCTCCACCAGTTCTCACCATCCAGTTATATTTTTGCCCTCTACCAGTTCTCACCATCCAGATTTCTATATGCCTTTCCCAGTTTTCACAATCCAGTTTACTATTTGTCCTCCATCAGTTCTCATTATCCAGTTTTCAACTCGTTCTCCACATATTCTCATTATCCAGTTTTCCCCCCACCAGTAGTTACCCTCATTACAATACAAAAGGATTTGAACTATTTAAGCCCAGGTTGACACACATTTTACACAATCCAACTTAACAATGCTAGCACTGAAAATAGAATGGCAGTAACCTGGACCTGACGTTCAGCCTTTGAGCAGTCATTTACAGTATTTCCCAATAAATCTACTTGACATCGTGACAAATATAACAGGGTTTATAGTCAAACATAACCATCATCATTATCATCATCACCATCATCACCATCATCATCATTATCACCATCATCACCATCATCATCATTATCATCATCATCATCATTATCACCATCATCATCATTATCATTATCACCATCATCATCATTATTATCACCATCATCATCATCGTTGTCATCATTATTATCACCATCATCATCATTGTCATCCCCATTATCACCATTGCCATCATCTTCATCATCATCATCATCTTCTTCATCATCATCGCCATCATCATGATCAATATCATTTTCTTCATCATCTTCTTCTTCATCATCATCATATTCTTCATTATCATCATCTTCATAATCATAATTATCATAATCATCATAATCATCATCATCATCATCACTATCATCAGCATCTTCTTCTTCATCATCATCATCATCTTCTTCCTTATCATCATCTTCATAATCATAATTATCATAATCATCGCCATCATCATCAGTCTCGTCGTGCTCATAAGCACACACGATAGAGACAACAAACTCCCATTTAATTCAATCTTGTATTTTTGTCACTACCTCCAACCTATTCTAATGCATGGCTCTGCTCCCGTAAGTTCACCCCTCCCCTGTCCTTCACCATTGACAGTCATTCCGTTCCATACCACTATCACATTCTGATCTTCATGAGCAGTTTGGGTTAGTTCTGTCACTGTTTTTGTATGTAGCTGCTTGTGTTTCTTACAGTGTAGGGTGGTCAATTCCATATACATTCCTTCCTAATCGTCATTAAAAACATGAGTCGAGGGGAAACAGTGGTTCTATTTTCTGCTATATTGGAAAAGAGAACATCGTTCCTGAACGTAGTCTTACTAAATACGTTTCGGACTCACAGTTTTCTTTTTCAGTTTGGAATATTTTCATTGCACTCCGGACATGTCCATAGGTGCTTCGATCTCCTTCACAATATCTCCAACAGCGTCCAGCGACTGACCGTACCAGTTCGATGTTGATTGATAAATCTACTCAGATGCCTTTTGTACTGCACTTTTCTAGCAACTCCAATTCCCAATCCAAGCTCTTGCAGTCTAGCTGGATTGTTTTAGATGGAAGACTTATTTGTGGCCACACACCCAGCAGGGTTCAGCTGCTCAACACGAGGCCCGATGTTCATTAATCAATCTTTTTTTGGCATTCTTAAGCAAAATCGTTTGCAATCTTTTATTGCATTCTTTGCACCCTTAATAAAGATGCAAATAGCCGACAGTCGCATTATATGGTTCAACACAATGCGTTCTATAGGGTGTTTGGTAAAGTTCCACAACACTTCATATGTAGAACAAATGTGAAAAACAAAGAACATGACGTCATCAAAAATGTGTCCTATAGTCAGTTATGATGCAATATTCAGTGAATGATTGTTGTCTGCTGGGGTAATTCTTTTCACTCAAACCATAATGGTGTTTTCAACTGAAGAAAGAATATTTGACAATATGAAGAAACGTGTACAGACATATCTTGAAGCCTGTGGTGGATATTTCCAACGTCTGCTATAATGAATATTTCATTTGTTCTTTCTAGTTTACAAAGAACAACAGTAGACCATAGCAGTAACTATTGTGACTAATTTCACTACTTTGTTTTAGCACATTTTTGATGACGTCATGTACTACATTTTCAAGCTGACCTACATATGACGTGTTGTGAGACTTTACAAACAACCTGTATAATAAAGATGCATGTATCCGACAGTCACATTATATGTGGCAACATGATGCGTTCTATAATAAGGATGCAAATAAAGATGCATGTATCCGACAGTCACATTATATGTGGCAACATGATGCGTTCTATAATAAGGATGCAAATAAAGATGCATGTATCCGACAGTCACATTATATGTGGCAACATGATGCGTTCTATAATAAGGATGCAAATAAAGATGCATGTATCCGACAGTCACATTATATGTGGCAACATGATGCGTTCTATAATAAGGATGCAAATAAAGATGCATGTATCCGACAGTCACATTATGTGTGGCAACATGATGTGTTCTATATAATAAACCTTCTTTTAAGAAGAGTGTATCAGAAACATTATCTAGTGCCATATAAATAGTTTCATGATTACCAATTCAGACCTTCTTTCTCAGATTTTGCTAGTCACAAAGGAAGAACAAATAGAGATAGAAACTAGATTTTCTATGAATAGATTGGAGATCGAATTTTCGATCTTTGGTCTGGTGTACATTTGGAAACAGACACTGACGTCAACAAGGGGAAATAAGAACACGTCATCAGGAATACAGAGGACAGTTTCATGAACTACTGACCTAGATATTCTTAAAGACGATGGCTGAACTCGGGAATGGATAGAACTCTTATTATGTTAAGAGTTTGGTTCCCTTTGAGAGATCAGGATTGATGACACTATATTTGGACCACTGATCACGTGAGGGGTTGAAAGGTTAAAACGTGTCAACCATTATGTATTGATTTGGGAAAACATCTGCATAAAACGTTGCCAAGGCAACGATAATTCAAAGAATTAATACAAGTTACAAATTATTATAGCAATTACTTACTTAATTCTTGTTATGTGTTGGGAACTACGAGGCTGTGACACATGAGTGTGTTACACACGGTTGTGACACAGAGGCTGTATACTTGAGACTTAACACACATGGTTATGACACATGAGGATTGCCACACCAGGCCTTGGCACACACAGTTGTGAGATACGAAACTTTGACGCACGAGTATGTGACACACGAGACTTCTACAAAGACTCTTCATCATTTTCCATTATTTACAGTCTTCAGTGCAGGATTGTATGTCAAAGACATTCCACGCACTTGATATCTTCGATATCCCATTTTGGTCTTTCTTCAACCCCCCAGTGATGTCAGTTATCGTAGGTATGCCAGGGCACAGTCTCTTTCTTAAACTTGGTATATTTTTCATGTTTACTAAACTAGGGTCTAAGAGAAATCATCTATTTGGCACTTTATTTCATCCGAACAATTTTTGTATTCTATGCAAAACATGAGTGATGAAATGTAAACACTCTTTCTTGATCATTCACCAACACTCTGATACATATACTAGTACTAGTCAGATAATGATACGATATCATCTTAACTTCTTTGTTTTATTGTTGTGCATGTTGGATTTTTAAGTTGAAATTATCCTTGCAAATTCAACTCTTTCCCCACCCAAACGTGCTATTATATATTTCACTGCTTCACATCAGAGCGATTCTCAGAAAGTAAATTAGAGAGTAATTTCCTCAAACAACAGAAAACACAATCAAATAAAGAAATATCTGAAAAATAACTAGATCCGTTGGAAAAAAAATAACATACTAGAAACAACATAAAATAGGAACACGAAAACAAGAGAGTAACACAACAAAACAATAAAAACAGAAGAGAATAGAAACAAGAATACAACAGCAACAGAACAGAATTAAGAAATCACATTTCAAGAAAACATCAGAAGACGGTAATAAACATAAACAATAATATGACTAAAAAAAAAAAGAAAAAAATACTTGAAATGGAAGATATAAAAAACATAGTTACCACTGTGGTTGTTTCCAGTAGCAGTAGATGCTGTTGGAGCCATCTTATAACTGGCGGAATTCATGGTCAACTTTCGAACATTCTTCTGAGGTTGAAAGATGATTATGTATACCTTTGGCAGGAATAGGCACAGGAGAGCCACACTAGCACTAAGGCTGATGGACACACATAAAGTTGTGATTTGAATCTGTGGAAAACATATTGATGATGATAATTATAGTTGATAGATTTGTTCAGAACAGATCAGTGTGAATTCAGAATGCAGATAGAATAGTTAGATAGAATGTTCAGAACAGATCAGTGTGAATTCAGAATGCAGATATAATAGTTAGATAGAATGTAAGGTGTAGATAGTCGTTATATAAACATTTACTTCTGTCTTGTCTGTCCGTTCCCGGAAGTGACATCAAAAACAAACAAACAAAACAAACAAAAAAGATATATTTTTACCCATTAAAAAAACTTTCCGTAGGTATTTCAGACCTTATGATAAAAAGTCTTCACATTTCTAGACCTTAGTGTGCCGGAGTTAGGAGGGTCAATTCCTTTCCTCGTATGTGTAGCATCGAGTGTGGGATTGAACCCACAACCCTCTGGAGTCCAAGTCGATAGGCAAACGCTTACGCATTACTCTAATCCATGGGTTCCCAAAGTGGGCGGTACCGCCCCCCCCAGTGGGCGCTGAAGCCTTCCAGGGGGGCGATAGTGGGTTCAGAAGCATTTGGGGGAATTTTTTTTCGTGATTTTGCGATTGAATAATCACTAAAAATTTATTTGAATTCTGCATTTAAATTCATCTTATGCCCGTCTTACACGATCCATTTTTTCATCAATTTTCTATTTCATGTATATAAACATTTGAAAATTGACCATGTATGACAGAAATATATTTCAATTTTCTATGTGAAAGTGAAAATAGAGCATGTATATATATATGGTGGGGAGGGGGCGTTGGCAAATTGCTATAATGGGGAGGGGGCGTTACAAAGTTTATGTCGTGCAAAGTGGGCGGTGGGACGAAAAAGTTTGGGAATCTATGGGGAATCTGTTCTACATGTAGTAAGTATACGCGACTAATAAACACTTAATGTGGTGATACCTAGTTAGAAATCGGATGCACATGTCCTAAACGTGTAGAAGTCTATACGTTTAGGGGCCTAACAAACCAATGTGCAACGTATACACGTTCTTGGCAAAGATCAAACATATCACAAAGAGTGATTAAAATTGGTCGTAAAGAACGAACGCAAAGAAGAAGAAGAAGACCTAGCTAGGCTTTTGTTTTTCTCTTTAAGTTATACCTAGCCTCCTTTTATACCTAACCAGAACAACGTTATATGGATGACTTATTTGTTTTTAACATGACGATGAGTTGGCAAACAAGAGAAAAGATATAAGAAGGTTAGTTGTTAAATAAACTGCCTACAATATAATAAGTTTTATTAATATGGTTGATGTATTATTAGACACAAACAAATGTTACTAAAATAATGTTGAGAATGATTTTACAAGTAATGAGATAAACTAGGCACACTTGCAGTATTAAATATCGTTATTTGACTGATAAACAATGTAGTATATATGGCATTTTTCGTCTTTACAGATTGACAAGTGTTTTACTGTGACAACTTCTGAGTTTACGCTTGTCTGTCTTGTCTTTCAGATCATTTCTAAGTCTCTTTTCAAAAGATTCTGCACCTTTGTGTAATGTCGTTTTCTATATATCTTGATCATGAACTAGTTTTCCAATTTGCTGGACCCGATAGAAGAGTTATTCATTGAGGCCTTGCAGACATCTTTATATCTGAGCCTTGGTGCCTCTTCCCCTCGGATGGTCTGCCTTAGTGCCTCTTCCCCTCCGAAAGTTCACAGAACAACAAAGTAGTTTATGTACCATATTAAATATAAGATAAGAAATGAAATATTAATGAAAACATGAAAACTAGCTTTCAAACGTGTATGTAAGAAAGTAGGAACTATGACAACTGGCCTACGGACGTAGTGAAGATATTGAGGGAAGAACAAGCTGGTTTTAGAAAGAAGAGATCACGCAAAGACCAAACCTTCATTCTAAGAACCCTAATTGAGCAATGATTGGAATGTAATTCATAATTATTTATACATTTCATAGACATTGACAAGCATTTATCATTGTTCACCATCCTACACTATGGAAGATATTAACCCTTTCCCCTTGCTGAGCCGAAATACTGGCTCACAGTATATTTGAAGATGGCGCTAAACCAGTATATCGGCTTCTTCAGTTTATATTGCAAAGTACATGAGTCTAGATGTAAAATAAATTACGGAGTGAAAAGATAAAACTAAAAATGGATTCCCTGTGAAAGTCATCAATATTCTGAAAGATATGTACTCAAATAACCAGTGCTGCGTCAGACATCAGAGATCACCAGTGGCGGCACGTGGTAGTTTTTGTTGGTGGGGCCAGACACAATTTTTCGGAAAAATCAATTTGTTTCGGTTAGGTTATATTTTAATTTATAATTCTTAATAACGAGTCGCCACTGGAGATCACACAGAAGATGGTGCAAGATCAATTATGGCATTGCTCTTCCTTGTTGGCATTGGCTTGGTAGTGAAGAACAAAGCTAAAGGCAGAAGGATTATCTGCCTAACACTCTGTTTTGGACAGTTCGGATTTAACTCTCAATTTGTAATATGGTTCGTTTTTATTTGCAGTTTTACATAAATTGTTTGTAGCTGAAGTTTTATCTGTGTCAATTGTGATAGAAATCGAAGATGGTATTAAACTATATCCGTTGCTTGATAAAGGCCTTTTGGTCGAAACGTTACTTTGTATTGTTATTGTTTTTATATTTGGTAAAACTACAGTACTTTATTTTACGTGTTTCGCCATTGCTACATAGTTTTACTGCAGTCTTCCCGTATATCGATAATAAAACTGTATTTGTGCACCAGAAATTAAGGGTGAACATTTTTACGAGAAAAACCGTGATAAGATCGTAAAAACCCGTAAAGCGAATGGGGCGCACGTAACTTATACATGAAGCAACAACCTCAAAGACAGCTATCTCTCATCGGCCATATTTTCTTGCAGTCTTGCAGAGAATCGATCCGAGAAGTGATAGGAAGTGATATATGAATATATCCTTATCGTGCCCTGTTGATAGTATGATGTAGATTTATCGATCTATCGATCCACACAAGCTGTGGCGGTCTAAACCTGGCAACAAGAGCTAGTCTAGACATAATAGACAATGTCTTTATACAGATAGACAGATAGACACATATATATAAATGTATAGATAGATTGTGGACAGAGAGATTACATATATATATATATATATATATATATATATATATATATGATTGATTGATATGATTTTAATCATTGCACTTCAGCGAGTTACCATATGTGCTCCAGTCACTTTCTTACCCAGGAAGATCTTAGTGGTAGTGAATGAGCTCTGTAGCACCGGCGAGGGTCACTGAGGTAATTTAGAAGATGGTGAAGATATTTTGTAGAAATTTTGATTTAAAACTTTTCTAATGAATTTTGCCAGGCAACGGCTTTCCAGCCTACTCATCTAGATTTTGAACTGCAAAGGGTTCTCTAAGTGCTCAAATTGAACAAGAGACCTACGTTTTATCGTCCATCTCCGTTAGGACTAGGAACTCGATCTCCCTTAGATCAGGGATCTCTGGAAAAATATTTCGATAGCTGCACGAGGGAGCGAACCGGTTACTTTTGAAACGAGAGACGAGTACCTAACCTCTACGCCGCAGAGACGCTTATATATATATATATATTGTTTATATTCTCCTATGTCCGATGAGATAAACATATATTGTTTATATTCTCTTATGTCCGATGAGATATACATATATATATATATTGTTTATATTCTCTTAATGACCGATGAGATATATATATATATATTGTTTATATTCTCTTAATGACCGATGAATATATATACAATTATTGTTTATATTCTCTAATGACCTTATGATATATATATATATATATTGTTTATATTCTCTAATGACCGATGAGATATATATACATATATTGTTTATATTCTCTTAATGACCGATGAGATATATATATATATATATTGTTTATATTCTCTTAATGACCGATGAGATATATATATAAAACATAGTAGATTGCAGCAGGTTAATGTCATAATTTGAAAGTAAAATATTTTAAAAACTTTACCGATACAAAACAACAACAATTTAATACAATTCATAAATATCAAAAGTTTAATTCTTTTCAAGATAACAATTATAGCGACGGACAGGCTTTTTCTCGACAGCCTAGATTGTCGGGGAGTTTCGAATAGATAAAGGGGATATCCTTCTGTCTCTTAGCGATCTTATGTTGGATGAGGACACTAAAATTGATGTTGAATCTTTTCATCAGTTTCAAATTGCACGTTGTACAATTAGAAATAGATGCTTGAGTGACAGAGAGGGAAGTGATTACCCCAGATATCCATCGACAGTTTGAGACGAGCATATGGTCTGCCCGGATCACAGTATTCTACCATCGATAGATTGGAAGACTGAGCACATATGGGTCTGCCCGGAGTGTTATGACCTCAGTATGCATACCCATCGACATGGGCTGGGGAAGACTGAGCATATATGGGTCTGCCGGGAGTGTTATTACTTCTGTTCGGTAAGAAACAACAAATAATACATAAATAATTCCTCTCGTACCGTTCTACCTTACACAGTGTCTGCAAGCAATTTTACCATACCGCTCTATCATGGGCAACTCGCTCAATCTCTTTCATGGAACTGAGACTGATATTATTTGTCTCTCTCAGCAAAGTTCGTTTCAGGGTCTTCTTAGGTCGTCCTCTCGTTCTTGAACCCTTTGCCTCCAACTGCAGTGCCTGCTTTGATATTCGTTGATCATCTCTTCTCAAGGTGTGTCCAACATATCTCCATCTTCTCTTTCTTATAACAGTTGTCACTAGTGCATGACCATATATTTCTCTGATTTCATCACTTCTGAATTTGTTCCATTTTATATTCATTATTTTTCGCAGACGTATATTTTAAATACATTCAACTTGCTTTCTATATCTTTAGTCATTTTTCAACTCTCGCTGTCATATGTTAGGATTGATACAACATTTGAATTGAAAATTCGTAATTTAGTCTTCAAACTATATAACTTGCAGTTCTATATTTTATTAAGACTTTTAAAAGCTGCGATATCAATGTTGCATTTCATGAAGGATATCCTGTTTCATTGTGTATATTCACACTAACAAATCTCACAACATATATTGTATAGGTACTTTGTATAACAAATACTGACATCTAATAAACGACGATAAATTGTTCTTCCCGCTCCCCCTACAATCCAAAATCTTGATGTTGTCAATCATCTTCTGAAAAGAAGTGTCTTGGACACATCTGAATGACAGCTCTATGACAGCGGATTATCTTAACTACAAGGTTCGCTCTGAACGCTTGATGGCAATAGTTCGACGCGTGGGCCGACAACTCGGCTAGAGATAACGAAGGGGATGTAATAAATTCGACAGATCTCATCGATTTGATGTCATCACCAAGAGAAGGGATACAACTGTGTCGGTAAATATTGGCTATATTTTCTTCGCACTAAAACAGGCTCTTTGACATCCTGGGGAAATCGTAAACAGTGTTCTGTGACTTTTTCCCTCCCATTTTCCTTCCTGATTTGGTGGTAGATTCCAGATTTTAGTTTAAGCACTAGATAACAAATATGTCGATGTCTTGACAATGTCTAGATCTTGGTTATCAATATTAGAAAGAGGCAATCATCATTTTTCGTATATGTAATTATAAGGGGAGGGTTAGAACACATTGTGACATCTGATAAAATCGAGGGTAGATGAGGCAGAGGAAGACAGAGAGAAAACTTTTTTTGGACAGCCTGACTACATGGCACGGAAGGGCGTCAACATATGAGATAATAGCAAACACCATGGACAGAGAGATTTGTGGAGATCCATGATCACCTACACCATCCGGCATGGCACCTGATGATGATACGCACTTGGTTGTTGGTTACGGACGTCATATCACTACGAGCTGCTCCATTCAATAGGTGCTCAGTCTCTCCATAGGTGCTCAGTCTCTCTCTCCATTACATGCTCAGTCTCTCCATAGGTGCTCAGTATCTCCATAGGTGCTCAGTCTCTCCATAGGTGCTCAGTCTCTCAATAGGTGCTCAGTCTCTCTCCATTACATGCTCGGTCTCTCCATAGGTGCTCAGTCTCTCTCTCTCCATTACATGCTCAGTCTCTCCATAGGTGCTCAGTCTCAAAAGATGTCGAACTTGATCGCGGCTAAAGGGTTGTACCCTTCATTGAGCCAGTAGGCAAATAAATATATTTCAAAATTCCGAGTAACTCCCATTCGAACGAATGACAACGAACGGAGTTTTTACACGTTCAACTGTAGCTGGGCACACCCGCTGCGGCACTACTGAGTAAGGGGTTCAACCGTAACTGCAATAAAAAACAGCCCAAACAACAAATCAAAAGGTGCAGATGGCATACCCAACGAAGCAATAAAGCATGCAAAGAAATAGGTGTAAAATGGTTAAATACAATATTCACAACCGCTTGGACAGAAAGAAAAGTACCAGATGACTGGCAAAAATCAGTAATAGTCCCATTATGGAAAAATAAAGGCAATAAAAGAGAATGCGAAACATACAGAGGCATTTCACTATTAAGACACACTGGTAAAATATACGCAAAAATATTAGAACAGCGCATAAGACAACGCTGACCCACAAATAAGCCCTCACAGTTTGGATTTAGAAGAGGAGTGGGATGCACAGACGCTCTATTCACTCTGAGACAACTGAGTTAAAAAGCAATAGAATATAACAAAGAGCTACACTTATTATTCATCGATCAAGAAAAGGCATTTGACAGAATAGATAGAAGTATTCTATGGGAAACACTAGAAAACTATGGGATCAAGGGACAACTGCTAGACAATATCAGAGCAATATACACAAATAACCACAGTGTGGTAAGAACAACAGACGGAATGACAGACTCATTCGAAACAAAATCAGGAGTAAGACAGGGTTGTGTGCTCTCACCTCTTCTCTTCAACATATATAAAGACAGAATAGTGAAAGAGGCACAGTGCGAAAAAGACCTTATTGACATAGACAATGATCACGACGACCAATTAAACAACCAAATCAACGAATTGCTTTTGCGGACGACCAAAGTTTAATCTATGAAGATGAAGATCAGCTACAACATCCCATGAATTCATTGCTAATAGCATGTAGAAAGTACAACATGAAAATCAACAAACAAAAGACCGAGACCATGAAAATCAGCAGAACACCAAGCCAAGCAAACATACAAATAGATAACACCAGAGTAAAGCAAGTTTCCGAATTCAAATATTTAGGCAGTATTTTACAGAGGACGGAAAACTAGATAGAGAAATAGAGACAAGGTGTCAAAAAGCAAATGCAGTGAAATAACCAGCTGGCACCATTACTACAACACCCAAAGATCAAGATGGAAGTGAAAAGACAGATGATAAAAATATTTTCCTACCAACACTTTGTTACCAGTGCCAAACTTGGTCTCTTACAGCAGAACATCACAGAAAGCTCACCATGTGTGAAATGAAATGCTTGAGGAAGGCAGTGGAGTCACCAGGAAAGACAGACTATGAAATGAGGACATCAGAAGCAGAGTGGGCATAACTTCATGCACCGAATACATCGAAAGACAACAAATGCAGTGGTTTGGACATTTAGTGAGAATGAAATACAACCAACCACCAATAACAGCATACAATAAAAAGAGATCGGGTACTAGAGCTAAGGGAAGACCAAAAAAGATGGATAGACAATATCAAGACCACACTTCATAAACACGGATACAACACAACAGGGGCAACTCATCTAGCCCTAGAACGCAAATTAAAGCTCCCATCCCTACGCTTAACGGCAAGAGTGGACAGCCAACTACATCTTCCACCTGGGAATAGACAATAGATAGACAAACCGACTTATAAACCGACTTATAAACCGACGTACAACGACTTACACCGACTTACAAACCGACTTACAAACCGACTTTACCAAACCGACTTACCGCTTACAAACCGACTAAACCTATAAACCGACTTATAAACCGACTTACAAACCGACTAAAGATTTCAAACCGACTTATAAACCGACTTACAAACCGACTTACAAACCGACTTACAAACCGACTTACAAACCGACTTATAAACCGACTTACAAACCGACTTACAAACCGACTTATAAACCGACTTACAAACCGACTTACAACCACAAACCGACTTACAAACCGACTTATAAACCGACTTACAAACTGATTTACAAACCGACTTACAAACCGATTTACAAAGCACAAGAAATTATACATTGATATTTAGATTAAAGAGTCCCTTAAAATCACAGTAAAATTCATGATAAAAATTGGTTCATCAGTCTAGGCCGGGAACGCAAAGGAAGATTAAAGAGGTTTTCTAATGCTCAAGACAGACAGATGCTGAAGACGATGACCTTATATGAAGATATTCTCATGCATAGTAATTATAGCAATAATTGTAATATGGAGCCGTCTATTCTGTTTCTTTGATGTTTAACATATCTAGAGGTTGATCTGTTGTTGTATCTTGAGCGTCATGAAGTCTTTCTGGTCGAAACGCTGATTTATCCAGGTTTTAAAAAAAAACAATTATCAAACTACATTTCTTCATGTCTTGATATTTTCCCCTTTTAAATTATTGGTATATTTCTCTAGTACACGTGCTTTGTTAGTGAAACTTTCAACTTGCTGAAAGGAACTGTGCACATATAGAGATGCGCTGAGTGCACAACATTGAATGTGAGCAATATTGTTTTAGTTTAAGAAAATCAAGAGTGAAAGAAAAACAGAACACATTTAGAAACCAGAAGAAATATATCTACAACTTTTATTTCAAGTTTAAAAGTGCCAAGAGAAAAACAACAAATTTAGAGACATAAATCAATATGGCTACAATTTCTAAGCGGAACCAGGTACTAATGGTCTGGAGACGTAAATGATACAAGATCGATACTACATCGTCAACACAGATTCCAGATCGATACTACTTCGTTAACACTTTTTAAGATCGATACTACATCAACACAGATTCCAGATCGATACTACTTCGTTAACACTTTTTAAGATCGATACTACATCGTCAACACAGATTTCAGATCGATACTACATCGTCAACATATATTCCAGATCGATACTACTTCGTTAACACTTTTTAAGATCGATACTACATCGTCAACACAAAAATAAGATCGATACTACATCGACAACACAGATTCGAGAGTGATACAGCAGAGGGATGGATACGATATCTAAACTGTTGTAGCAAATCTGTCGTGCAGTATACGATAGTGATTGGTATAGCGCAGAGGTCGGCAACCTTTTGAGACGGAAGAGCCAAAAGTTATAATTTACAAAATTTCTCAGTTTTTAAAGAGCCACTAAAATTGTTGTTTCAATATTATGGTATTTGATTAGGATTAGGAATATCAATTTGATTTTTATTTAAAATAAATGGCTTTAAATACGAAATAATATTTATTCATATAAAAATTGTAAACCTGAAATAAATGATTTTAATAGATTGCTACGAGTTTTGAAAATAAAATAATATAATTATTATTTTTGCGCATGGAACTGGAAGGCCGCAATTTGACATCGAAAGAGACACAACTTGACATCGAAAGAGCCGCATGCGGCTCGCGAGCCGCAGGTTGCCGACCCCTGGTATAGCACATGTTAATTATCATCATCATCATCATCATCACTATCATCATTATTATCAACATTATCATCATCATCACTATCATTAATATCATGGTCAAAAACATATGGTACTCGTCCTGAATACGAAAAATGTTGAGACAATATGAGAAGTTACTATTGATTTATTGATTGTATGCGAGCTATTAATGTATTTTTTTTAAAATGTATGTGTTTTTAAACATAAGTGTTACAGAAGAGTCCTTCGTATATCATGGACAGAGAAGAGAACAAATAGATCTATCCAGAAAGAACTCAAAATCAAAGAAAACTGGCTGATGACAAATAACAAAACCAGAAAATTGAGGTATTTTTGGACATATAAAAAGAAACGAAGGGCTGAAGAAGATCATCATGGAAGGTGGCATACCGGCAAAGAGAAGAAGAGGAAGACCACGGAGAAGATGGATTCAGGATGTAACTGATGGTTTGAACATGACGGCTGCAGAGGTGGGACATCTGGCCTATGAGAGATACAAATTTCGGAGGACTGTTGGAGTGACAAAGTTCTACTCAGGACAAGCTATTTGATGATGATGCGAGTTATTAACGTTGCATATATAAAGAAAATTGATAATTGTATACATAACTCTGATTAGAAAATTGTTAAATACATCCAGTATTGTCATATGGAAGGGAATCGTGGACAATCAACGGACGGACAGGAAAGAATAGGGAGGCGATTGAATTGCGGTTTTACAGGGAATAATTGGGAATCTTGAACAATAACCTAACTTTAAAGCCAGCAAACACAAGAGCAGCAACAAATTTATGTCTAGTGTGTGTCAGAAACAGACAGATATTGGTAGATGGAGGAGAAGTAGGACAAAGTATGTGTATGTCACTTCAGATAGTATAATATGGGCATATGGAAGTACGAGGGCGGGATCACAGGAATAGTGCAACAAATGACAACAATGGGAAAACAATTTAAATGGCTGTATATTTGTCGAATAATGTCTGTATTTTTCGTATTAAGCTATTTTCATTTCTAATGTGTTTAGTTAATTCACATATTCATTATCATTGTGAGTAATAGAACTGGGTGATAATAGGAACATGGTGAGTAATAGAAACATGGTGTAATAGGAACTGGTGAGTAATAGGAACTGGTGAGTAATAGAAACTGGGTGAGTATGAACTGGGTGAGTAATAAACTGGTGAGTAATAGAAACTGGGTGAGTAATAGAACTGGGTGAGTAATAGGAACTGGGAAATGAACATGTAGTAATAGAAACTGGTGAGTTAAAATTGAGATAGACTGGGTGAGTAATAGAACATGGTGAGTAATAGAAACTGGGTGAGTAATGAAACTGGTGAGTAATAGGAACTGGTAGTAATAGAACATGGTGAGTAAATGAAACTGTGTTAAAGGAACTGTGAGTAATAGAAACTTGTGAGTAATAGAAACTGGTGAGTAATTAAATACGTGTAGTTAGAAACTGGGTGAGTAATAGAAACTGGGTGAGAATAGAAACTGGGTGAGTAATAGAAACGGTGAGTAAAGAAACTGGTGAGTAAAGAAACTGGTGAGTAATAGAAACTGGGTGAGTAATAAACTGGTGAGTAATAGAAACGGTGAGTAATAGAAACTGGGTGATAATAGAAACTGGGTGAGTAATATAATTGGGTGAGTAAAGAAACTGGGTGAGTATAGGAACTGGGTGAGAATAGAAACTGGTAGTAAAAACTGGGTAGTAATAGAAACTGGGTGAGAAAAGGAAAGTATCATTTGAATATATTATTATTTTAGTTTGTTAAAATTGAATTATTTATGATAGTTTAATGATATTTTCAAACTAAAATCGTGGCATATCCTTTTAAGGACTTAGCCATCAACAACAATAAATGAGCAAGATTTTCTGGCACCACTTATACGTTCAGTAATTTGCGATTGTTTTCAGAACGGTGAGGTCTTTTTTTTACCGTTCGTAAAATTCCACGGAAACGAATATGCTTCTAAACTGCCCGTCGCTGTGTTAGAACGAGGTCCGCTTGGGTTGTGTTCAAGCTCACTACCGCTTAAGCTACTGACGCCCACAGAACTACTAGAGATAAATTGATATAATTTGGAACATAAGTTTACAAGCACCCAGTACATGGAACTGTGGACCTATGGGTTAGTAATAATTGATGTTGTGATGGAACTGTGGACCTATGGGTTAGTAATAGATTGATGTTTTGATGGAACTGTAGATCTATGGGTTAGTAATAGATTGATGTTTTGATGGAACTGTAGATCTATGGGTTAGTAATAGATTGATGTTTTGATGGAACTGTGGACCTATGGGTTAGTAATAGACTGATGTTTTGATGGAACTGTAGACCTATGGGTTAGTAATAGACTGATGTTTTGATGGAACTGTCGATCTATGGGTTAGTAATAGATTGATGTTTTGATGGAACTGTAGACCTATGGGTTAGTAATAACTGATGTTTTGATGGAACTGTGGACCTATGGGTTAGTAATAGATTGATGTTTTGATGGAACTGTCGATCTATGGGTTAGTAATAGACTGATGTTTTGATGGAACTGTGGACCTATGGGTTAGTAATAGATTGATGTTTTGATGGAACTGTGGACCTATGGGTTAGTAATAGATTGATGTTTTGATGGAACTGTCGATCTATGGGTTAGTAATAGATTGATGTTTTGATGGAACTGTCGACCTATGGGTTAGTAATAGATTGATGTTTTGATGAAACTGTAGACCTATGGGCTAGTATTAGATTGATGTTTTGATGGAACTGTGGACCTATGGGTTAGTAATAAACTGATGTTTTGATGGAACTGTGGACCTATGGGCTAGTATTAGATTGATGTTTTGATGGAACTGTCGACCTATGGGTTAGTAATAGACTGATGTTTTGATGGAACTGTGGACCTATGGGTTAGTAATAGACTGATGTTTTGATGGAACTGTCGATCTATGGGTTAGTAATAGATTGATGTTTTGATGGAACTGTCGACCTATGGGTTAGTAATAGACTGATGTTTTGATGGAACTGTCGATCTATGGGTTAGTAATAGATTGATGTTTTGATGAAACTGTGGACCTATGGGTTAGTAATAGATTGATGTTTTGATGGAACTGTCGACCTATGGGTTAGTAATAGATTGATGTTTTGATGGAACTGTCGATCTATGGGTTAGTAATAGATTGATGTTTTGATGGAACTGTCGACCTATGGGTTAGTAATAGACTGATGTTTTGATGGAACTGTAGCCCTATGGGTTAGTAATAGGTTGATGTTTTGATGGAACTGTCGACCTATGGGTTAGTAATAGACTGATGTTTTGATGGAACTGTAGCCCTATGGGTTAGTAATAGACTGATGTTTTGATGGAACTGTCGACCTATGAGTTAGTAATAGACTGATGTTTTGATGGAACTGTCGACCTATGGGTTAGTAATAGACTGATGTTTTGATGGAACTGTCGACCTATGGGTTAGTAATAGATTGATGTTTTGATGGAACTGTCGACCTATGGGTTAGTAATAGATTGATGTTTTGATGGAACTGTCGACCTATGGGCTAGTATTAGATTGATGTTTTGATGGAACTGTGGACCTATGGGTTAGTAATAAACTGATGTTTTGATGGAACTGTGGACCTATGGGTTAGTAATAGACTGATGTTTTGATGGAACTGTGGACCTATGGGTTAGTAATAAACTGATGTTTTGATGGAACTGTGGACCTATGGGTTAGTAATAGACTGATGTTTTGATGGAACTGTGGACCTATGAGCTAGTAATAGACTGATGTT
This sequence comes from Arion vulgaris, assembly GCA_020796225.1. Classification (NCBI taxonomy): domain Eukaryota; kingdom Metazoa; phylum Mollusca; class Gastropoda; order Stylommatophora; family Arionidae; genus Arion; species Arion vulgaris. The sequence goes on along the minus strand of CM036765.1, from coordinate 48,002,298 downwards.
TTGATGGAACTGTGGACCTATGAGCTAGTAATAGACTGATGTTTTGATGGAACTGTTGACCTATGAGCTAGTAATAGATTGATGTTTTGATGAAACTTTTTATTTACCACGGTAGCTTCCCTAGGCCCCTGCATCCGTCGCCATTTACTAGATGCAGTGGTACTATTCTTTGCTTCCCTTCTGAGCCCCTGCACCTCACGGGTGATAAATAGTCTGATCTTTACAATTCAGTTAATGCGATCAAATAAACAACGGACAAAGATCACGATCACAGTAGTTAGGGATTAGAAGATAATGTGTGTAAAACTATGCATTAATTTTTATTGAAAAAAAAACAATCAGAAACGCCACAGATTTTCATCAATTAATTATATTTTAAATAAAATATTAACATTTTGTGAAAATAATAGTTTCATTGTTAAGATAACTCACACCCAATCTGACAGCAGATTTATGAAATGTAAAAGATCCCAACATTTTTATGATTTATTTTTAGATTTGTATTTTAACTCTAGGAGTAATGTCCCCTTAATAGTGGGGTGTCAGTTGTGACTGATGCAGGTTGGGAATACCGGACTCATACTGTGAGAACGTCCGAACCTATGGCTGCTTCATTGAAACGAGTAGTACTGGCAAACATGGGAGTAAGAATCGATAATGTTAATTAAGGATTAAAGATCAGTCAAGATACATCATTCACGACTTGATGGAGCACCACACAGTTATAATAAAATGAGAACCAACACGGCGTGATACAGTACCACATAGAATAAAATGAGTACCAACACGGCGTGATACAGTACCACACAGAATAAAATGAGTACCAACACGACGTGATACAGTACCACACAGTTAGAATAACATGAGTACCAACACGACGTGATACAGTACCACGCAGTTAGAATAAAATGAGTACCAACACGACGTGATACAGTACCACACAGTTAGAATAAAATGAGTACCAACACGACGTGATACAGTACCACACAGTTAGAATAACATGAGTACCAACACGACGTGATACAGTACCACACAGTTAGAATAAGATGAGAACCAACACGGCGTGATACAGTACCACACAGTTAGAATAACATGAGAACCAACACGACGTGATACAGTACCACACAGTTAGAATAACATGAGTACCAACACGACGTGATACAGTACCACACAGTTAGAATAAAATGAGTACCAACACGACGTGATACAGTACCACATAGAATAAAATGAGAACCAACACGACGTGATACAGTACCACACAGTTAGAATAACATGAGAACCAACACGGCGTGATACAGTACCACACAGTTAGAATAACATGAGTACCAACACGGCGTGATACAGTACCACATAGAATAAAATGAGAACCAACACGACGTGATACAGTACCACACAGTTAGAATAACATGAGAACCAACACGGCGTGATACAGTACCACACAGTTAGAATAAGATGAGAACCAACACGACGTGATACAGTACCACATTAGAATAAACATGAGAACCAACACGACGTGATACAGTACCACACAGTTAGAATAACATGAGTACCAACACGACGTGATACAGTACCACACAGTTAGAATAAGATGAGAACCAACACGGCGTGATACAGTACCACATAGAATAAAATGAGTACCAACACGGCGTGATACAGTACCACACAGTTAGAATAACATGAGAACCAATACGCGTGATACAGTACCACACAGTTAGAATAACATGAGTACCAACACGACGTGATACAGTACCACACAGTTAGAATAACATGAGAACCAACACGACGTGATACAGTACCACACAGTTAGAATAACATGAGTACCAACACGACGTGATACAGTACCACACAGTTAGAATAACATGAGTACCAACACGACGTGATACAGTACCACACAGTTAGAATAACATGAGTACCAACACGACGTGATACAGTACCACACAGTTAATGTTAAAAATGTAAAATAACAACGTTAAGACAGAATTGAATGAACAGTGTGGATGATTTGTAGAGCCTGTTACAGAGTTATACAGACAAAGAGGCGGCTACCTATAACTTTAGTCACCGTAAGAATCCGGATCCTAGTTCTAGCCAGAAGGTAAGAAGAGATTAATGAGAATGAGATGAGCCCAGAGAGCGACGGATCTAATGAATATGAACAATGAATGGACAGTAGAACGAATATTTGGGATTCCAGAAAATAAATTACCACAACAGGTTCAGACATAACCCTTTTTCTGAGCCTTCACGGACCTACAGATGAGCGTTTTTAGAAATTGATAAAGAAGTAAGTAATCTAGCACGAGTAACGAAAGAACATAGACAGAGAGTAAATAACTACAGGAGTAACTACAGAACAAGCAGAGGTATAACCAAATGGAGTACTGAGAAGAACATAGCCAGAGAGTAAATAAACTGCAGAGTAACTCAAGAACATAAGCCAGAGAGTAAATAAATAGAGTAAGAGAAGAACATAGCCAGAGTAAATAAACTAGCAAGGATAACTACAAGAACATAGCCAGACAGTAAATAAACTAGCAGGAGTAACTATAAGAAATAGCCAGAGAATAAATAAACCAGCAAGGATTAACTACAAGAACCTATCGACAGTAAATAAACTAGCAAGGAGTAACTACAAGAACATAGCCAGAGAGTAAATAAACTAGCAAGGAGTAACTACAAGAACATAGACAGAGAGTAAATAAACTAGCAAGGAGTAACTACAAGAACATAGCCAGAGAGTAAATAAACTAGCAAGGAGTAACTACAAGAACATAGCCAGACAGTAAATAAACTAGCAAGGAGTAACTACAAGAACATAGCCAGAGAGTAAATAAACTAGCAAGGAGTAACTACAAGAACATAGCCAGACAGTAAATAAACTAGCAAGGAGTAACTACAAGAACATAGACAGAGAGTAAATAAACTAGCACGGAGTAACTACAAGAACATAGACAGACAGTAAATAAACTAGCAAGGAGTAACTACAAGAACATAGACAGAGAGTAAATAAACTAGCAAGGAGTAACTACAAGAACATAGCCAGAGAGTAAATAAACTAGCAAGGAGTAACTAGAAGAACATAGACAGAGAGTAAATAAACTAGCAAGGAGTAACTACAAGAACATAGCCAGAGAGTAAATAAACTAGCACTGAGTAACTACAAGAACATAGACAGAGAGTAAATAAACTAGCAAGGAGTAACTACAAGAACATAGCCAGACAGTAAATAAACTAGCAAGGAGTAACTACAAGAACATAGCCAGAGAGTAAATAAACTAGCAAGGAGTAACTACAAGAACATAGACAGAGAGTAAATAAACTAGCAAGGAGTAACTACAAGAACATAGACAGACAGTAAATAAACTAGCACGGAGTAACTACAAGAACATAGCCAGAGAGTAAATAAACTAGCACGGAGTAACTACAAGAACATAGACAGAGAGTAAATAAACTAGCAAGGAGTAACTACAAGAACATAGACAGAGAGTAAATAAACTAGCAAGGAGTAACTACAAGAACATAGACAGAGAGTAAATAAACTAGCAAGGAGTAACTACAAGAACATAGACAGAGAGTAAATAAACTAGCACGGAGTAACTACAAGAACATAGACAGAGAGTAAATAAACTAGCAAGGAGTAACTACAAGAACATAGACAGAGAGTAAATAAACTAGCAAGGAGTAACTACAAGAACATAGACAGAGAGTAAATAAACTAGCACGGAGTAACTACAAGAACATAGACAGAGAGTAAATAAACTAGCAAGGAGTAACTACAAGAACATAGCCAGAGAGTAAATAAACTAGCAAGGAGTAACTACAAGAACATAGACAGAGAGTAAATAAACTAGCAAGGAGTAACTAGAAGAACATAGCCAGAGAGTAAATAAACTAGCAAGGAGTAACTACAAGAACATAGACAGAGAGTAAATAAACTAGCAAGGAGTAACGACAAGAACATAGACAGAGAGTAAATAAACTAGCAAGGAGTAACTACAAGAACATAGACAGAGAGTAAATAAACTAGCAAGGAGTAACTACAAGAACATAGACAGAGAGTAAATAAACTAGCAAGTAGTAACTACAAGAACATAGCCAGACAGTAAATAAACTAGCAAGGAGTAACTACAAGAACATAGCCAGACAGTAAATAAACTAGCAAGGAGTAACTACAAGAACATAGCCAGAGAGTAAATAAACTAGCAAGGAGTAACTGAAAGAACATAGCAGAGAGTAAATAAACTAGCAAGGAGTAACGAGAAGAACATAGCCAGAGAGTAAATAAACTAGCAAGGAGTAACTACAAGAACATAGACAGAGAGTAAATAAACTAGCAAGGAGTAACTACAAGAACATAGACAGAGAGTAAATAAACTAGCAAGGAGTAACTACAAGAACATAGCCAGACAGTAAATAAACTAGCAAGGAGTAACTACAAGAACATAGACAGAGAGTAAATAAACTAGCAAGGAGTAACTACAAGAACATAGCCAGACAGTAAATAAACTAGCAAGGAGTAACTACAAGAACATAGACAGAGAGTAAATAAACTAGCAAGGAGTAACGAGAAGAACATAGCCAGAGAGTAAATAAACTAGCAAGGAGTAACTACAAGAACATAGCCAGAGAGTAAATAAACTAGCAAGGAGTAACTAGAAGAACATAGCCAGAGAGTAAATAAACTAGCAAGGAGTAACTACAAGAACATAGACAGACAGTAAATAAACTAGCAAGGAGTAACTACAAGAACATAGACAGAGAGTAAATAAACTAGCAAGGAGTAACTACAAGAACATAGCCAGACAGTAAATAAACTAGCAAGGAGTAACTACAAGAACATAGCCAGAGAGTAAATAAACTAGCAAGGAGTAACTACAAGAACATAGCCAGACAGTAAATGAACTAGCAAGGAGTAACTACAAGAACATAGCCAGAGAGTAAATAAACTAGCAAGGAGTAACGAGAAGAACATAGCCAGAGAGTAAATAAACTAGCAAGGAGTAACTACAAGAACATAGACAGACAGTAAATAAACTAGCAAGGAGTAACTACAAGAACATAGCCAGAGAGTAAATAAACTAGCAAGGAGTAACGAGAAGAACATAGCCAGAGAGTAAATAAACTAGCACGGAGTAACTACAAGAACATAGACAGACAGTAAATAAACTAGCAAGGAGTAACTACAAGAACATAGACAGAGAGTAAATAAACTAGCAAGGAGTAACTACAAGAACATAGCCAGACAGTAAATAAACTAGCAAGGAGTAACTACAAGAACATAGACAGAGAGTAAATAAACTAGCAAGGAGTAACTAGAAGAACATAGCCAGAGAGTAAATAAACTAGCAAGGAGTAACTACAAGAACATAGCCAGAGAGTAAATAAACTAGCAAGGAGTAACGAGAAGAACATAGCCAGAGAGTAAATAAACTAGAAGGATAACTACAAGAACATAGACAGAAGTAAATAAACTAGCACGGAGTAACTACAAGAACATAGACAGAGAGTAAATAAACTAGCAAGGAGTAACTACAAGAACATAGCCAGACAGTAAATAAACTAGCAAGGAGTAACTACAAGAACATAGCCAGACAGTAAATAAACTAGCAAGGAGTAACTACAAGAACATAGCAGACAGTAAATAAACTAGCAAGGAGTAACTACAAGAACATAGCCAGAGAGTAAATAAACTAGCAAGGAGTAACTACAAGAACATAGACAGAGAGTAAATAAACTAGCAAGGAGTAACTAGAAGAACATAGCCAGAGAGTAAATAAACTAGCAAGGAGTAACTAGAAGAACATAGCCAGAGAGTAAATAAACTAGCAAGGAGTAACTACAAGAACATAGCCAGAGAGTAAATAAACTAGCACGGAGTAACTACAAGAACATAGACAGACAGTAAATAAACTAGCAGGAGTAACTTACAAGAACATAGCAGAGAGTAAATAAACTAGCAAGGAGTAACTACAAGAACATAGCAGACAGTAAATAAACTAGCAAGGAGTAACTACAAGAACATAGCAGAAGTAAATAAACTAGCAAGGAGTAACTACAAGAACATAGCCAGACAGTAAATAAACTAGCAAGGAGTAACTACAAGAACATAGCCAGACAGTAAATAAACTAGCAAGGAGTAACTACAAGAACATAGACAGACAGTAAATAAACTAGCAAGGAGTAACTATAAGAACATAGCCAGACAGTAAATAAACTAGCAAGGAGTAACTACAAGAACATAGACAGACAGTAAATAAACTAGCAAGGAGTAACTACAAGAACATAGCAGACAGTAAATAAACTAGCACGGAGTAACTACAAGCCAACGTATACGACAGAGATAGCTAACAGAAATAAACTAGCAAGGAGTAATAGAAGAACATAGCCAGAGAGTAAATAAACTAGCACGGAGTAACTACAAGAACATAGACAGAGAGTAAATAAACTAGCAAGGAGTAACGAGAAGAACATAGCCAGAGAGTAAATAAACTAGCAAGGAGTAACTACAAGAACATAGCCAGACAGTAAATAAACTAGCAAGGAGTAACTGAGAAGAACATAGACAGAAGTAAATAAACTAGCAAGGAGTAACTACAAGAACATAGCCAGACAGTAAATAAACTAGCAAGGAGTAACTACAAGAACATAGCCAGACAGTAAATAAACTAGCAAGGAGTAACTACAAGAACATAGCCAGAGAGTAAATAAACTAGGACGGAGTAACTACAAGAACATAGCCAGAGAGTAAATAAACTAGCAAGGAGTAACTACAAGAACATAGCCAGACAGTAAATAAACTAGCACGGAGTAACTACAAGAACATAGACAGACAGTAAATAAACTAGCAAGGAGTAACTAGAAGAACATAGCCAGAGAGTAAATAAACTAGCAAGGAGTAACTACAAGAACATAGACAGAGAGTAAATAAACTAGCAAGGAGTAACTACAAGAACATAGCCAGAGAGTAAATAAACTAGCAAGGAGTAACTACAAGAACATAGACAGACAGTAAATAAACTAGCAAGGAGTAACAAAGAACATAGACAGACAGTAAATAAACTAGCAAGGAGTAACTACAAGAACATAGCCAGACAGTAAATAAACTAGCACGGAGTAACGAGAAGAACATAGCCAGACAGTAAATAAACTAGCAAGGAGTAACTACAAGAACATAGACAGACAGTAAATAAACTAGCACGGAGTAACTACAAGAACATAGCCAGAGAGTAAATAAACTAGCAAGGAGTAACTACAAGAACATAGCCAGATAGTAAATAAACTAGCAAGGAGTAACTACAAGAACATAGACAGACAGTAAATAAACTAGCAAGGAGTAACTACAAGAACATAGCAGAGAGTAAATAAACTAGCAAGGAGTAACTACAAGAACATAGACAGAGAGTAAATAAACTAGCAAGGAGTAACTACAAGAACATAGACAGAGAGTAAATAAACTAGCAAGGAGTAACTACAAGAACATAGACAGAGAGTAAATAAACTAGCAAGGAGTAACTACAAGAACATAGCCAGACAGTAAATAAACTAGCAAGGAGTAACTACAAGAACATAGACAGAGAGTAAATAAACAGCAAGGAGTAACTACAAGAACATAGACAGAGAGTAAATAAACTAGCAAGGAGTAACTACAAGAACATAGACAGAGAGTAAATAAACTAGCACGTAGTAACTACAAGAACATAGACAGAGAGTAAATAAACTAGCAAGGAGTAACTACAAGAACATAGACAGAGAGTAAATAAACTAGCAAGGAGTAACTACAAGAACATAGACAGACAGTAAATAAACTAGCAAGGAGTAACTACAAGAACATAGCAGAGAGTAAATAAACTAGCAAGGAGTAACTACAAGAACATAGACAGAGAGTAAATAAACTAGCAAGGAGTAACTACAAGAACATAGACAGAGAGTAAATAAACTAGCAAGGAGTAACTACAAGAACATAGACAGAGAGTAAATAAACTAGCAAGGAGTAACTACAAGAACATAGCCAGATAGTAAATAAACTAGCAAGGAGTAACTACAAGAACATAGCCAGACAGTAAATAAACTAGCAAGGAGTAACTACAAGAACATAGAGAGAGTAAATAAACTAGCAAGGAGTAACTACAAGAACATAGCCAGAGAGTAAATAAACTAGCAAGGAGTAACTACAAGAACATAGCACAGAGAGTAAATAAACTAGCAAGGAGTAACTACAAGAACATAGACAGACAGTAAATAAACTAGCAAGGAGTAACTACAAGAACATAGCCAGACAGTAAATAAACTAGCAAGGAGTAACTACAAGAACATAGACAGAGAGTAAATAAACTAGCAAGGAGTAACTACAAGAACATAGACAGAGAGTAAATAAACTAGCAAGGAGTAACTACAAGAACATAGACAGAGAGTAAATAAACTAGCAAGGAGTAACTACAAGAACATAGACAGACAGTAAATAAACTAGCAAGGAGTAACTACAAGAACATAGCCAGAGAGTAAATAAACTAGCAAGGAGTAACTACAAGAACATAGCAGAAGTAAATAAACTAGCAAGGAGTAACTACAAGAACATAGCCAGAGAGTAAATAAACTAGCAAGGAGTAACTACAAGAACATAGCCAGACAGTAAATAAACTAGCAAGGAGTAACTACAAGAACATAGACAGAGAGTAAATAAACTAGCAAGGAGTAACGAGAAGAACATAGCAGAAGTAAATAAACTAGCAAGGAGTAACAGAAGAACATAGACAGACAGTAAATAAACTAGCAAGGAGTAACTAGAAGAACATAGACAGAGAGTAAATAAACTAGCAAGGAGTAACTAAAAGAACATAGCAGAGAGTAAATAAACTAGCAAGGAGTAACATAAGAACATAGACAGAGAGTAAATAAACTAGCAAGGAGTAACTACAAGAACATAGACAGAGAGTAAATAAACTAGCAAGGAGTAACTACAAGAACATAGCCAGAGAGTAAATAAACTAGCAAGGAGTAACTACAAGAACATAGACAGACAGTAAATAAACTAGCAAGGAGTAACTACAAGAACATAGCAGAAGTAAATAAACTAGCAAGGAGTAACAGAAGAACATAGCCAGAAGTAAATAAACTAGCAAGGAGTAACTACAAGAACATAGACAGAGAGTAAATAAACTAGCAAGGAGTAACTACAAGAACATAGCCAGACAGTAAATAAACTAGCAAGGAGTAACTAGAAGAACATAGACAGAGAGTAAATAAACTAGCAAGGAGTAACTACAAGAACATAGCAGAGAGTAAATAAACTAGCAAGGAGTAACTAAAGAACATAGACAGAGAGTAAATAAACTAGCAAGGAGTAACTACAAGAACATAGACAGAGAGTAAATAAACTAGCAAGGAGTAACTAAAAGAACATAGACAGAGAGTAAATAAACTAGCAAGGAGTAACTACAAGAACATAGACAGACAGTAAATAAACTAGCAAGGAGTAACTACAAGAACATAGCAGAAGTAAATAAACTAGCAAGGAGTAACTACAAGAACATAGACAGACAGTAAATAAACTAGCAGGAGTAACTAAAGAACATAGACAGAGAGTAAATAAACTAGCAAGGAGTAACTACAAGAACATAGACAGAGAGTAAATAAACTAGAAAGGAGTAACTACAAGAACATAGCCAGACAGTAAATAAACTAGCAAGGAGTAACTACAAGAACATAGCCAGACAGTAAATAAACTAGCAAGGAGTAACTACAAGAACATAGACAGAGAGTAAATAAACTAGCAAGGAGTAACTACAAGAACATAGCCAGAGAGTAAATAAACTAGCAAGGAGTAACTACAAGAACATAGCCAGAGAGTAAATAAACTAGCAAGGAGTAACTACAAGAACATAGCCAGACAGTAAATAAACTAGCAAGGAGTAACTACAAGAACATAGACAGAGAGTAAATAAACTAGCAAGGAGTAACTAGAAGAACATAGACAGAGAGTAAATAAACTAGCAAGGAGTAACTAGAAGAACATAGACAGAGAGTAAATAAACTAGCAGGAGTAACTGAAAGAACATAGACAGAGAGTAAATAAACTAGCAAGGAGTAACTAAAGAACATAGCAGAGAGTAAATAAACTAGCAAGGAGTAATCAAGAAAAGCCAGAGAGTAAATAAACTAGCAAGGAGTAACTACAAGAACATAGACAGACAGTAAATAAACTAGCAAGGAGTAACTACAAGAACATAGCCAGACAGTAAATAAACTAGCAAGGAGTAACTACAAGAACATAGCCAGACAGTAAATAAACTAGCACGTAGTAACTACAAGAACATAGACAGAGAGTAAATAAACTAGCAGGAGTAACAAAGAACATAGCCAGAAGTAAATAAACTAGCAAGGAGTAACTACAAGAACATAGACAGAGAGTAAATAAACTAGCAAGGAGTAACTACAAGAACATAGCCAGACAGTAAATAAACTAGCAGGAGTAACTAAAGAACATAGCCAGAGAGTAAATAAACTAGCAAGGAGTAACTACAAGAACATAGCCAGAGAGTAAATAAACTAGCAAGGAGTAACAAAGAACATAGACAGAGAGTAAATAAACTAGCAGGAGTAATACAAGAACATAGCAGAGAGTAAATAAACTAGCAAGGAGTAACGAAAGAACATAGACAGAGAGTAAATAAACTAGCAAGGAGTAACTACAAGAACATAGACAGACAGTAAATAAACTAGCAAGGAGTAACTACAAGAACATAGACAGACAGTAAATAAACTAGCAAGTAGTAACTACAAGAACATAGACAGACAGTAAATAAACTAGCAAGGAGTAACTAAAGAACATAAGCCAGAAGTAAATAAACTAGCAAGGAGTAACTACAAGAACATAGACAGAGAGTAAATAAACTAGCAAGGAGTAACTAGAAGAACATAGCCAAAGTAAATAAACTAGCACGGAGTAACTACAAGAACATAGCCAGAGAGTAAATAAACTAGCAAGGAGTAACTACAAGAACATAGCAGAGAGTAAATAAACTAGCAAGGAGTAACTACAAGAACATAGCCAGACAGTAAATAAACTAGCAAGGAGTAACTACAAGAACATAGCAGACAGTAAATAAACTAGCAAGAGTAACAGAAGAACATAGACAGACAGTAAATAAACTAGCAGGAGTAACTAGAAGAACATAGCAGAAGTAAATAAACTAGCAAGGAGTAACTACAAGAACATAGACAGAGAGTAAATAAACTAGCAAGGAGTAACTACAAGAACATAGCCAGACAGTAAATAAACTAGCAAGGAGTAACTACAAGAACATAGCCAGATAGTAAATAAACTAGCAAGGAGTAACTACAAGAACATAGCCAGAGAGTAAATAAACTAGCAAGGAGTAACTAGAAGAACATAGACAGAGAGTAAATAAACTAGCAAGGAGTAACTACAAGAACATAGCAGAGAGTAAATAAACTAGCAAGGAGTAACAGAAGAACATAGACAGAGAGTAAATAAACTAGCAAGGAGTAACTACAAGAACATAGCAGACAGTAAATAAACTAGCAAGGAGTAACTACAAGAACATAGCCAGAGAGTAAATAAACTAGCAAGGAGTAACTACAAGAACATAGACAGACAGTAAATAAACTAGCAGGAGTAACAAAGAACATAGCCAGAAGTAAATAAACTAGCAAGGAGTAACTACAAGAACATAGCCAGAGAGTAAATAAACTAGCAAGGAGTAACTACAAGAACATAGCCAGACAGTAAATAAACTAGCAAGGAGTAACTACAAGAACATAGCCAGAGAGTAAATAAACTAGCAAGGAGTAACTACAAGAACATAGCCAGAGAGTAAATAAACTAGCAAGGAGTAACTACAAGAACATAGCCAGAGAGTAAATAAACTAGCAATGAGTAACTACAAGAACATAGACAGAGAGTAAATAAACTAGCAAGGAGTAACAAAGAAATAGCCAGAAGTAAATAAACTAGCAAGGAGTAACTACAAGAACATGAGAAGTAAATAAACTAGCAAGGAGTAACTACAAGAACATAGACAGAGAGTAAATAAACTAGCAAGGAGTAACTACAAGAACATAGCCAGAGAGTAAATAAACTAGCAAGGAGTAACTACAAGAACATAGCCAGACAGTAAATAAACTAGCAAGGAGTAACTACAAGAACATAGCCAGAGAGTAAATAAACTAGCAAGGAGTAACTAGAAGAACATAGCCAGAGAGTAAATAAACTAGCAAGGAGTAACGAGAAGAACATAGCCAGAGAGTAAATAAACTAGCAAGGAGTAACGAGAAGAACATAGCCAGAGAGTAAATAAACTAGCAAGGAGTAACTACAAGAACATAGCCAAGAGTAAATAAACTAGCAAGTAACTACATTACATACGGCACAAAGAAATGAACATCTAGTGATCAGACACACATTTATTATGACGTTCATCGATGACTGTAAATACCCCTTCTTGAACACTAAATGATATATGGACTTACTAAAAGTAAATGCCCCTTCTTGAACACTAAATGATATATGGATTATAAAAGAAATACCCTTCTTGAACATAAATGCTATCCTTGAAACTAAATCTATCCTTCTGAACTACATGCTATCCTCTTGAACATAAATGCTATCCTTCTGAACACTACATGAACTATCCTTCTGACACTAAATGCTATCTCTTGAACACTAAATGATATAGGACTTACTAAAGTAAATACACTCTGAAGACTAAATGATATATGGACTTACTAAAGTAAATACCCACTTCTTGAACACTAAATGATATATGACTTACTAAAAGTAAATACCTCTTGAACACTAAATGAATATGGACTTACTAAAAGTAAATACCTTCTTGAACACTAAATGCTATCCTCTTGAACACTAAATGCTATCCTTCTTGAACACTACATGCTATCCTTCTTGAACACTAAATGCTATCCTTCTTGAACACTACATGCTATCCTTCTTGAACACTCAAATGCATCCTTCTTGAACACTAAATGCTATCCTTCTTGAACACTAAATGATATATGGACTTACTAAAAGTAAATACCCCTTCTTGAACACTAAATGCTATCCTTCTTGAACACTAAATGCTATCCTTCTTGAACACTACATGCTATCCTTCTTGAACACTAAATGCTATCCTTCTTGAACACTACATGCTATCCTTCTTGAACACTAAATGCTATCCTTCTTGAACACTAAATGCTATCCTTCTTGAACACTAAATGATATATGGACTTACTAAAAGTAAATACCCCTTCTTGAACACTAAATGCTATCCTTCTTGAACACTAAATGCTATCCTTCTTGAACACTACATGCTATCCTTCTTGAACACTAAATGATATCCTTCTTGAACACTAAATGATATCCTTCTTGAACACTAAATGATATATGGACTTACTAAAAGCAACGACACAACAATGTGATATGTTTTAGAATCAAATTTAGATTTTCAATCAAATTAATAATCTAGACCAGCGTTTCCCAAAGTGGGCGGTACCGCCCCCTGTGGGCGCTGAAACCTTCCAGGGGGGCGATAGTGGGTTCAGAAGCATTGGGTGGAGTTTTTTTTTCCGTGATTTTGCATTTGAATAATCATTAAAAATTTGAATTTTGTATTTTAATTCATCTTATGCCCATCTTACACGATCCATTTTTTCATCCAAGTTCTATTTCATGTATATAATCATTTGAAAATTGACCATGTATGACAGAAATATATATCAATGTTCTATGTCAAAGTGAAAATAGAGCATGTATATATATATATATGGGGGGGGGCGTTAGCAAACTGTTTTAATGGGAAGGGGGAGGCGTTACAAAGTTTATGTCGTGCAAAGTGGGCGGTGGGCCGAAAAGTTTGGGAATCTATGATCTAGACCGAGACATGCTGGGTTGTCGTGCTGTTGCAGCATGACGTAGTTTGGCCGCACACAGCTCGTGTGACAGTAACGAAACTTGAAAAATTATGGTTAAAGTTTTGTCCGCATCTTCCACATTCACAGGCAGCCACACAGATTGGTTTTTATATGTTTGTACGCACTTGGAAGTGGTGAAATTGATATGTATTTTCACATCAGGGAAGGAATCTTGAGCCAAATTTGTATAAATCATGACATTATCGATATAAGGCCCCATTGTTAATGCACCCAAACATCTTAATGACATCTAAACAACAGAGGATCAGCAGCCTTTTCATGCCTACTCGATGTTATCAGAGACAAACATGGACAATGAACAAACCACAGGCGCCAAAAATAACTATACCTGAAATGCGATGCATACAATAAGTTACAAACAACATCAGAAAAGACAGAGTCACGAATATGAGCACAAACAAGAAAGTTGTGACAGAATCTTGCTTGAATTACAATGAGAAACAACGAATGAAGTAGTTTGGCCACTTAATAAGAATGAAACCAAACTCCACTATATACATATTTTTCTACAACAGAACATCAGGGACGAAGGCGAGAGGAAGACTACTAAAAAGATGGCGTAGCATAATCCTCTCAAAAAGCAAAGATAATTGTCCCCTAAGCCATTAGAACAGCGCAAGATAAAAACAGAAAACCACGACATTTGACAACAACTCAATAATAGTTTGACAACAACTCAATAATAGTTTGATAATAACTCAATAATAGTTTGACAACAACTCAATAATAGTTTGACAACAACTCAATAATAGTTTGACAACAACTCAATAATAGTTTGACAACAACTCAATAATAGTTTGACAACAACTCAATAATAGTTTGACAACAACTCAATAATGGTTTGACAACAACTCAATAATAGTTTGACAACAACTCAATAATAGTTTGACAACAACTCAATAATAGTTTGACAACAACTCAATAATAGTTTGACAACAACTCAATAATAGTTTGACAACAACTCAATAATAGTTTGACAACAACTCAATAATAGTTTGACAACAACTCAATAATAGTTTGACAACAACTCAATAATAGTTTGACAACAACTCAATAATAGTTTGACAACAACTCAATAATGGTTTGACAACAACTCAATAATAGTTTGACAACAACTCAATAATGGTTTGACAACAACTCAATAATAGTTTGACAACAACTCAATAATGGTTTGACAACAACTCAATAATGGTTTGACAACAACTCAATAATAGTTTGACAACAACTCAATAATAGTTTGACAACAACTCAATAATAGTTTGACAACAACTCAATTATAGTTTGACAACAACTCAATAATAGTTTGACAACAACTCAATAATAGTTTGACAACAACTCAATAATAGTTTGACAACAACTCAATAATAGTTTGACAAAAACTCAATAATGGTTTGACAACAACTCAATAATAGTTTGACAACAACTCAATAATGGTTTGACAACAACTCAATAATAGTTTGACAACAACTCAATAATGGTTTGACAACAACTCAATAATGGTTTGACAACAACTCAATAATAGTTTGACAACAAAAGAAAAGAAAAAAAAGAAGAAGAAGAAATGGATACATTTATATTTGTACACATGAGGTCAATAATGAATTTGATATGCAAGAGCATGCGACGATGTACCGCTGTTATTAGGTAGTGATACCGTATTATATAATGAATATGCTCATCCTTTCATCACAGCATTGCCAGTACGAACGAATAGTACCATTTAAGTCGGCCCGAAGATTGTTACGGGCGAGGGAGTTGAACCCGAATTACAAGTGTTCAAGAAATCGGATGGACTGACTCACGGGTTTGTAGGAGCCGAAACGACATAACAAACTAACGCTCTCAAGCGTAAATCACATAGATCACAATGAATGGTTAACCAAATACTTGATGTAAAACCATCCAAGAAAAAGAAGAATATGAAAAGTAGGAGAAAAGAGAAGAAATTTGTTGACCAAATGTAATCTGAAGAAGACCAGCGAACAAATGAGAGAGTGGACTGACGTTGGAACTCTCCTTCTTCTTCTTTTCTCCAGTTGTGCATCACAGCGTCAGGATAAAGACAGGTTTCTAGATCGGGATTTTGTGTACACTTCGTAAATAGTGTTTTCACCGCTACGGTTATCTTTGAAGTTCGCTTTTTGCATTGACGACATTTTGCTTTGTATCCACTATATCGGAGTAGCATTGTTCTTTGAGGCGCGTTGTCTGCTGGTAATCTGCTTATGCGGCCGAATCATTTAATTTGTTGTTTCTTGATGAAGTTTAGTATTGATGTTGTACCCACTATTTTTTGAAACTGTAGTTAGTAAATGCGCAGACCATAAGCAATGTGTATTACTGGTGAATGTCTAATGTATCAACTAAACCACGAGGTAGATAGCGAGAGATGTTAGGAAGATGTGAGAGATAATATCACGTGCGAGTTATCACGAATAAAGAAGAAGAAGTAGAAGATAGAAAGAGAGATAGAATAACATATACATAGTCTTCCTATATCGGGAATATACGTAAGTAAAGTAAAAGTAGTAAGTAAAGCAAAGATAAGGATAAGTAAGTAATAATAAGTAAGGTAAGCAAAGTAAGAGTAAGCAAAGTAATAGAGGTAACAAAGTAAAGTAAGCAAGTAAGAGTAAGAAAGTGAAAGCAAAGTAGGTAAGCAAAGTAACGGTAAGAAGTAAGCAAGTAAAGGTAAGAAAGTAAAGTAAGCAAAGTAAATAGAGTAAGGTGCAAAGTAAAGTAACAAGTAAAGGTAAAAAGTAAAGTGTAAGTAAAGGCAAAGTAAGGTAGAAGAGGTAAGAAGTAAGTAAGAAAGTAAAGGTAAGCAAAGTAAAGGTAAGCAAAGTAAGGTAAGCAAAGGTAAAGGTAAAAGTAAAGGTAAGCAAAGTAAAGGTAAGCAAAGTAAAGGTAAGAATAAGGTAAGCAAGTAAATCAAAGTAAAGGTAAGTAAGCAAAGTAACGGTAACAAGTAGAAGTAAAAGTAAGGTAAGCAAAGTAAAGTAAGCAAAGTAAAGTGAAATAGCCATAGTTAATAGTGTATATAGAAGTTAATAGCATTGTTAGGTCAAAGTATTCATTGTACCAAAATCAGGTAACGAGTATTCATTGACCATAGGAAGCAAAGAAGTATCTAATGAACATCGGTAGCAAGTAATTTCTAATCTGAACCTTTGGCCCAGTATTTCCTCGATGACCATGCAGAGTATTCATTGATTGGCCGTATTTCTCATTGACCATCGGCACACGATGGCTGAAGTGGTCAACATCATGCTGTCCGCCTTTACTTCCCAGTGATATTCCTGGTACACAATTGAGGCTGGGTCGATCTGAGAGCCGTTACGGTTGGAATAAATTCCACGCCCACAATGGAATTGAACCTGGACCACTACCTAAGAACAAGTTCACTAACAACTACGCTACTTCAGATCTTAATACTACATAGACAAAACAAGAAAAAGATAAATTATAAACTAGATAAAACTTACCTTAAAAGAATTTAATGTTCCAAAATAAATAGGTATAAATGCTAGCCATATTATACAAGTTGTGTACATAGAAAATCCAATAAATTTTGATTCGTTGAAGTTTTCGGGAATCTTCCTGGTTTTTACAGCGTACACTGTGCAGATGATGATGAGTAGCATGTTGTAGACGAGACTAACAAGGAAGGAGATGTCATCACTTCTGCATTTCTTGATGACCACAGGCTCTCGAGAGTCTGGGTAGTGTAACCTGGTTCCTGGATGCTCTAGTAACAGCCATACGAATGTGAAGAGAATCTGTGAATTAGAAGTTGATTAGAGAAGGTGAGGTCACATGTGATTGATTTATTGATTGATAGGACCATTATCATTTCACTTCGGTGAGTTATGATATGTGATCCGATCTCTTGCTTACATAGGAAGGTATCAACGACAGTGCACGAACTCCATAGCACCGGCGAAGGTCCCCGATGCAAATTCGAAAATAGTGAAGATATATGTAGGAATTTTATTTTTAAACTGTTCTAATGAATTTTGCCCACGCAGCGGCTTTTTAGCCTGTTCTCGATTTTAAACTGCCAAGGGTTCTTTTACGTGCTCAAATTGAACACGGGACCTACGTTTTATCGTCCGTCTCGATAGGACTAGGAACTCGATCTCATCTACATTGTGATCAGGATCTCTGGAAAATATCCCTATGGCTCCACGAGGGATCGAACCGGCTACCTTTGGCACGAGAGTCGAGCACCTAACCTCTACGCCACAGAGACGAGCACCTAACCTCTACGGTACAGAGACCCTCCGAATAAATAGAAAATATATCAATGTATATCAAATACGTGACTTCCAGTGTCTCCCTGCTCTCAACCACAAACATAAGGTTATACTTATCGTGTAAGATATTTTAAGAAAATATGTATGAATGCAAATATAGCCTGACTTAGACACAATAAGAACACATTGATGTACAAGTGATTGACGTAATGTTGATGTTAATTTCTACCTTACAAAACATTCAACAACTAAAAACAGTTATGGATTGGAACTGATAATAAAACAAAGATCAGAATACTAAAAGCATGCATATTCCCAGTGGCAACGTATGGGTGTGAAGCATGGACATTTAATAAGGAAGTGGAAAACATGTGCTTTTGAATATATGTGTTACTGATGAGCCCTTCGTATATCTTGGACAGAGAAGAGAACAAATAGATCTATACAGAAAGAACTCAATATCAAAGACAACTGGCTGATGCTACAAATAAGAAAGACAAAATTGAAGTAATTTGGACATATAAAGAGACAGGAAGGGCTGGAGAAGACCATTATAGAAGGAGACATCCAGGCAAAGAGGAGAAGAGGAAGACCACAGAGAAGATGGATTCAGGATGTAACTGATGATTTCAACATTACGGTTGCATCAACGGGGCAACTGGTCTATGAGAGATAGACAGAGAGAGAGAGAGAGAGAGAGAGAGAGAGAAAGAAATTCTGAAGGACTGTTAGGTGGCAAAGTCCTGCACACGACAATATATTTGATGAGGATAAGCATTGTGAGGCGTACGCTTTGTTGAGAACACTGCTCAACCAGTACGCTTTACGTTGAGAACACTACTCAACCAGAACGCTTTACGTTGAGAACACTACTCAACCAGTACGCTTTACGTTGAGAACACTATCAACCAGTACGCTTTGCGTTGAGAACACTTCAACCAGAACGCTCTACGTTGAGAAACATTATTCAATTAAAAGACTTGCCGTTGTGCACACATCATACCTTTAACTTGTCTTAACAAACACATCAACCAGAAACTGTTGGTTAAACGACAAAACTCTTTCTATTGACGTTTCTCTCTATCGAGCTAATTTCAGAATAAAAAAAGAAACCATAACGTTGATATTTCTTTTACCAAAAATAATAAAGTTCGGATTTAATCATTGTTTAGACAACATGTTTTCACCAACTTAAATGTACCCTGACCGTACCCCCGCACAATATAAGATTAAGTTGACCCAGCTGTAAATAAATACCTGACTGGATGAATTTAGAAATTAATTCTCAGACCAAAGGTCGGAGCTTGATTCCACATGGACCGATTACTGACAAGCTTCTTTGATTATGTGTTTTCATGCAAGGATTCGTTTTCATTATCACGAGGTATACAGGAGAGGGCGGGGGGACGTAGGGGATGTAGTCGACATCACGACGGCTGCTTTTACTTCCCTGTGATTCTGTGGTATTCAACTAAGGGTTTTGGGTGGAGCTGAGGACGATCAACGACTGGTCAAATGTCTACTCCCAATGTGGATTTGATCCCTTGGACCATGCGCATATGAAATAAGTACATTAACCACTACACTATCGCGGCTCTCTCTGTGTTCAGATCCAAAGATTAACATCTCGTTTGCTCATGTTCTTGTCGCAAAGGAAGGTCGTCCTACAAACTGTTTTGCCAGAAACAAAAATCCGCACTTATGCATAACTTACGCAACCGAGATAGAGAATAGCCTTTATCTTCTTCGTTGAAATCTTCAGAGCGCATGTTTTCTCTTAGAGCGCTGACAATGTCGCTTTTGTCCATAGAAGACCCATTCTTAATCATAGCATTGCCCGCCAGTGCATCCGCTCTTTCCTTGCCCTTCACTCCAGCATGACCTGGGACAAAGATGAAGGTAACTGTACTTAACGCAATATTCTCAGAAGGTGGCGTGCTATTTCTGCAGAAAGGGGTCATGCCATATTGGGAAACTCGGTGCAATGAAGTGAATATTTCGTCTTTAGACTATTTAATACCTAATTATCGTAACTGTCTATCTGCCTTTCCGTCCTGTACATTAATACTGTTGTGACAAGAGGATATCCTATTAGAGCATACTCAGTCATTTATTGATTCATCATTGATGGACTTAGGAATCATAAACACGATTTCGCTTTCACGATATATGGTTGCAGCCGAAACGGCGAATGGAGAAAATAGAAATACGTATAATTTGTTATTGTTGGTGGCAATATCAACCATTACCGGATATGATAGAAGAGAGAATAATGGTGGGAGATAAAATGCTAACGTCTGCATGCAACTGTGGCCTTAATGTGGTCCAGGTTTGGTTCTTTTTTTTTGCCTATCGCAAATGAAGATTTATCGCCGTGCGTAATAGTTTTCTGAATTAAAACTAAACATGTGGGTCTCTATCTTCTTCTTCTTTTGTCGTCACATTGCTACCGGGTTGTTGACCAAGGTTGTGGTGTTCTGTTTTTATCTTGCGCTGTTCTGGTGGCTTGGGTGATTGTTATTTTTGCTCTTTGACAGGATTCTGCTAGGTCATTTAACCATCTTTTTCGTGGTCTTCCTTTCACCGTCTTTCCTGATGTTCTGTTGTAGAAGACTCTGTATACTGTGGAGCTTGGATGCATTCTTATTAAGTGGTCAAACCACTTCATTCTGTGTTTCTCAATATAATCTCTTTGTCTCTATCTACTTCGAGATATTCAACCCTGTCAATGACAGCTTTCCGATGGGCTGCGGATGGTAAAGAAAAGTCGAAGTCCAAAGAAAATATAAAGAACCGTGACAAGAAAGGGAGTTGAAAGATTGGCACCTGATGGTGGAAACAATTAGTAGAAAAAAGGCAGATCGGAAAAATTTGAAATCTTTTCTGGAAATCTTATGTGTTAAATGAGAATATATATATATATATACGTATATATCTAGACATAGGACATGCATAAATGGAGGAGATGATACTTCATCATTGCTATTAATTGGACCTCGGTAAAGTAAAAAAAGGCCATATATTTATATGTAGATAAATAGATAAATAGATAGATAGATAGATAAATAGATAGATAGATAGACAGATTGTCATTTACCGACGCACGCAAATAATGTAAATCAATCGAACAATCAATCTAACATGTCAGTTTCGTGATTTCAAATTCAGTTTCACAGTTCTCTGCCAGACTTCACAATTCTCTTCCAGACTTCACAGTTCTCTGCCAGACTTCATAATTCTCTGCCAGACTTCACAATTCTCTGCGAGACTTCACAGTTCTCTGTCAGACTTCACAGTTCTCTACCAGACTTCACAGTTCTCTACCAGACTTCACAGTTCTCTACCAGACTTCACAGTTCTCTGCCAGACCACAGTTCTCTGCCAGACTTCACAATTCTCTGCCAGACTTCACAGTTCTCTGCCAGACTTCACAATTCTCTGCCAGACTTCCCAGTTCTCTGTCAGACTTCACAGTTCTCTGTCAGACTTCCCAGTTCTCTGCCAGACTTCCCAGTTCTCTGTCAGACTTCACAGTTCTCTGCCAGAATTCCCAGTTCTCTGTCAGACTTCACAGTTCTCTGCCAGACTTCCCAGTTCTCTGTCAGACTTCACAGTTCTCTGTCAGACTTCCCAGTTCTCTACCAGACTTCCCAGTTCTCTGTCAGACTTCACAGTTCTCTGCCAGACTTCATAATTCTCTGCCAGACTTCACAAATCTCTGCCAGACTTCAATTCTCTGCAGACTTCACAATTCTCTGCCAGACTTCACAGTTCTCTACCAGACTTCACAGTTCTCTACCAGACTTAACAGTTTTCTGCCAGACTACACAATTTCTGCCAAACCACATTCTCTGCCAGACTTCACAATTCTCTGCCAGACTTCACAATTCTCTGCCAGACTTCATATTCTCTCCAGACTTCACAGTTCTCTACCAGACTTCACAGTTCTCTGCCAGACTTCACAGTTCTCTACCAGACTTCACAATTCTCTACCAGACTTCACAGTTCTCTGTCAGACTTCAGAATTCTCTGCCAGACTTCACAATTCTCTGCCAGACTTCACAGTTCTCTGTTAGACTTCACGGTTCTCTGTCAGACTTCAGAATTCTCTGCCAGACTTCACAGTTCTTTGTTAGACTTCACAGTTCTCTGTCAGACTTCCCACACAGATGACTGACCAGTTTTTGAAAGACTATCTTTGGTTGAACTCTCTCCCTCACGCCTTTATTAAGAAAGATAAGAAAATGATAAATGGATGTTTACGTAGAATAGAGAGACTGAGATGGTATGATAAGGTTACAATCGAGGAACTCAGAGAAAGAACTAAGCAGATACCAGTGGAGAAAAAGCTCAGGAAGAGACGCTGGCGATGGATAGGACACACATTGAGAAGACCGACTGGAAGCATAGCAAGACAGGCAACGTCTTGGAAACCGCAGGGAACAAGGAGTAGTGGAAAACCTAGACATACCTGGAGAAGAAAGCTGGAGGCTGATATTAAAAGGATAGGTAAAACATGGAAAGAATTGGAAGGGATGGTAAGAGAGAGGAAGAGCTGGAAGAAGTTTGTTGAAGACCTGTGCTCCGTTGGGAGTTGAAATGTGAAGAAGAAAGAAAATGATGATGAAGTTGATGAAAATAAGTAAAATATATAAAACAATATCTTACCTGAATCATAATAAGAATACATGTCATAACAATCTGTGACTTAGGACTGATGAATGGTGGCCGCTTGGCTGAGCGTCGGGCACTCTCGAATATTCTAGAAATTCGATTTGTCTTTATAAGGAGAGATGAATAAACTACGCTAAACCCAAACCCGACCCCGAATCTCTGAATGCCGCACAGAATAGTGGTTGGCTGTGCTATTAGAATGAAGGTCATGAAGTAACAGAAGACACACCCACAAAGCAACATGTAAGATAGCTCTCGTCCAGAGGCCATCACTACTGGCGTGCTGTTGAACATGACGAATAAAATGATGACGAAACTCGTACACATGATTCCAACAGTCGCCAATACCATCGGAATAACAGCGTGAATGCCTGTCCAAGTCATATATTGAACATCCAAAGAAAAACATCCCGTTTTGTTAGGGTACGGCCACATTCCCTCATCACATGACTCACACGTTTTTTCATCTTTAATATACTCCCACATACTGCACCGAGTGCAGATCCAGCAACACTGTTCTCCTCTCTGCATGTTCTTGATCTCTCCTTCCTTACATGGGTCGCTACACCTTGACCTCGGTATCTCTTTAGTATCACCTGGCCATATTATGTCTGTATGGTTAAGGGTCAGTCCACTGTTCCAAGTACCAATCAGACGGTACTCGTATTCACGAGTTATACGGTTTCGTTGGTAGTTCATAACCATATATCTTCCAGGAGCGTCTCCTTTGTTGTCAAATCGAACACGGGCTCCGTACCCATCTGAAAAAAACCGAGAAAAATAATTAAAAATGGGATAATCTCCACATCAAAATTAAGATGATATACAATATCTATACAGAAACTTAAACGATATACAATATTTATATAGAACCTTAGATGATATACAATATTTATACAGAACCTTAAATGATATACAATATCTATACAGAACCTTAGACGATATACAATATTTATACATGTCATTAGATGATATACGATATTTATACAGAACCTTAAATGATATACAATATCTATACATGCCATTACATGATATACAATATCTATACTGAACCTTAGATGATATACAATATCTATACATGCCATTACATGATATACAATATATATACAGAACCTTAGATGATATACAATATATATAAATAGGGGGAAGACTGCAGTAAAACTTGGTAAATAGCGAAACACGTACAAACAAAGTACTATAGTTTTACAAAATACAGAAACAGCGACGATAAACAGCAACGTTTCGACCAAAAGGCCTTTATCAAGCAAACGACACAACAGGAGTGACGAATCATAGAGAACACTTACAAATGGAC
Source organism: Arion vulgaris (assembly GCA_020796225.1). Classification (NCBI taxonomy): domain Eukaryota; kingdom Metazoa; phylum Mollusca; class Gastropoda; order Stylommatophora; family Arionidae; genus Arion; species Arion vulgaris. The sequence continues at coordinate 47,978,106 of CM036765.1, read as the reverse complement.
GATAACGGAAAAATGCAAATGTATCTAATGAACTGGGAATACAAACGAATAACGAAATGAGTGCAACATAAAACTAGAAGTGGAAAAGAGGAGAAACATACAATCAAGGGAAAATACAAATTATATATATGAAGCAAATACACATATAGATTACAAGGCATGAGATGAGAAAGTACTAAGAAGCATAGGAATGTAATGCGTTGAGTCCAAGAGGCCGCAATGTACCATATAACGAAATAAAACGGTTCTCCAGAGCAAATCGACTACGATCATCAGAGGAACATGATCGGATGGCTGTGACCTGGACATCGCAAGCTCCTGAATGGCCAGTATCATTGAAATGGGTAGCTACAGGGTCACAGAGCATTGGCGTATATCGCGCAAGTGTTGGGCGAATCGGTCACTGAGTCTCCTGCCGGTTTCCCCAATATAGGCCTTGTTGCACCGCTTGCAGATAATGGCATAGATAATATTACGGGACTCGCACGTGAAACTGTCTTCAATAACGAACGTGGCTTTTGGAAAAGACACAGTGCGGGTCTGTATTACATAAGCACACGTGTTGCAGCGCCGACGGCCACACTGGATGGTGCCAAAATGACTAACTCCTTTCAGTTCAATGACCAGTTCTTTGAGCAGATCAGTGGGGTCGCCATGGGTACTAAAATGGGACCCAGTTATGCTTGTCTATTCATGGGTCATCTTGAACACTTAGTATGGAATTCCTATGATGGTCCTCTTCCGTCTGTGTATCATAGATACATTGATGATTGTATTGGCATTACCGATATGCCTGAAGCCGATTTGTCACGCTTCATTAATTTCATTAATGTCTTCAATCCTGCTATTCGGTTTACATCTCACATATCTACCTCTTGTGTCAACTTTCTTGACATCACTATCACTATCAACCTATCCACCATCACTACATCAGTACACTACAAGCCTACTGATGCACATAGTTTTCTTCTTTATACCTCTTCCCATTCCCAGGCTTGTCGTGACTCTTTACCATTCTCTCAACTCTTGCGCCTTCGTCGCCTCTGTAGCGAGGACGATGATTTTCTCGATAGGGCTTACGAGATGCTTGATTTCTTTCGTAAGTGATTATACCCGGATAAAGTGCTTGCTTCTGCTATGCGGCGCCTTCAGCAAATTTCTCGCCAGGAGGCTCTCTCTAACCAGCATAGAACGTCCAATTCTGACAGGGTGAAACTTGTCTTAACTTTCCACCCTCATAGTTCCCTTGTGAAGAAAGTCTTATTCCGTCATCTCTCCATTCTTCAGTCTGATCCTGAGACACGTTCAATCTTCTAACACTATCCTTTGGTGGCGTACAGACGGGACAGAAGCCTTAAGGATATGTTGATTCACAGTCGCCTCAAGCCTAATATCCAGAGTCATTTTGGCACCATCCAGTGTGGCCGTCGGCGCTGCAACACGTGTGCTTATGTAATACAGACCCGCACTGTGTCTTTTCCAAAAGCCACGTTCGTTATTGAAGACAGTTTCACGTGCGAGTCCCGTAATATTATCTATGCCATTATCTGCAAGCGGTGCAACAAGGCCTATATTGGGAAACCGGCAGGAGACTCAGTGACCGATTCGCCCAACACTTGCGCGATTTACGCCAATGCTCTGTGACCCCTGTAGCTACCCATTTCAATGATACTGGCCATTCAGGAGCTTGCGATGTCCAGGTCACAGCCATCCGATCATGTTCCTCTGATGATCGTAGTCGATTTGCTCTGGAGAACCGTTTTATTTCGTTATATGGTACCTTGCGGCCTCTTGGACTCAACGCATTACATTCCTATGCTTCTTAGTACTTTCTCATCTCATGCCTTGTAACCTATATGTGTATTTGCTTCATATATATAATTTGTATTTTCCCTTGATTGTATATTGTTTCTCCTCTTTTCCACTTCAAGTTTTGTGTTGCACTCATTTCGTTATTCGTTTGTATTCCCAGTTCAGTAGATACATTTGCATTTTTCCGTTATCGTCCATTTGTAAGTGTTCTCTATGATTCGTCACTCCTGTTGTGTTGTTTGCTTGATAAAGGCCTTTTGGTCGAAACGTTGCTGTTTATCGTCGCTGTTTCTGTATTTTGTAAAACTATAGTACTTTGTTTGTACGTGTTTCGCTACAATATATATACATGCCATTACATGATATACAATATCTATACATGCCATTACATGATATACAATATTTATACAGAACCTTAAATGAGATACTCATACAATATTTATATAGAACCTTAGATAGTATACACTATAAACAGTGGCGGTAGGAGACACATAATATATTAAAATATATATATATAACACCTTAAATGACATACATTATATATGGGGTCATAGCTGACATACACGATTGACACGCCCTTAGATGGTACAACTATATTATTTGTTGTCTATTCCCAGGTGGATGATGTAGTTGGCTGTCCACTCTTGCCGTTAAGCGTAGGGATGGGAGCTTTAATTTGCGTTCTAGGGCTAGATGAGTCGCCCTTGTTGCGTTGTATCCGTGTTTATGTAGTGTGATCTTGATATTGTCTATCCATCTTTTTCTTGGTCTTCCCTTAGCTCTAGTACCCGATCTCTTTTATTGTATGCTGCTATAGGTGGTTGGTTGTATTTCATTCTCATTAAATGTCCAAACCACTGCATTTGTTGTCTTTCGGTGAATTCGGTACATGAAGTTATGCCCACTCTGCTTCTGATGTACTCATTTCGTAGTCTGTCTCTCCTGATGATTCCCACTGCCTTCCTCAAGCATGAAAACTATACACATTACTTCAAATGTTATACAATATACACATGGACATAGACGACAATCACTATTTTCATGCACTATAACATTATTCTACGATCACAGATTCAGTACACATTCTATTTTTGTAACATTCACTCTTCTAGCACACATTACACTTTCTGACTTTTACACACCTAGCATATCACTAGACCTGGACGTGGTGGAGTCCAGTATCATCACATTAAGCAGATGTAACTATATATTGAGAGATTGATTGATATGATCATCATCAGTGCACTTCTGTGAGTAACCATGTGTGATCCGATCTCTTTCTTACACAAGGATCTCTCAGCTGCACTGCACGTACTCCACAACACCGGCGAGCGTCCCCGATATAATTAGAAGATGGTGAAAATACTTTGTACAAATAAAAAAAATATTTCTAATAAATTGTGCCCGGCAGCGGCTCTTCTCGATTTTGAGCTGCCAAGGCTATTTGACGTGAACCTCAACACAGGAACCTACGTTTTTATCATCCGTCTCCGATAGGAATAGGAACTGGATCTCACCTACAATAAGATCAGGGATCTCTAGAAAAATATCCCAATGGTTTCACGAGGGAACGAACCGGGTACCATTGGAACGCGAGGCGAGCAGTTAACCTCTATGCCACCAAGATTATTCTAAAAAATGACATTATCTTACATGCACAAATGAATGAGACATTACACATTTCTATGTTAACTTATTCTCTAATTGTCGTGATATCATTTTCTACACTCTGTACACTTATCGAAAAGATCTCATTTATGCCCAAGTTGTCTCAGCACGTCTTGTCAGCTTATGTCCCCTTGTGGCTCGTCAGGTCAAGAGTAGACGCCATTGCTAGAGTTATTCATTCTACCAATCAGTTAGAATTAGAACACAGTTCCCTTGATAAATTATCTCGCTAGGCTGGACTTTGGTTAGAGATATTTGATCACGTGAGCATACTCAAGATTAGATGTGCTTGCTAAAGATTCGGATGTCTAAAAATGGGAGGTCTTTCAGGAAGTACGGACAGACAAACAAGCTGGATAATCACACAAAAGTTAATATGTGTTTGTGCCAGGGATAAAAGATAAACATTGAAAATGTTCTATTGTGATGACATGTGAAAATGTTCCATTGTGATGACATTGAAAATGCTCCATTGTGATGACTTGTGAAAATGTTCCATTGTGATAACATTGAAAATGTTCCATTGTGATAACATGTGAAAATGCTCTATTGTAATGACATGGGAAAATGTTCCATTGTGATGACATGTGAAAATGTTCCATTGTGATGGCATTGAAAATGTTTCATTGGGATGACTTGTGAAAATGTTCTATTGTGAATACATGTGAAAATGTTCTATTGTGATGACATGTGAAAATGTTCTATTGGGATAACATGTGAAAATCAACATTTTATTCAATGTTATATTTTTAAAATCACCATATATTCATATATTCACACAAATTCACATATATTCACGTAGTTCACCAAATGTTGGAGAATAATTGCAACCTTAAATAACATATAAACTAGAAAACACAGAGATCAAGAAAAGATAGATTCAAGCAAATCTGTTGACATTTGAAGGTACTTAATGATCCGGAGATATCACGAATGGAAGCAGAAAATGAGAAAACAAAACGTGGTAGAACTAATTACATAAAATATACATATCAATAGAAAAACAAATTTGGTTAACAGTTTAATAAAAGAAAGAAATCTAGGAAATAAATTATTATTTTAAGAAGAAATTGGGACAAAAATAAGAAATGAAGACAAATGTTATAAATGGGTTGGCTGAAATCGGATGTACATGTCCTAAACGTGTAGAAGTCTATGCATTTGGAGGCCTACCAAACCAATGTGCAACGTATACACGTTCTTGGCAAAGATCAAACATATCACAAAGAGTGATTAAAATTGGTCGTAAAGAATGAACGCAAAGAAGAAGAAGTTATAAATGGAAAGAAAAATGTTATAAATGTAAAGAATAATGTTATAAATGTGAAGTAGTAAGGGCGTTGGTGGATTGAGTACATTCATTCTAAACTTCCTATTTCATTTCATTAGCTTCTTTTTACTTCGTTGTGGTTCCTCTTTCCTTTTTCTTCGTTAATTCCTTCCTTTCATTTTTGTGTGTTTCTCCTTGTAGTATTCCATATTTCATTTATACGGATGGTCCTCCTGTTATATCTATTATCCCATGGTATTTAAAACAATGTTCTCACTTCCAGACAACACAAAACATTTGACAACCATGATTCATTTACAGGTTCATATATTTATTTGAATGTTTCGCAAATATATAAACACGTCCATTCGTCTTAGAAGTCCATCCATCCTTTTTTATATCGTAACTAAGCCGTCACTATTTTACTACACAAAAGCGTCATGTCTCGTAGTTATGTGTTGTACTTCTGCATAGAGTACAACACATAGTCTCAACTATTAAATAATCTAATTATACTACTCTAACTATCTGGCTAACTGTCCATTTCTCCGCTGCCATCTGGGGATCTATGACAAATGGAAAGAAAAATGTTATAAATGGGAAGAGAAATGTTATAAATTTAAAGAATAATGTTATAAATGGAAAGAAAAATGTTATAAATAGGAAGAGAAATGTTATAAATGGGAAGAGAAATGTTATAAATGGAAAGAAAAATGTTATAAATGGGAAGAGAAATATTATAAATGGGAAGGGAAATGTTATAAACGGGAAGAGAAATGTTATAAATGGGAAGAAAAATGTTATAAATGGAAAGAAAAATGTTTTAAATGGAATGAAAAATGTTTTAAGTGAAATGAAAAATGTTATTAATGGAAAGAAAAATGTTATAACTAGGAAGATAAATGTTATAAATGGAATGAAAAATGTTATTAATGGAAAGAAAAATGTTATAACTGGGAAGATAAATGTTATAAATGAGAAGAGAAGTGTCATTAATGGAAAGAATAATGTTATAAATGGAAAGAAAAATGTTATAAATGAGAAGAGAAATGTTATGAATGAGAAGAAAAATGTTATAAATGGAAATAAAAATGTTATAAATGAGAAGAAAAATGTTATAAATGGAAAGAAAAATGTTATAAATGAGAAGAGAAATGTTATAAATGGGTTGGAAAATGTTACAAATGGAAAGAAAAATGTTATAAATGGAAAGAAAAATGTTATAAATGGCTAGAAAAATGTTACAAATGGAAAGAAAAATGTTATAAATGGAAAGAAAAATGTTATAAATGGAAAGAAAAATGTTATAAATGGAATGAAAAATGTTATTAATGGAAAGAAAAATGTTATAACTAGGAAGATAAATGTTATAAATGAGAAGATAAATGTTATAAATGAGAAGAGAAATGCTATAAATGAGAAGAGAAATGTTATAAATGGAAATAAATATGTTATAAATGAGAAAAGAAAATATCAAAGTTTCAAGACCAAGGGAAAAGAGAGTGCTTATTTTATCATGTAGCTAATCATAAAGTGACTAAATAAAAGCTAACGGCAGACAAGCACATTACTGTAAATGTTTTATGACTGAGGTCAAAAGAAGGAAATGTATTGGATTGATGACGGAAGACTTTCCAAGCCTGGTATGAAATGACAGGTCAAATAGTGCCAGTACGGTTGTAGCGTATGAATACATTCAGTCTTGGTTACGATAAATAGATAATGTAGTACTGGTAATGAAAGCACAGAGATGATGGAAAATGTGAACTCAAAGCTTTGGCTCATTTCTGAAACTTTCATTTGATGTTTGAATCATTTCTTGAGGGGATAGATAGACAACACATTGTTTGCAGAATTTGGTGTTTTGTAATGTTGTTTTTTACAACTGATGTACTAACATTGTCAATTAGTTTTGGATTATCCAGCCGGAAGTTGGTAGGCCTAAGGTATGGGCCTAGGAAAGCTACCCTTGTAACTAAAAAGCATCGTAGAAATAGGATGTGCTGGCTTACATGTAGGCGCATAACTGGCACAACGTATAATCGCTCTTAGGCTCGGATCACATACAAATCACAAAGAGTGATTGTGATATATAAACGATATATTATGTGAGCAAGTGTTAGTGAATTCATTAGTTAGTGATAGAGAAAATGCTTACGAGTGTCTGTGTGCATTTCTTGTCTGTGCATTTGTCTGTGTGCATTTCTATGTCTGTGTTCATTTCTATGTCTGTGTGCATTTCTATATTGTGCATTATGCTTGTGTGCATTTCTATGTCTGTGTGCATTTCTATATCTGTGTGCATTTCTATGTCTGTGTGCATTTCTATGTCTGTGTGACTCATGTCTTGAACTTCTATGTCTGTGTGCATTTCTATATCTGTGTGCATTTCTATGTCTGTGTGCATTTCTATGTCTGTGTGCATTTCTATATCTGTGTGCATTTCTATGTCTTGTGTGCATTTCTATGTCTGTGTGCATTTCTATGTCTGTGCATTTCTATGTCTGTGTTTTAGTCTGTGCATTTCTATGTCTGTGTGCGTTTCTATGTCTGTGTGCATTTCTATGTCTGTGTGCATTTCTATGTCTGTGTGCGTTTCTATGTCTGTGTGCATTTCTATGTCTGTGTGCATTTCTATGTCTGTGCGTATGTTGAATGATTGATTGATTGATTGATTTATACGACCATCATCATTGCACTTCGGTGAGTAACCATGTGTGCTCCGATATCTTTCTTACACAGGAATATTTCAGCTGCAGGGCACGAACCCCGTAGCACTGGCGAGAACCCCGATGTAATTTTGAAGATGGTGAAGATATTTTTGTATGAATTTTATTTGTAATCTTATCTAATAAATTTTGCCCGGGCAACAGCTTTCCAGCCTGTTCTTCTCGATTTGGAACTGCCAAGGGTTCTGTTACGTGCTCAAATTGAACACGGGACCAACGTTGTATCGTCGTCCCCGATAGGACTAGGAACTCGATCTCACCTACACTAACATCAGGGATCTCAGGAAAAATATCCCGATGGCTCCACGTAGGAGCGAACCTGGTACCCTTTGGCACGAGAAGCGAGCACCTAACCACTACGCTACAGAGTCATTTGTGAGTGTGTGTGTGCGTGTGTGTTTGTGTGTGTGTGTGTGTGTAAAAAAAGAACTATGTGCGGATTAAGTAGAAAAAGACACGGATAAAAATAAGAAACTGACCACTTTCAGGTCGAGTTCAAGTAATCCTGGCAGCAAAGGCCGATGTTGGAACACACAAGACACCACCCAGTGACTCCTCACTCGCTAACTCGATATACAATTTGAAACTATTGATGACTATAAGTACTTGTGTATGATAGGAAGAGAGAAGCATCAAGTTTACGTACCATGAACTAGAGAGAAACATCAAGTTTACGTACCATGAACTAGAGAGAAACATCAAATTTACGTATCATGAACTAGAGAGATAAAGAACGCAGATGAAAGATTTAAAGACAAAATCAATAATTTTCAATTCCCTCAAATCAAACGACTTCTGCCTTTCATAGCTTGACAACTATAATTAGCTTCACTCGCAGACATAGACAAGATTGGTAGCACTGGAAACTTGTCATGGATATGTTAAGCGGAACATTTCAAGATGGTTTCTGGAATTAGACTATCTCTAAGCAACTTGGTTCAGATTTGTCTCAGAGTGACTTGCGTTATGTGAACAGAGATATATAGTGAGAAACTAACAACAGAAATAATTGTCATTTGCAGGTAGAAAGAAATGAATATATTTTGACGTTTGAAGTAGAAATATAACAACAACAAAAAAGATAATAAATGGACAGCAGCAATTTATCCATGTTAGTTCTCCCCCTGTGTTGCATTGGGATCTCAAGGGAGCAAAGAATAGTAACACTGCGTCCTACAAGGCATGTCGGAAGAGACGACTGATGTAGGACCTAGGGAAGTTACCTAAGTAAATAAAAAGCATCGCAGAAATCGGATGTTTTGGCCTACTTGCAGACGCATAACTGGCACAACGTACAACCGCTCTTAGGCTCAGATCACATAAAACCACACAGAGTGGTTAGCAAGTGATGGATATGCAGAGTTTGAAGAAGAAGAACATAAGACATATATCCATGTTATAACTTGTAGAAAGAAAGATAGCATTCCAAGAGCAATAACTGATATACCTACGTTGTGACCATCCATGTTATAACTTGTAGAAAGAAAGATAACATTCCAAGAGCAATAACTGATATACCTACGTTGTGACCATCCATGTTATAACTTGTAGAAAGAAAGATAACATTCCAAGAGCAATAACTGATATATCTACGTTGCGACCCCTGTCTGTTATTCTTGCTATATTCTTCGCTAGACATTTCTCACTTTTCGTTCGTTTCCTATAACACTTCAACAATTTATCGAGTCTAACTAATTTTTAGTTCATCTCCTTTGCTCATCAAAAAGAAAATAAGGAGTTGTTTAAAAAAAAAACTATAGAGGAAGCAGCGAAGTCAAAGAATATGATTAATAAATAGACAGTGTACAAGTATTAAGAGCTTCAGAATAAAACAACCACAACAGCAAACACAAGATTTGAACAACAACTTCTTAATTCTTACGTCACCAATTATCTAGGACTGGAATACGAGCGCTTTTAGAAACACAAGCGTCTAACTCGTCAAGAAAAAAAGCTTTACGGAGGAGTGTATTATGTAAAGGCTTCATCTGCTGAACACAGAGTAATCAGGCCATCCATATATCAGAGCATCCGTATATATATATATATATGGATGAACAGATAGATAAATTTGATAGATAGATAGATTCGATATTTAAATAAGAGATTGGTAGACTCAACAGATGAATAGGACATATATATATATATATACGAGTATATAGATAGATAGATAAATAAATAAATAAATAGAAAGATAGATAGATATATATATATATAGATAGACATATAGATAGATAGACAGATAGATAGATAGATAGATAGATATATAGATAGATAGATAGATAGATAGATAGATAGATAGATAGATAGATAGATAGATAGATAGATAGATAGATAGATAGATAGATACAAAGCTTCTATAGATGTTGGAATCACATATACTAGTGAACTCTATAAACAAAATATTGCAAAACAAATTAGGTAACAAAAACAACAAGACAGAAGTACTCCAAACAACAAGACAGAAGTACTCCAAACAACAAGACAGAAATACTCCAAACAACAAGACAGAAGTACTCCAAACAACAAGATATAAGTACTCCAAACAACAAGACAGAAGTACTTCAAACAACAAGACAGAAGTACTCCAAACAACAAAACAGAAGTATTCCAAACAACAAGACAGAAGTAATCCAAACAACAAGGCAGAAATACTCCAAACAACAAGACAGAAGTACTCCAAACAACAAGATATAAGTACTCCAAACAACAAGACAGAAGTACTTCAAACAACAAGACAGAAGTACTCCAAACAACAAAACAGAAGTATTCCAAACAACAAGACAGAAGTAATCCAAACAACAAGGCAGAAATACTCCAAACAACAAGACAGAAGTACTCCAAACAACAAGATATAAGTACTCCAAAAAACAAGACAGAAGTACTTCAAACAACAAGACAGAAGTACTCCAAACAACAAAACAGAAGTATTCCAAACAACAAGACAGAAGTAATCCAAACAACAAGACAGAAGTACTCCAAACAACAAGACAGAAGTACTCCAAACAACAAAACAGAAGTACTCCAAACAACAAGACAGAAGTACTCCAAACAACAAGACAGAAGTACTCCAAACAACAAGACATAAGTACTCCAAACAACAAAACAGAAGTACTCCAAACAACAAGACAGAAGTACTCCAAACAACAAGACAGAAGTACTCCAAACAACAAGACAGAAGTACTCCAAACAACAAGATATAAGTACTCCAAACAACAAGACAGAAGTACTCCAAACAACAAGACAGAAGTACTCCAAACAACAAGACAGAAGTACTCCAAACAACAAAACAGAAGTACTCCAGACAACAAGACAGAAATACTCTAAACAACAAGACAGAAGTACTCTAAACAACAACAACAAGACAGAAGTACTCCAAACAACAAGACAGAAGTACTCCAAACAACAAGACAGATGTACTCCAAACAACAAGACAGAAGTACTCCAAACAACAAGATATAAGTACTCCAAACAACAAGACAGAAGTACTCCAAACAACAAGACAGAAGTACTCCAAACAACAAGACAGAAGTACTCCAAACAACAAGATATATCACTAATAGATTGACAAAACAAATTAACAATAATACGAATGAGAGTCTCATTTCTCTAGAACATTATAATCAGTCATGATTTCATCTGCCAGATCACCTATGTTTTAATCTGTCCTGATTACAACAATGACAAATCACTCCGTGGAAATGTCATCATTAACAAATTTTCTATATAATCTGGGAAAAAAAGTAACATTGGATTCGTTCTATTAAGAAGGTTAAAAACTTGCTGCTGCATTGAAAAGGAAGAAATGAGAAGCAAGATAGGTTTACTGGCTCGTCTGTCATGAAATATTCATTAGGATTCGAGGCATATCTAATGAAATGAAATGTGGTCAATTACCTCATTAGAAATGATGTATTGAGAGAAAGTTATATTCTAACTTTTCCCATCGATTTTTCAACTTTGTTAAGGATATTCTATTTCATAGGGCTATGAATTCCAATCTATAAGGGAGGCAGTTTGAAAAGGGTTTTACTTTGACAGCCCTGCAGTCATATTGCAGAACACATTAATGTAGGACAGATTTTTCTCTGTATATTCTTTCTGCTTTTTTTTTCTTTCTTTTGAGATCGATTTGAATGATTTCATTAAATAAAAGGGAAAGTTTCATGCTAAATTTCTAAATTGAAATGTAAATTATTAGTGTGTCACAGAAGTTGGAGCTGTTATTGGCAAAAGTTGATATTTTTGGTGATTTTTAATTTTAGTTTTATTTTGGTTATGTGCATGGGCATCACATACACTTTTCAAGGGAGGGTGAGAGGGAGGGAGGGAGGGGAAGTTGGTGGTTGCTGAGCAAATTGAATTGATTTAAATTTAGTTGGTAGTTTCTACGCGGAATCGAAGACGATCAGATTCAGATCAGATTTTTATAAAAGAAAAACATGCCTTCACGCAAAAAGTAATCAGAAGCGACATATCAGTCGCTTTGATTACACATGAATTCATGGCAGGCGAACGCACGAAGAGGAAGAAGAAGAAGAAGAAAGACGAAGATCAGATTTTGATTGCAGGCTCTATGTATAAAAATATTAACTTCTGATATATGTTTAAACTATAGCTAGCTAGCAACAATAGAGACGTCTAAGGAGGTTGAGACTATAGCTAGCTAGCAACAATAGAGGCGTCTAATGAGGTTGAGACTATAGCTAGCTAGCAACAATAGAGGCATCTAAGGAGGTTGAGACTATAGCTAGCTAGCAACAATAGAGACGTCTAAGGAGATTGAGACTATAGCTAGCTAGCAACAATAGAGGCGTCTAAGGAGGTTGAGACTATAGCTAGCTAGCAACAATAGAGGCGTCTAATGAGGTTGAGACTATAGCTAGCTAGCAACAATAGAGGCATCTAAGGAGGTTGAGACTATAGCTAGCTAGCAACAATAGAGACGTCTAAGGAGGTTGGACGTGGGTTAGCTACCCCACTTAGTAAAAATACTAGATAGCAACAGAAACCACAAGCAAGAAAATTCCTAGCTCGCCACATGAGGAAGAAAAAGCACCCCATAATATGGAGACAAACTAAAAAAATGGGGAAGAGCGGAGAGATCTAGAAAGATGGCATTGGATAGTCGGGCTTGGAACGTCTTGGTTGCTGACCTATGTCTTCCGAGGGACGAAGGGTGAAGAAGAAGAAACTAGCAACAATCAATAACATATTTCCAAATATCATGTCAAATGTAGGTTTGCTAATAAGAAGGAAAATAATTAACCATTTTTCAAAAAACTAAAAACACTTTTTTAAAACCATGGCGAAAGATACTTGCACCCCCACCCTCCTGCCTCAACATACAAACGCCCATGGTTATGTCAAGAGAATCGCAGATAGCACTGTATATCAGTCGATTCAGATAGTCTTCGGAGATAATTTAAAGAAAACCAAAGAACTGTGGTAGAATAAAGAAACAACAGCTACCGATTCATTCGTTCAATCTTGGATGTCCACACTATGAATGACGCATTATTTCGAGAAAAAATAATGACAATTTAAAATAATTTTTTTGAAAAATGAAGTTAAAAAAACTTGTTCACAAATAACTATCCTTGACATGCTTAAGCAATCTATTGTTATTTTACGACATTGTCACCTGACTTTTATAATTCTATTGAAATGTCATTAACTTGTCTTTAATTTACTACACAATTATTGATGACGTCAAATGTTCTCAATTTATCTAACTTAATTATTATGTATAGTCTACTGAACCTTTGCTTGTCCTTTGGGATAGAGATAGATATTGATATAGATAGTTTGTGGCGTAAAGGTAATGAGCTAGCCTCTTGCATTAAATGTATTCTGTTCGTTCCCTCTTGGAGCGATTGGGACATTTTTTCAGAGTCCTGTTCTCAATATAGGTGAGATCGAGATTCTAGTCTTATCGGAGACAGGCGATAAAATGTAGGCCCCGTGTTCAAATTGAGCACGGAAAAGAACAAATTCGCAGTTGAGAATTGATAAGTGTAGGTAGGCCTTACAACCGCTGCCAAGGGCACAATTTATAAAATATTAAAATACAATTTCTACACAAAATAAAATTGTTCTATCACCTTCAAAATTACATTGGTAACCCTCGTCAGTGCTACAGAGTTTGTGTACTGCTGATGAGATCTTAATATGTAAGTAATAGATCGGAGCCGACATGTTTAATCACCGTAGTGCAGTGATGATGCAAAATTACATTGGTGATCCTCGTCAGTGCTACGGAGTTCGTGTACTATCGCTGATATCTTTATATGTAAGTGAGAGATCGGGGCAGACATGTTTACTTACAGTAGTGCAGTGATGATGCATTGGAATAAAAGACCATTCAATTTATTCGAATAACTTTTTTTTATTGTACGTTTTGTTTCGTTTTTTCCGTCCCATTTTTAGACCATTAATTATTTTAAAAAACACAATTTGATATTTATGTGATCTTTCTTCATTTCTAGAATAAATTTATCTTTTTTTGTGTGGTGTCACACTTGATGAAGAGGACATTTATTTATTCAAAACGTAGAACTTTTCTTTCTTTTGATTTATTGATTATTCTTCTTTCTGCTTTTGTCAGCACACTGTTACCGGGTTGCTAACCCAGTGTCGTGGTTTTATGTATTTGTCTTGCGCTTCTCTGGTGACTTGTGTTGTCAGCACACGGTTACCGGGTTGTTAACCCAGTGTCGTGGTTTTATGTATTTGTCTTGCGCTTCTCTGGTGACTTGTGTTGTCAGCACACTGTTACCGGGTTGTTAACCCAGTGTCGTGGTTTTATGTATTTGTCTTGCGCTTCTCTGGTGACATGTGTGTTGTCAGCCCTTTGCGAATTCAACTAGTTTCTACCACTTTCCTCGGTTTCTTGCTTCTTTGATATTCTGTTGTGGTGACATTGGTTGTCGCATTCTTACTAAGTGGCCAACCACATTTTTTCGCTATATTTAAGCATGGTGTTGTTCAACCTTTCTCTGATGCGTTCGTTTCTGTGACTTGTGTTGTGGACTTTAGCGGGACATCTCAGTGTCGTGTTTTATTTTTGTCATTGCCTTATTGGTGGTATGAAATGCTGTTGTCAACCTTGTTTACTGTCAGAGAGTTGGATGCTTAATGCATGGGTTTGGGAGGTTTTGATTGTTTTGATCTTTCAGCTTCTCTGTCGACTTATGTTGTAATACATTTCCTAGGTTTATCTATTTTCATTGATGTTATGATATGTATTTGTTTCCTTCCTGTGATTCTTTACCTAGTTTAGCTACTTTATGTTTAGCCAGTTTTAAACCAGTATTGATATCAGTTATTGATATCTAGTTATTGATATTAGTATTGATCTGTTTTATTCTAGATTGTATCTGTTTTTGTATCTAGTATTGATACTAGATTAATTACAACAACTTTCATTCATATATTAATAATGTATTTGTCTTTTCGGCTTTCGGTGACTGGTATGCCAGACATTGTTACGGTGTGCTAACCCAGTGTCGTGGTTTTATGTATTTGTCTTGCGCTTCTCTGGTGACTTGTGTTGCCAGTACACTGTTACCGGGTTGTTAACCCAGTGAATGATGTGTACATGTTTGTTATATGTGTATACATGTGTGTATGTGTGATATTGTGTCGTCTCTAATATATACAGGCACAACAAGCTCATAGCATGTGCCTGTGCAAACACTATTAACGAACCCTACCTGATTGTTTCTGTGTCTGGTAATAACAAGCATCTGAGAAAAACACTCCCCGTGAGTCATTTTTTTTTTTTGAATGGCTCATTGGTTTGTACGTAAGGACGCTCGTATTGCTAGGCTAGGCGATTGGTGTCGTAAGGACTAGGGTAAGTGGTTCGAGTCCGTGTTTGTCTATTTGTTTTTCGGAAGCTCTTAATACCTGTATCTGTTTATTTGTTGATCATATTCTTTACTTCCGTTGCTTCCTCTGGGGTTCTTGTAAAAAACTCCTTGTGCTCATCTTAACCCAGTGTCGTAGTTTTATGTATTTGTCTTTCGCTTCTCTGGTGACTTGTGTGATGGGTTTCTTAGTTCCTTGGCAGAATTCAACTATGTTATCTATCCACCTTTTCCTTGGTCTTCCTCTCGCCTTCCTTCCTGATATTCTGTTGTGGATAGACAGTTTGGTCTGTTCGCATTCTTACTAAGTGGCCAAACCCCTTCATTCTCTGTTTCACTATATAATTTAAGCACGGTCTTGTTTCAACCCTTTCTCTGATGCTGGTATTCGTTACTCTGTCGATTCTTGTGTTGTTGGTGACTTTGCGGAGATATCTCATTTCACATATTGTTATTTTATGTGCATTTGTCTTATTCATTGTCCATGTTTGACATTGGTAACATAGAGTGGGTATGAAGATGCTGTTGGTCAACCGTTGTTTAGCTGTCAGTGAGATGTTTGGATGTCTAAGTAATGGCACTGGTTGGTAGGTTATTGCATTTGCTTTCTGGACTCAAGTTTCTATCTCTCTGTCGAGTCTTCCATCTACTGTAAATACACTTCCTAGGTACTTGATCTATTGTCATTGATGTTGATGATAAGTGTATTATGTTTCCTTCCTGTATTCTTTACCTCAGTTTTAGTTACGTTTTATGTTCATGTCATTAAACTGTTATTGATTTATTATTGATATCTAGTTATTATATCTAGTTATTGATATCTAGTTTGATATCTATTATTGATATCTTATTATATCTATTAGATATCAGTTATTTAACAACAACGTTTCATTAAAAATATATAAAATAACTGTACTTACTGTTTCTGTTTCCGGCTTTTAGGACGGTGTAGAACAAGGGGGGATATCGAACCCACGACATTTGGAACTTAAGGTAAGGGCTTAACCACTTGGCCACAGAGACTCCGAAGATATTTAGTATATATCATGTAACATAAATATTGAGTTAGTTATGTCAGACAGATGTTGAGTTGGTTGTGTCAGGTAACTTGAGTTGTTGTTGAGGTAACTTTGAGTTAGTTGTGTGAGGTAACTGTTGAGTTAGTTATGTCAGACAGATGTTGATTGTTTGTCAGGTAACTTGAGTTGGTTGTGAGTAAGTTGAGTTAGTTGTGTGAGGTAACTTTAGTTAGTTGTGAGGTAATGTTGAGTAGTTATGTCAGACAGATGTTGAGTTGTGTGTCAGGTAACTGTTGAGTTGGTTGTGTGGTACTTTGAGTTAGTTTGTCAGTAACTTTGAGTTATTGTTTCTGGTAACTGTTGAGTTAATTGATTGATGTATTCAGTGGCGGCTCGTGCTCAGTTTTGTTGGTGGGGCCAGACATTTCTTTCCGGATAAATCATGGTTTTGGTTGCTATATTTTAATTTATAAAATAATAAGTACACGTTATACATTATTTTTGGTGGGGCACGGCCCCACTGGCCCTTAATTACGAGCCGCCCCTGGATGTATTAATACTAAACATAACTTGTTCATTTACTGGTTGAAAAAAACATTTATTTAACAAACTCTAACTTCCATCCTTTTAACAATCACATGATGATCCTAACACTCCATCAAATTACTAATCACATGATGATCCTAACACTCCATCAAATTACTAATCACATCATGATCCTAACACTCCATCAAATTACTAATCACAGGATGATCCTAACACTCCATCAAATTACTAATCACATCATGATCCTAACACTCCATCAAATTACTAATCACATCATGATCCTAACACTCCATCAAATTACTAATCACATGATGATCCTAACACTCCATCAAATTACTAATCACATCATGATCCTAACACTCCATCAGATTACTAATCACATCATGATCCTAACACTCCATCAAATTACTAATCACATCATGATCCTAACACTCCATCAAATTACTAATCACATGATGATCCTAACACTCTATCAAATTACTAATCACATCATGATCCTAACACTCCATCAAATTACTAATCACATGATGATCCTAACACTCCATCAAATTACTAATCACATCATGATCCTAACACTCCATCAAATTACTAATCACATCATGATCCTAACGCTCTATCAAATTACTAATCACAAGATGATCCTAACACTCCATCAAATTACTAATCACATCATGATCCTAACACTCCATCAAATTACTAATCACATCATGATCCTAACACTCCATCAAATTACTAATCACAAGATGATCCTAACACTCCATCAAATTACTAATCACATCATGATCCTAACACTCCATCAAATTACTAATCACATCATGATCCTAACACTCCATCAAATTACTAATCACATCATGATCCTAACGCTCTATCAAATTACTAATCACAAGATGATCCTAACGCTCTATCAAATTACTAATCCCATCATGATCCTAACGATCTATCAAATTACTAATCACATCATGATCCTAACGCTCTATCAAATTACTAATCACATCATGATCCTAACACTCCATCAAATTACTAATCACATCATGATCCTAACACTCCATCAAATTACTAATCACATCATGATCCTAACACTCCATCAAATTACTAATCCCATCATGATCCTAACGCTCTATCAAATTACTAATCACATCATGATCCTAACACTCCATCAAATTACTAATCACATGATGATCCTAACACTCCATCAAATTACTAATCACATCATGATCCTAACACTCCATCAAATTACTAATCACATGATGATCCTAACACTCCATCAAATTACTAATCACATCATGATCCTAACACTCCATCAAATTACTAATCACAAGATGATCCTAACGCTCTATCAAATTACTAATCACAAGATGATCCTAACACTCCATCAAATTACTAATCACATCATGATCCTAACACTCCATCAAATTACTAATCACATCATGATCCTAACACTCCATCAAATTACTAATCACAAGATGATCCTAACACTCCATCAAATTACTAATCACATCATGATCCTAACACTCCATCAAATTACTAATCACATCATGATCCTAACACTCCATCAAATTACTAATCACATCATGATCCTAACGCTCTATCAAATTACTAATCACAAGATGATCCTAACGCTCTATCAAATTACTAATCCCATCATGATCCTAACGATCTATCAAATTACTAATCACATCATGATCCTAACGCTCTATCAAATTACTAATCACATCATGATCCTAACACTCCATCAAATTACTAATCACAAGATGATCCTAACACTCCATCAAATTACTAATCACATGATGATCCTAACACTCCATCAAATTACTAATCACATCATGATCCTAACACTCCATCAAATTACTAATCACATGATGATTCTAACACTCCATCAAATTACTAATCACATCATGATCCTAACACTCCATCAAATTACTAATCACATCATGATCCTAACACTCCATCAAATTACTAATCACATGATGATTCTAACACTCCATCAAATTACTAATCACAAGATGATCCTAACACTCCATCAAATTACTAATCACATCATGATCCTAGCACTCCATCAAATTACTAATCACATCATGATCCTAACACTCCATCAAATTACTAATCACATGATGATTCTAACACTCCATCAAATTACTAATCACATGATGATCCTAACACTCCATCAAATTACTAATCACAGGATGATCCTAACACTCCATCAAATTACTAATCACATCATGATCCTAACACTCCATCAAATTACTAATCACATCATGATCCTAACACTCCATCAAATTACTAGTCACAGTATGGTAATTGATTGATTGATTGATTGATTGATTGATAGGACCATCATCATTGTACTTTGGTGACTAACCATGTGTGCTCCGATCTCTTTCTTACAGAGGAAGATCTCAACGGCAGTGTATGAACTCCCTAGCACCGTCGAGCGTCCCCTATACGGTAATGTGACAAGGGTTAATGGTGACAAAATCCGTTAACTAAATCAATAAAGCCATGTCGACATTGTCTGTGGGAAAAAATTCGACATAATATCGATAAAACATTCGACAAATGTCTGACGTCATCATCTTCAACTGTCACAGCACGCGACTAATGTAACATAAACATACTAAGTGTCTATCCTGTGTCTTTGATTGGTCCATATTCTCTGGAACAAGTGAAATGTCCTCACTAAAGATGGGTCACACTGAAACCCGTCACAATACAACTCAAGAACATTCATATTTCTAAGACTACCTGTACTCAGATGATCTCATCATTCTGTCAATGCTACCAAAGCTCACAGTCTCAATGATTATACCAGAGAAAAAGAAGATATCGTAAGAATTCTAGAAGTAAGGTGATTTAGAAGGTAATAAAGAGACTTTTACAAAGATATTGTAAGAATTCTAGAAGTAAGTTAATACCCCAACATGTCTTGTTCTGTGAACTTTTGGAAGGAAAGATGTACTAAGACAGACCACTGCTCAGGTATAAGGATGTCTCGAAGGCATTAATTAGAACTTTTATGTCTGTCCCAAAAAATGCTAAAATCTAGCTCTTGGTCGAATTGTGTGGAGAACAGCATTATTCAAAGGTTCTGACACTTTTGAAAATGACTTAGTGATGAGCTGAAAGATAAGAGAGACAAGAGCAAACTCAAAAGTTGTCACAGTAAAACACTTGACAGTCTGTAAAGACAAGAGCAAGCTCAGAAGTTGTCACAGTAAAACACTTGATAGTCTGTAAAGACAAGAGAGACAAGAGCAAACTCAAAAGTTGTCACAGTAAAACACTTGACAGTCTGTAAAGACAAGAGCAAGCTCAGAAGTTGTCACAGTAAAACACTTGACAGTCTGTAAAGACAAGAGCAAACTCAGAAGTTGTCACAGTAAAACACTTGACAGTATGTAAAGACAAGAGCAAGCTCAGAAGTTGTCACAGTAAAACACTTGACAGTCTGTAAAGACAAGAAAGACAAGAGCAAACTCAAAAGTTGTCACAGTAAAACACTTGACAGTCTGTAAAGACAAGAGCAAGCTCAGAAGTTGTCACAGTAAAACACTTGATAGTCTGTAAAGACAAGAGAGACAAGAGCAAACTCAAAAGTTGTCACAGTAAAACACTTGACAGTCTGTAAAGACAAGAGCAAGCTCAGAAGTTGTCACAGTAAAACACTTGACAATCTGTAAAGACAAGAGCAAGCTCAGAAGTTATCACAGTAAAACACTTGACAGTCTGTAAAGACAAGAACAAGTTCAGACGTTGTCACAGTAAAATACTTGACAATCTGTAAAGACAAGAACAAGCTCAGACGTTGTCACAGTAAAATACTTGACAGTCTGTAAAGACAAGAACAAGCTCAGACGTTGTCACAGTAAAATACTTGACAGTCTGTAAAGACAAGAGAGACAAGAGCAAACTCAAAAGTTGTCACAGTAAAACACTTGACAGTCTGTAAAGACAAGAGCAAGCTCAGAAGTTGTCACAGTAAAACACTTGATAGTCTGTAAAGACAAGAGAGACAAGAGCAAACTCAAAAGTTGTCACAGTAAAACACTTGACAGTCTGTAAAGACAAGAGCAAGCTCAGAAGTTGTCACAGTAAAACACTTGACAATCTGTAAAGACAAGAGCAAGCTCAGAAGTTATCACAGTAAAACACTTGACAATCTGTAAAGACAAGAGCAAGCTCAGACGTTGTCACAGTAAAATAATTGACAGTCTGTAAAGACAAGAGCAAGCTCAGACGTTGTCACAGTAAAATACAATACTTGACAATCTGTAAAGACAAGAACAAGCTCAGACGTTGTCACAGTAAAATACTTGACAGTCTGTAAAGACAAGAACAAGCTCAGAAGTTGTCACAGTAAAATAATTGACAGTCTGTAAAGACAAGAACAAGCTCAGACGTTGTCACAGTAAAATACTTGACAATCTGTAAAGACAAGAACAAGCTCAGACGTTGTCACAGTAAAATACTTGACAGTCTGTAAAGACAAGAACAAGCTCAGACGTTGTCACAGTAAAATACTTGACAGTCTGTAAAGACAAGAGAGACAAGAGCAAACTCAAAAGTTGTCACAGTAAAACACTTGACAGTCTGTAAAGACAAGAGCAAGCTCAGAAGTTGTCACAGTAAAACACTTGACAATCTGTAAAGACAAGAGCAAGCTCAGAAGTTATCACAGTAAAACACTTGACAATCTGTAAAGACAAGAGCAAGCTCAAACGTTGTCACAGTAAAATAATTGACAGTCTGTAAAGACAAGAGCAAGCTCAGACGTTGTCACAGTAAAATACAATACTTGACAATCTGTAAAGACAAGAACAAGCTCAGACGTTGTCACAGTAAAATACTTGACAGTCTGTAAAGACAAGAACAAGCTCAGAAGTTGTCACAGTAAAATAATTGACAGTCTGTAAAGACAAGAACAAGCTCAGACGTTGTCACAGTAAAATACTTGACAATCTGTAAAGACAAGAACAAGCTCAGACGTTGTCACAGTAAAATAATTGACAGTCTGTAAAGACAAGAACAAGCTCAGACGTTGTCACAGTAAAATACTTGACAGTCTGTAAAGACAAGAACAAGCTCAGACGTTGTCACAGTAAAACACTTGACAATCTGTAAAGACAAGAACAAGCTCAGACGTTGTCACAGTAAAATACTTGACAGTCTGTAAAGACAAGAACAAGCTCAGACGTTGTCACAGTAAAATACTTGACAGTCTGTAAAGACAAGAACAAGCTCAGACGTTGTCACAGTAAAATACTTGACAGTCTGTAAAGACAAGAACAAGCTCAGACGTTGTCACAGTAAAACACTTGACAGTCTGTAAAGACAAGAACAAGCTCAGACGTTGTCACAGTAAAACACTTGACAGTCTGTAAAGACAAGAACAAGCTCAGACGTTGTCACAGTAAAATACTTGACAGTCTGTAAAGACGAAAAAGCTCTGTAGCTACATTTAGAGGCAAACAATGAAATATTTTGATTTGAAAAAGCTGATGTTATTTTATAATTATTGATGGACACTTGATGTGTAAGGACAATAATAATAATAATGGCTATCATTTTTGTGCATATGTACTGTGAGCTGTTACATTTATTCGCAGTAATTTTTGTTTGTGTCTTAGAAGTAGTGTCTTGGTTATTTCTTGAGCGATGCACCTGACAATTATTTCTGCTTTCTCATTCTGCCAGAGACAAGCAAAGCATTTAGCTCCTGATATGAGTTATACGTTTCACTGTTCATTTATTTCCGAGTCACCATATTAAATATGGACAATATTCTTGTTTTGTTTCTCCTTCAATCTTTCTTCTTCAAGTAAAATATATATGTTGTCAACATGTAATCTAACATACTTTTTTCTCATAGCATTTCTACAGACTGGCACCGTTTCTTTTTTTTTTGGTCTTCTTTTTCATTTTCTATTACACAAGCTTTTGCAAGCTTCTGGAAAATGAGATTTACAGAACGAGCTTTTCTTTATGCCCTTGTAACCTCCTCGGGCAAGAGCTTATGTGTTCTCTGCGTCCAATTTATCTCGGATCAATACACGTAAATAACAAATAAATGTCACATGAACAGTGCCACGTGACAATAAGGGCGCGTTAATGAACAGACTATGCTATCTCTGGGTGAGTGTCAGAAGTGAGTAAGAGGCCTAGCCAGGTTGTTGAGATCATCCCAAGGGTTAGAATCCTCTTCGTATTTTTGTGACTATTCATGCTCACGTCCACATTTTTCTGTTATAAATTTGAATGTCATTATGCCATGTCTTACACAGTTTATTGTATGTATGGCTATTTCTGTATTTACAGACGGTCATTTGACAAGTGCAGTGGCGGCTCGTGACCATTATTGCTTGTGGGGCCAGACAAATATATTTTGGAAAAATCATGGATTTGTGTTGTAATTTTTTAATTTATAAAATAATAAATACACGTTACACATTATTTTTGGTGGGGCCCGGCCTCACTGACCCTTAATGACGAGCCGCCTCTGGACAAGTGTATTACTGTGACAACTTCTGAGTTTGTATTTATTTCTTTTGTCTTCCATCTCCTCCTTAAGTAGTGTTGTCTACCAGCTTAAACCATCATTAAATAGCGCATACTCAGCAGAACATTGCCACCCCAACAGTTCTTCAGAAGTTATCTCTCTCATTAGCCAGATGTCCCGCTTCTGCAGCCGTCCTGCTCAAAACATCAGTTATATGAGGACTATCATCATAGCACTCCGGACACGTCCATAAGTGCTCCGATATCCGCCTCAACAAATCCAGCAGCGTCAACAAATCCATCTCTCTCACTTTGGTCAGCGAGTGGAATTCACAACCATGAAACTTCTTTGTGACTATCTCAATGCATTAAGAATATCATTTCGGTCCATTGCACTTCCCTCGTATATTGTAGCCATGCCAGTCAATCTATCAGCTCGTTCATTACCACTGACTCCAAATTACCAAATCATCAGTAACATACTGAACCCATCTTCTCCGTGGTCTTCCTCTTCTCCTATTTGCCGGGATGCCTCCTTCCAAAATGGTCCTTTTCAACCCTTCGTGCCACTTTACCCAACATTGAAATGTCATCTCTATTTATCCTTAGTCTGGACAGCTAATTTGATGCTTTGTCCACTTTACCCAACATTGAAATGTCATCTCTATTTATCCTTAGTCTGGACAGCTAATTTGATGCTTTGTCCACTTTACCCAACATTGAAATGTCATCTCTATTATCCTTAGTCGACAGCTAATTTGATGCTTTGTCCACTTTAACCCACATTGAAATTCAATCTATTTATCCTTAGTCTGGACAGCTAATTTGAGCTTTGTCCACTTTACCAACATTGAAATGTCATCTCTATTTATCCTTAGTCTGGACAGCTAATTTGATGCTTTGTCACTTTAACAAATGCTCTATGACTCTACTATTTGATCAGTAACATAATCCACGAACGAGGTTTGCAGAGGATGCCAGAAGCTAGGGTTTAGTGATGCCAGAAGCAGGGTTTGCAGTGATGCCAAGTAGGGTTTGCAGTGGATGCCAGAAGCAGGGTTTGCAGTGGATGCCAGAAGCAGGGTTTGCAGTAGATGCCAGAAGCAGGGTTTGCAGTGGATGCCAGAAGAGGGTTTCAGTGGATGCCAAGTAGGGTTTCAGTGGATGCCAAGTAGGGTTTCAGTGGATGCCAGAAGCAGGGTTTGCAGTGGATGCCAGAAGCAGGGTTTGCAGTGGATGCCAGAAGTAGGGTTTTCAGTGGATGCCAGTAAGTGGTTTGGATGCCAAAGAGGGTTTCAGTGGATGCAAGCAGGGTTTGCAGTGGATGCCAGAAGCAGGGTTTGCAGTAGATGCCAAGTCAGGGTTTGCAGTGGATGCCAGAAGCAGGGTTTGCAGTAGATGCCAGAAGTAGGGTTTTCAGTGGATGCCAGAAGTAGTTGTGGTCAAGGTTTCAGTGGATGCCAGAAGCAGGGTTTGCAGTGGATGCCAGAAGCAGGGTTTGCAGTAGATGCCAGAAGTAGGGTTTGCAGTGGATGCCAGAAGCAGGGTTTGCAGTGGATGCCAGAAGTAGGGTTTTCAGTGGATGCCAGAAGCAGGGTTTGCAGTGGATGCCAGAAGCAGGGTTTGCAGTAGATGCCAGAAGTAGGGTTTGCAGTGGATGCCAGAAGCAGGGTTTGCAGTGGATGCCAGAAGGAGGGTTTTCAGTGGATGCCAGAAGTAGGGTTTGCAGTGGATGCCAGAAGCAGGGTTTGCAGTGGATGCCAGAAGCAGGGTTTGCAGTAGATGCCAGAAGCAGGGTTTGCAGTGGATCCCAGAAGATGGAACGGAATATACATATATAGATCCACTGCCTTAGGGTCCCTACCTCAGGATTTGTGGTCAAGGCTTACTACTTTAGCCTTCGGAATAACCGTGATGACCCACAGGGGAGTGGGGATTTTTTTATCAGTGTATCAGGGTGGACTCCCTAACCTTTAGCTCTTTCCTCCTCCCACTTCCCCACATCTCCACAAGGTAGAAGATTTGACAGATGTAGATTTTAACGTCTACTGTCATACAGCAGCAGTTAAACCAAAAGCTCTTCATTTGCAATAATGATGAACTCTTCAGTAAGGTTCATAGTAAGGTCTGTAGGAAGGTCTGTAGACAGGTCAGTAGGAAGGTGCGTAGGAAGGTGATACAAATAGATGAAATATAACGGTCACCAAAAAAATATATGCTACGTAGAAAACTTGATGGTATACTTGAAAAGTGAATATAAAATAGAAGTCAGTTGGAAGAGAACAGGAGACAAACTAAGAAAACCATGAAGATTGAAGTAGAACTAGAAATACAATTGAGAACTGCGGACAACGAAATTTCAAGTCTCGAAACGTTGAAGAAGAAGACTTAAAAATAGGTCACTGAATTCAGGGTGCCTAATAAGTCGTCTCGTCAGTCCAGGCCCTCCGAATCCTCGTCTAAAGCTAGTGCCTGGCCAGCTGCCTGTCTCAGGTCCGTCGCTAAAAGAGTGCGTTGCTAAAGTCCAGAACACATGTACAGCCTGTCTGATATTATGAAATATACACAACCTCCACAATTCTACTATCTAAAATTAGCTGAAGGTTGACTGAAAGAGGTTTGACTAAAGAGGTTGACTAAAGGAGTTGACTGAATGGTTGACTGAATGGTTGGTGTTGACTGAAGGAGTTGACTGAATGGTTGGAACTGAAGGGTTGACTGAATAGTTGACTGAATGGTTGACTGAATGGTTGACTGAAGGGTGACTGAATAGTGTTGATTCTGAATAGTTGACTTGGGACGAATGGTTGACTGAAGGGTTGACTGAATGGTTGACTGAAGGGTTGACTGAAGGGTTGACTGAATGGTTGACTGAAGGGTTGACTGAATGGTTGACTGAATGGTTGACTGAAGGGTTGACTGAATGGTTGACTGAATGGTTGACTGAAGAATTGACTGAATAGTTGACTGAATGGTTGACTGAATGGTTGACTGAATAGTCTAAATGTTGAAATGGGTTGACTGAATGGTTGACTGAAATATGGTTGATTCAAGGGTTGACTGAATGGTTGACCGTACTGGGTACACACTTATCAACGTTACAGGAAATTGAAATTATTTGCAATTTAATCTTG